>JANUSC010000332.1:0-247977 GCA_025200525.1 Camellia lanceoleosa | reverse complement strand
TCGGTGTTAATTAATTAGTGTAGTGTTTTCATAAAATTTTATTTCAATTTAAAAATGTGATATAATTCTGTTTTAAATATTTCATTTACTTCTTTTTTATAAATCGTTTTTTTTATCACTTTAATGGGATGGTTGCACCACCCACCACATATCTCATTGTAATTTAAATATTGTATATAAACTTGTAATTTATTACTTTAAATAGTACCTCCGGCGGTAAATAGTACCTCCGCTATTTAATTTTACTTGCTTTTTATAGCTTAATTTCAAAGACTATTATATGCTATTTAGAGGGTCATAATTTATTTCATGATTTATGTTTTAAATATCAAGTTTGTTTGTACTAACCAATTAATCAATTTCGCATAATCATCTCTCAAGAACATTCCCTCCATTCTTGCTTATTTCGATTAAAAAGTTGTGAAAAATTAAGATTGTGGTTCAAATATAAGAAAGGAACTCTTCCATGCTTAATGGCTTAATCTCTTTAGAGGTTCATTACCAGCGCATAAAACGCTTCTATGCTTAACAAATAATGGTTTAATCTTTGAGATTCATTACCAATGACATAAAACATTTTATGCTTAAGAGATTCATTACCAACAAAGATACAACGCTCTATGCTTACCGATTTAATCTCTTAGGGGATTTACCACCAAAAGCATGAAACGTTCTATACTTAATGGTTTAAATTGTTTGGAGGTTCACTACCCCAAATGTATACATATTCTTATACTAAAGCACACTCTTTTATTTTTCATTTCTCTTTATTCATCAAGCAGTGTTTACTTTTAAGGACTAATTAACTCCTTGAAAATCACCAAGGAAAATGTCATTATCACTTATTATCAAGTTTGGATTTCAAGTCATTATCACTCAAGTTTGGGTTTTTTCTAAGTCATTATCACTCTTTTGAGTTTGACTAGTTCTTGTTGAACATCTTGAGTTTGACTTGGAATCCCTTATCGCTTATAAATAAGTTTGACTCTTCCTTTGCAATTTCCCTCGAAGAAAATTTTCTCAAGGGTTAAGTTGATGCTTGTTTCTCTTTATTGCATTTTGGACTTAGTGGACGTAAATATCACTTTTGCACAAACAGGAGAAAAGATAAAGAAATGGACAGGTAATAAAAAAGGCTAATAAATTTGGTTAAAATTGGATTACAATCGACATAAAGAACCAATATGATTAATTGAATTCGGTCGGACGCTAAAATTTAATTTATTGTGTCAAGGCTTGCCTTACATCAATTATTGTAATAAATTAGATGCCCCTTTCATTTATTATTCATTCGGTTTTGTAATAATTATTTATTCTGACATTTGGACATTCGCATCTTCTTGCGCGAGGGCGCATAAATTTGTAATAATGTGTATGTCTTCCAACCCCACGCTTTTCTCCTTTTATTTACTAGCTTATGATGGTTAGATTAGGGACATCATGTTTAATTTAGCATACTCATGTTTGCATCCACTTGTATTGCATGCACTGAGGCTCGGTTCATTATTCGAATTCACATTGTCGTTTCAATACTTCTCTGAATACATGCTTAGACCGCATGCGAGCAAATCATTTCACATATTAGTAGCCGAGCCTAGTAATTGCATATCACATGTGTTGCATTGTCACATTGTATAGTTAGAAATCATGCATATTTTCTAACTTTGTTTTGTAGCTTGTTCGCGGGACGTCGGTAAATATGTGAGTTGTTATGTTTTAGCATCCCGCCTGTACATAATTTTCTTATTATGTTTAGCATCCTACCATGAGTCTAATTGCTTAAATGATAAATTGTTTGAATGCCTGTGGATAAAGGCTTGTTGCTTAAATTGGAATGATTCAATCTAACATATGTTTTAAACCCACTTTGTTAAGTGGCAAATTAAGCCCACCTAAGGTGGCCAATTCCAACCTTTTTCGAGAAACATACATGAAATTGAATTGTTCCAATTTGAGCAAACTAGTCTATACCTTGTATGCTTCACATAATAAATTTTAGGATTTATTAAATAATCAGAATAAGAACATATACTGTATATAAAAGCCACATCATGATTAGTAAAGGCCGATCTTTGATTGGGTGAGTGGGTGTTCAATTAATTACCTTCCCTCTCATACCTAAGTTCTTAACAAAGACACTTTGGTAACGATTTTTAATTAATGGCCTTTGGCACGAGTCATGGGTTTCCTAAATTTTCCGAAATAAATATTTAGGTGGCGACTCTGATATTTGGCAAAGCAGTCCATTTTTTTGGCATTTGATTCAAACATCGATTTTCCAAAAGAAATTGCCAGATTTGGACTCTTTGTGTGTTTCCACTGTTTCACATTGCACTTAGAAATCGACTGCAACCAACACCCAAGTGGAGTCCGAACTATAAGGGCTATTTCATTCTTCCGAAATGGAGCGCGAAAAGACGAGCTACAGTTTCTGGTGACTCTGCTGGGGACTTAGAGAATTTGACTCAAACTTTATGATGTGAATTTTTATCTACATTTATATGTTCTTTGCAAGGCATTTGCATTGGTGCGCCTAAGTCCCTGTGTTTGCCATCTGTTATTCCTGAACGGTTTTCCGGAGGCTTGCCTACAAAGCTTGCCAAAAGGCTGACCGGTCATGGGCTCTGGCTGTTGGGAACACAACCCTTGATCTGGATTACCTCTGCATCGCTTGATCCTCCTTTCACTTTTCGGTGTTAGGTGTGAGAGGTGTATTAGGTAGTCTTGCTGAGGTACCCTTTGTGACTATTTGACCTAATGCATATAGTACGCTCTAGTGACCATTCAAATTAGGACAAGATGCTACCCGTACAGGATGTTATGAAACCACTTGCTTGAAATAGTGCAACCTAGATCATGTCAAAATCTAGGACAGGACCACCCTACCCTCCATAGGGGTGTTTGTTCTCTTTCTTACTATGTGCAATGTATTGGATCTATACAGGGGTTCTCAAATTCCGAACAGTGGTTCAGGCATTTCAATTTGTGGGGTTGAGTTCAGTGTGTCAGCATGAGTTAGCAATAATCAATGATCAGTTGAGTCGAAACGCTACTAAAATTCCAATTGGGGTTTTTTTTTTTTTTTTTTTGCAAGGTAGTTTGCAAACATCATTTCAAAATAATAATAATAATAAAAAATAAAAATAAAAAAAAACTGATATCCCATAAAGTCCACCGGTGTAAATAAATAAAACTTGTGGGATATCCGAGCATTTCTGTAATTGGGGAATGACCACCTATTGATTACACGGGCTTTATTTTGAATGTTATGGATGGTCCACACTTTGACTGGCAATTTGAGAATGGTTTTATTCTGAGTTTTGAATTGAGTATTGAGTCTAAGTTTGATTCCACCAAGTTTGTAGAGACAGAATCAAACTCGAGTCATTCTATAGAGTCAGAGTCTGTTGATTTCGATAGTGCTGACCTAGACATTGGCCCCGCTCTAGGTCTTCTTTGTCATTTTCTTTTGAGTCTATTGTCATTGTTGAGTCATAGTCTCTTTTCAAAAAAAAAAATGTTATAGAGTGCCACTTTCTCAAGGCCTATAAATCATAGCATTGACCAAAGTTTTTAAAAATTTTCCAAAACTTTGATAAAAACAAAGAGGAAGAATTTCCTGGATTTGCAAATTTTGATCAACCGAGAGAAAGAGAGGTATGCTAAGCCTTTGATGAATAAAATCATTTCATAATGTGAGTATTGAGATGGATCCCGGCTTGGTCCGTATTGGTTCTATATTGTCTTCAGAAGAGCACGAGTGATTAGTCACTTTGTGAAAAGATTTCAAAAACTGCTTTTATGTAGTCCTACTTAAAACATGTCTCGAATTGATTATAGAGCATCGGATCCCTCTTGACTTGAGGTGCACCTCCTTAGCTCCTTAGCTTTCAAACCATGATTCAAAATAGTCAATGATCAACCAAAGTGTAAGGCTTGCATAGCCAAATTGGAAATAGCCTTGAACTAGGGACAATGACATGATTCAAAGTGGTGACAACCCTTGAACTAGGGGCAATCATGTAGGGCCTGTGATTCAAATCAGAAACAGCCCTTGAACTAGGGGCAAGAAGGTCTGACATGAGTTAGATTGGACTGAACCCTTGAACTAGGGGCAAAAGGTTGAATATGATCAAAGAGTTAAAACTGGATTGTTTCCCAACGAAGACCCGGAAAAAAGGCAAAACCTAGAATTTGAGAGAATAAGGACAGTCGAGTTCCTATCTACTACACTAGGGACAAATTCAAACCCAATTAGCCTAGTCCCTACATCATCATATCTCCTGGTCAAGTGTAGCAATCGTTCATAGATGGCCTAGAGATTTACCAATCAACATGGACAACCTAAACTGACACCCTTGAGAGGCACGCTGGGCGGAAAACCCAGAGGGGCAACCTAGGCAAAAGTTAGAGTAGAAAAACAAAAAAAAAAAAAAAAAAAAAAAAAAGAACAAAAAAAAATGATGAAAAAAAATGAAAATAAAAAAATGAAAAATGAAAAGCTCAAGAAGGTTGAAAACCCGAAGGGCGGCTTGGCGTGGTTAGAGCACAAAAGGAGAGCGTCAATACTCGAGTGAAGCTCAGGAACTACGATGGCCTGATTCCTATCTTGAGGATACGTAGGTAGCTTCATCTTGAAGTTCGGCCCCAATAATTTTTGTTAACCCATTCATTTCGTCCATGTTTGATTGGTGTATCTTTAGTCAACCCGGTTGTCCTATTTGTATTTGATTGGTGTATCTTCGATCTACTCAGTTCAGTTGGTTCGATTCAACTTGGTTCAGTTCGGTTTGGTTCGGCGGTTCAGTTTGGTCCAGTTCTGCTTGGTTTCGTTTGATTCAGATCGGCTCAGTTCAGTTATCATCGTTGCTACAACAGAACCAATTCGGGGTTATTTGGCTTAGGGCTATGCACCTCAATGATTGATTCCATGTTGGTTGGGTAGTGGCCATTTTGCAAAAATAGGTTTTGATTAATTTGAATGAAGTTGACTGATTTTCTCAAAAATTATTTCATTTTTGCAAAACTTGGACCATTCTTTGCATTTAAAAAGGGAAAATTTTCAATGCTCACAACTCAGCTTACATGATTTCAAAACGTAAAATGGAAGAAGTATGCTAATCTAACTCTTATGTTGATCAAAACATGTTTACAAAAAATTCAAAGGGTCAAGGCAATGAACTAGGGGCATAGTCGAGTTAGAGATTCTGTCTTCTCCACCACTCGAGTCAACTATTCAAGATATATAAGTGTGTATTCATGCCAATCAAGGTATTTATATCACCAAGCAGTATATAAGTGTGTATTCATACTACCAAGGTATTCATACAAATCAGTATTCATACCAACACAGTATATATGGGTGTTCTTTTTCATACCGCTTAGTATATTTATACTAGTCGGTGTATTTAGTCGCAGTATATAAGTGTGTTTGGAACGTTTTGCTTCTTCTTCTTCGTTAAGTCATTCTTGATTCAAATCAAGATAGAATCAATGTTCAATTCAGAATTCAAAATTTAATCACTCTCAAATTCAATCAAACAAAAATGTTTTCAAACTCAAAGTGATATGTCAGTCATGCCATTGATGTGCAAAAAACGAAACTTATTTTATTGAAGTAAATATCTGTGTATTATCCTGCCTGTGTTTGCAATGAGTTCCTATGAGACCAACTGCGACGGTGGAAACTAGAGTTCGATTGGCAAAGCCTAGAACGCAAAAGGTTTGGAATTTTCGAGACTAAAGTCTGGTTTAAATACCCAGGGGTGTATCCCCGGCTTGAAATCTGTATGGCAGCCCCATAGGTTGAGGTAGCGTGCATACGCCTCAATTTTGGATACTGAGCCAACCTAGTCTGTCACCTCATTGGAGAATAGGGAAAGTTGTAAATATGATCAGGAAGTAAAGTGGCATCCATGGCCATTCAATAGGTTGAAAAAACAGCAGGTGCGCTTGGTGTTCTTTTTAAGGTCTAGGAGACCTTAAATCCTCTAGAGGTGCAATTCTCCGGTGTTTGTCGTGCTCCTAATGACTTCAAGTGGTCTGGTATAACCACCTGCCTGTGTTCGCAATAAGTTCCTAGGAGACCAACTGTGACGGTGGAAACTAGAGTTCAAATGGCAAAGCCTAGAACACAAAAGGTTTGGAATTTCCGAGACTAAAGTCTAGTTTAAATACCCAGGGGTGTATCCCCGGCTTGAAATTTGTATTGCAGCCCCATAGGTTGAGGTGGCGTATATGCGCCTCAATTCTGGATACTAAACCAACCTAGTCTGTTACACCGTTGGAGAATAGGGAAAGTTGTGAATATGATCAGGAAGAAAAGGGGCATTTGTGACTTTTACATGTAAAGGTTACCCCTTGTCAGCAAGAAATCATTCTACCATACCTTCTTCCATTCGCCAGAAGACATGTTTGGACTTCAATTTACCTTCGCCTCCTTTCATGTGAATGATGCTAGATTTGATGTTTACCTAGTTAAAACCTTCCTCTTTCCTCTCGTGTGAGACACGCTTGGATTGCAAATCGGTTAAAAAAAAAGGGACACGGTTCGCTTTACACCACGCCACTCCTCGCCAGATCGCTGCTTGATCTCAAATACCTTCTCGCCAGAAGACGATTTGGATCTCAAATCTCCTTCACAGCACGACGGATCTCAAATACCTCTCGCTGCATCGCGGCGCTTGATCTCAAATACTCCTCTCGTGATACCGCTTTGGATCTCAAATACCTCCGGCGCATCGCACGCTTGATCTCAATACTCCTTCGCATCACAGCATTTGGATCTCAAATACTTCGCATCCGCTTTGGATCGCAAATTCTCCGCATCGCGCTTGATCTCAAATACTCTCTCATGTACCGCTTAAATCTCAAATACTCCTCTCGCATCAGCGATTTGTATCTCAAATACTCTCTCGGTACCACGCCGCTTGATCTCAAATACCCTATCCTCTCATGCATCCACGCCGCTTGGATCTCAAATAATCATATCGCGCGGCGCTTGATCTCAATACTCTTCTCGCGCATCGCCGCTTGGATCTCAATACTCCTCTCAGAAGACGCGTTTGGATCTCAAATACCCTCGCGCTGGATCTCGGATCTCAACTCCTCTTATGCATCGCTTGATCTCAACACGCCTCATCGCGACGCTTGGATCACAAATACTCCTCTCGCATCGCTTGATCTCAAATAATCCTCTCAGAAGACGGTTTGATCTCAAATACCCTCTCGCATCACAAGATTTGGATCTCAATTCTCTCGCATCGCGCTTGATCTCAAATACCTCTTGGGTACCGCGCTTGATCTCAATACTTCACAGCATCGCGCATTTGGATCTCAAATACTCTCTGCAGCATCGCCGCTTGATCTCAAATACTCTCTCACGCATCACGCTTTGGATCTGAGATACCTCTCCCATACCACGCTTTGGATCTCAACACCTCTCGCATCACGCGCTTTGGATCTCAAATACTCCTCCGCGCATCGCGACGCTTGATCTCAAATACTCTCGCATCGCGACGATTGATCTCAAATACTCTCTCGCATCGCTGCTCGATCTCAATACTCTCTGCATCGCTGCGGTTTGGATCTCAACATCTCTTCTCGCATCGCGCTTGGATCTCAATACTTCTCTCACAGAAGACGCGCTTGGATCTCAAATACCTCACGCATCGCGCATTTGGATCTCAAATACCCTCTTGCGTAAGATGCTTTGGATCTCAACATCTCAAGGCATCGCTTGATCTCAAATATTCTCGCGTGCATCGCTTAGATCTCAACACTCTCTCAGCATCGCTGCTCGATCTCAAACACTCTCTCAAGATATGACGACGTGTTTGGATCTCAAATACTCCTCTTGCATATGATGATGCATTTGGATCTCAAATACCTCTCGCGAATGACGTACATGTTTGATCTCAAATACTCTCTCGCTAAGACGCGTTAGGATCTCAAATACTCCTCTCGCGTATGATTGACGCGTTTGGATCTCAAATACTCCTCTCGTGTAACACGCGTTTGGATCTCAAGTTCACATACTCCTCTCGCGTGAGACGCGTTTGGATCTCAATTTTACATACTCCTCTTGTGTACGACGCGTTTGGATCTCAAGTTCACTTTCCTTCTCTCGCAGACGAACCGTTTGGATCTCACATTCACTACATCCAACATTTATGCTTTCATTCAATGTCATATCATTGTCTTGATTGCATTTCATTGCATGATCATAAGTTATGTTTTGCATTTCATTGCATGATCATAAGTTATATTTTACATATCATTCTGCATCTTGCTTCTGAACTACGCAGGTTTGATTCCTTGCAAATGGGATACGTAGGCAACCTTCTGGTTCAATCACTTGCATTGGCATCTTGTTTGTTTGCCCAAATCTTACGGCCTTGTCAAAAAGGGTCATCTTTGGGCTTTGACATTTACTCACGTCAAGAAATAACTTCGAGCTCTGTCAAAGAGGGGTAACTGTAGACATCCCATTTTGACCGGTCCTAAAACTTGGGCGCATTCTTTTAATTACCCCATGATGACAATTAGAATGTGTTTCTCACAGAATCCTCAGTAAAAGAGATGGAATTTGAACTTTAACCACAACCTTCGCCATTATGGCCAAATTATTTTAAAATACTGAATATTTCATTAATTTAGTATTTGTGTAATTTTTCATAATTTTATTTGTTTGTTCATATTTTTGGTGTATTTTATATAAAAGAAAATAATAAAACAAATTATATTATGTGTTTAAAATTATTATACTATATGTTTAGTATTTTATATAAAATTATATTAGTATATTATATGTTATGTATTTTGGTATAAATTATATATTTTAGATATTTTATATATTATATTATATATATTTTTTATAAAAAAAATATAACAATAAAAACAAAAGTTGATGTCGACACGCTGACATCAACTGAACGCATATATATATATTATATTTATATTTATATTATTATTATTATTATTATTATTATTATTATATGCCTATATAAGGCAGAGGTTCAGCAAGTGAAGGGATGAGGAGTTTGGAGGAAATTCTGGAGAGGCATTCTGGAGAATGGGAAGAGAGGATTCTGGAGAAAGAGTCTGAGGGGGGAAGAAAAAAAGAGAAAAAAGAAAAAGAAAAAGAGGGAGATATTTTTATTTCCATTTCATCAATACACCATTAAAAAAAAAACACTAAAGCTGTAATTCCAAATTTTGGATTGAGAATTGAGAATACATTCTACAGACTTGAGAGTAATCAAAAGAAAGTTTGTGACTCAGAAAATTCATCATTTTCCCAAAAGGTGAGTTTTCGAAAATTTTCATTTAATTTAAAAATGTGATACAATTTGTTTAATTAATTAGTTTAGTTCAATTAATTAATTAGTTTTCGTTGAATAGTTAGTTCATTAAAATTTTATAATGAATTAACTAGTATAATTAATTAGTGTAGTGTTTTCGCAAATTTTTATTTAATTTAAAAATGTGATATAATTTGTTTAAATATTTCATTTACTTCTTTTTATAACTTTTTTTTTTATCGCTTTAATAGGATGGTTGAACCACCCACATTTCTGCTGTAATTTAAATATTGTATATAAATTGTTGTAATTTATAACTTTAAATAGTACCTCCGCGGGGGAATAGTACCTCCGGCTAATTAATTTTACTACCTTTTTTGTAGCTTAATTTCAAAGACTATTATATGCTATTTAGAGGGCTGTTTAATTTATTTCATGATTTTGTTTTAAATATCAAGTTTGTTTGTACTAACCAATTAATCAATTTCGTATAATCACCTCGGCAACTTCCCTCCATTCTTTGCTTATTTCGATTAAAACGTTGTGAAAAATTAAGATTGTGGTTCAAATATAAGAAAGGAACTCTTCCATGCTTAATGGCTTAATCTCTTTAAAGGTTCATTACCAAAGGTATAAAACGCTCTATGCTTAATGGTTTAATCTCTTTGGAGATTCATTACCAACGACATAAAACGTTTTATGCTTAAGAGATTCATTACCAACAGTATACAACGTTCTATGCTTACCGATTTAATCTCTTAGGGGATTTACCACCAAAAGCATGAAACGTTCTATACTTAACGGTTTAAATTCTTTGGAGGTTCACTACCCCAAATGTATACATGTTCTTATACTAAAGCACACTCTTTTATTTTTCATTTCTTTATTCATCGCTGTGTTTACTTTTAAGGACTAATTCACCCTTGAAAATCACCAAGGAAAATGTCATTATCACTTATTATCAAGTTTGGATTTCAAGTCATTATCACTCAAGTTTGGATTTTTTTCTAAGTCATTATCATCCTTTTGAGTTTGACTAGTCCTTGTTGCACATCTTGTGTTTGACTTGGAACCCCTTATCGCTTATAAATAAGTTTGACTCTTCCTTTGTAATTTCCCCCGAAGAAAATTTTCTCGAGTTAAGTTGATGCTTGTTTCTCTTTATTGCATTTTGGACTTAGTGGACGAAATATCACTTTTGCACAAACAGAGAAAAGATAAAGAAATGGATGGTAATAAAAAGGCTAATAAAATTGGTTAAAATTGGATTACAATCGACATAAAGAACCAATATGATTAATTGAATTCATTGGACGTTAAAATCAATTTATTGTGTCAAGGCTTGCCTTACATCAATTATTGTAATAAATTAGACAGCCCCTTTCATTTATTATTTATTCGATTTTGTAATAATTATTTATTCGGACATTTAGACATTCAGACCCTCTTGCGCAAGGGCAAACAAATTTGTAATAATGCGTATGTCTTCCAACCCTACGTCTTTCTCCCTTTTATTTACCAGCTTATGGTGGTTAGATTAGGGACATCATGTTTAATTTAGCATACTCATGTTTGCATCCACTTGTATTGCATGCATTGAGGCTCGGTTCATCATTCGAATTCACATTGTCGTTTCAATACTTCTCTGAATACATGCTTAGACAAAGATAATGAGCAAATCATTTCACATATTAGTAGCCGAGCCTAGAAATTGTATATCACATATGTTGCATTGTCACATTGTATAGTTAGAAATCATGCATATTTTCTAAATTTGTTTTATAGCTTGTTCGCGGGACGTCGGTGAATATGTGAGTTGTTATGTTTTAGCATCCCGCCTGTACATAATTTTCTTATTATGTTTAGCATCCTACCATGAGGCTAATTGCTTAAATGATAAATTGTTTGAATGCCTGTGGATGAAGGCTTGTTGCTTAAATTGGAATGATTCAACGAATATATGTTTTAAACCCACTTTGTTAAGTGGCAAATTAAGCCCACCTAAAGTGGCCAATTCAAACCTTTTTCGAGAAACAAACATGAAATTGAATTATTCCAATTTGAGTAAACTAGTCTATACCTTGTATGCTTCACATAATAAATTTTAGGATTTATTAAATAATCAAAATAAGAACATGTACTGTATATAAAAGCCACATCATGATTAGTAGAGGCTGATTTTTGATCGGGTGAGTGGGGTGTTCAATTATTGACCTTCCCCTCTCATACCTAAGTTCCTAAACCAAGACACTTTGGTAACGACGGACTAATGGCCTTTGGCACGAGTCATGGGTTTCCTAAATTTCCCAAAATAAATATTTAGGTGGTGACTTTGATATCTGGCAAAGCAGTCCATTTTTTTGGCATTTGATTCAAACATCAATTTTCCAAAAAAAATTGCCAGATTTGTACTCTTTTTGTGTTTTCACTGTTTCACATTGCACTTGTGAAATCAGACTCAGAACCAACACCCAAGTGGAGTCCGAACCGTAAGGGCTATTTCATTCTTCCGAAATGGAGCGCAAAAAGCCGAGCTACAGTGGGTTCTTGTGATGGAGAAGTTGTTCGAGGTTTTTCCCAGCACCGACACCCAGAAGGTGTCAATGGAAGCATTCACTCTAGAAGACGACGCCTGTAGATGGTGGATGATGATCTGAGAAGGCAATCCCGAGTTGACTTGGGCTAGATTTTTGGAGTTATTTTATGACAAGCATTTCCCACTCAGTGTCCAAGATCGCAAGACCATAGAGTTTCAGATGTTGACACAGGGCAACAAAACAGTGGCCGAATATGATTGTGCTTTCACCGAGTTGGCAAGGTATGCATCGCACATGGTCAACGACGAATATAGAAAAGCTAGGAAGTTTGAGAGTGGACTTCGGGGGTCAATACAAGATCGGGTGAATTTGCTCAACATGCTGACGTATGTTGGAGTGCTAGATAAAGCCATCCTGGCAGAAGCCAACTTGAACAGAAGTTAGAGTTCGGGGGAGAATCAGAAGAAGAGGCACGCCTATGACAATTGCGAAAAAGAGGCAGGCCCGACTGATGCCGAGAAGAAGACAAAGGTGGGGAGTTCCAACGACGCGAATCAAGAAGGTGGCACCAGGCCGACATGTGCAAGTTGCGGGAAACTACATTTTGGAGTTTGTCATCGGGCATCTGGAGCATGTTTTGAATGTGGTGAGATGGGTCATCGTATTAAGGATTGTCCCAAGGTAAAGGCTAGAGATGACAAGAAGAGATGAGAATCCGACATCCGGAGTTGTTTTGGGGAACATAGTAAGTTAAGTTTGGAGGACCAAACTTCTTTAAAGGGGAAGGATGTAACAACCCACATTCATGTCTTAGTCATGCTTGCAAGCATTTATATGTTTTTCCATGTCAAGTTGCATTGTCAATCTTGCCTTGTTTTGCTTAAGTGTGTTGCATGCTTTGTTCCTTCCTTGCTGACCCCAAGCCTAAGTCATGCCAAGCCTAAGTTATTCCAAGCCGAGGTCACCTTAAGCCTAGAACTATCTTGGAACCATTTTGGTTGACTTCCACCTTCGCTCTGACATATTGGCCGAGATGTCATTATCTGGGCCGTGGTGTTCATCATCAAGGCCGAGATGTGTATCATCTAGGCTGAGATGTTAACCTTGAACCCAAGTGATCTTGTTCCTGGATTGGTACGACCTAGACTGAGGTATGGCATTTCTAGGCCGAGGGGTGGCACAGCTAGGCCAAGTGTTGTCCTTCCTAGCCGAGATCATTGTTCCCTCACTTGCCGATGCCTTGTCCTTAGCCGAGATCATTACTTGCCGGAGTGCCTTGCCACCTAGGTTGTTGAATGCACTTTGTCATAGTCTTGTCTTTTCACTCAGTCCCCTTTTTGAGGAGAACCAACCCGGTAGTGCCACGTGTCCCAGCTGAGTGTTAAGTCAGCCAGCAGACCTAGAAATGTATCATTTGCTATATGTCTTTGTTCTTGAGGAGAGAGAAGCTCTAGAAGAAGAAGAAGAAGAAGTCTTTAGAGAGAGAAGTAGATCTCAAGCTTGATCCTTAGAGTTGAGCAGTTAGATCCGTGCTTTGAGGTTAGATTCTTGATCTATTCTTGTTGTTCTTATTAATCATGTAGCTACATTGCATGATCGGGCATGATTTGTAAGCCATGCATTGCTTTGAAGTTCAGTTTTAGAAAGAGAATATGATATTCATGTGTTCTTGAATAAAAGCCATGATTTGATTCGAAAGCTTGCATTAAGATCCATGTTTTTGTGTTTGTTTTCCCAAGATCTTCAAGTATGGGTACCCAGGTCCATGTTTTCGAACTCATAGCATGAAATCCCAGATTTTGTATAAACAAGTCATGATTTTAGCATTCATGTTCTTTATGTTCTTCGTGTTCTTCATGCTCATGTTCTTCATGTTCATTAAGAGGGAAACCTAGATTTTCCCGACTTCATTTCCTGTATGTGGCCATCGGGACCACACCTCGGTAAGGAGGTGTGGGACCTCGGCAAAGACCTGGTTGGTACCCAGCATGTCTTCTTGACATGTAAAACGGCGTTTTAACTCCCATCATGTTTTCCCGAGATCATTTGCATGCATATAGGACTTGTTTTTAGAAGTGCATTCAGTAGACCTTGCCATGTGTTTGTAGGACTTGGACCTTTGCTTTGATCCCGACGTCCCAAGAACTATGTGAGTGGTATTTTTAATAAAGCTATGTTATCATGTTTTGATAAGCTTTGCTTTGATTTGTTTTGAAAAGTATTTAATCAAGCATGAATGATTATCCATGTTTCGTGTACCAAGTTTTGTGTATCAAGTATTAGCTTTGTTTTGGATGACATTCTTGGAAAGTCCTTACGTGTTAGAGGACTTTAAGCCTTTGTAACACAAGTCCTTATGTGTTAGAGGACTTTAAGCCTTTGTAACACAAGTCTTTACGTGTTAGAGGACTTTAAGCCTTTGTAACACAAGTCCTTACGTGCTAGAGGGCTCTAAGCTTTTGTAGCACCTTTGTTAATGTCATCCCTTGTATTATATTGATGCTAGTAAGCATCCCTTGAAGCTTGAAAGATTTGATAGATGAATTTAGTTCATCCCTTGATTTGTATAAGTTATGATATGTATTGTTTTAGAAAAGATCTCGGATAACAATCATGCAAACCTTTATTACTTGTACCATTCATTGAGTAGCCAAGCTCACCCTCTCTATATATATGTAGGTAGTAAGCATGAAGGCAGTGACGTCGAGATGTGGTTTGCAAGATGATGTTCGATGCATGTTATGTCGGCAATCTTGAAAATTATGCTTCTTGACTTGTACTTCATGTATTTTGTTATGTCGGCTTGAGAAGCCTTTTGATCAAGATGAAAAATGTATTTTACTTTATTTGTATTCAAGTTGTAAAGCTATGTAAAGATGTATGTCATTTCATTTGATCTATGCACAGCTCTTATGGACCAATTAGATTTACATATATTACTTCCGCACATGGAAGCCCCATATATTATACTCTGCTGGTGTGTGAATTTTTGAAAGTTGGCCTTCGGTAATCTCGGGTTACTGGCCATCACGGCACCATTCTACTAGGGACGGAATGGGGTCATGACACCTAATGTGGGAAACATAACATGAAATCTTGAAGAGACTAACTTATTTGAAATTGTGCGTGATGAGGAATGGTAATTGCTATGAGTTGAAGGCATGTAAGTTACTTTGTGAAATAACGTTGAAGAAAGGAATGACAAATGTATTTATTCGATATTGTTGTCAAATTACTTGAAATAGAGAAATGCTATGAGGTATGGAAGAATATATTGCATTGCATTTGCATGGAGTTACATGCTATGCATTGTATGATTAAATTGGAAAGATTTATTACAAGAAAGAAATAAATATATGTTAATAATGAAGTTAATGGAAATGTGTATGGGGTAAATACGTGGTAAGTCCGGATAGGGTGTGTAGTTGAACTCGATAAGTTGGCATGAGTGTCCATAGTGAAAACTAGAAAACCGCGCGATATGTGTCGAGCCTTGCGGTTAATACCGGTAAAAATGACAGTTTGGTAGTACTCGTAGAGTCTACTTGCAGACACCAGCTTAGGAATTATCAGTGTTGTATTTACCATCCATGTTAAATAAAAGAATTGGAAGTATTGAAATTAATGAGATTGCATAACATCATTGAAAACATGGCGACTTTCAAGGGTTGCATTAAAATGATGTTCTTTAAAATGGCATTGCATGACAATACATTTGCATATGATGTTAAGAAATTTTGCATAACTATATATACTTTATGAGAATTCTCTATTGGGTTTTATGCTCACTCCTATGGGATTTGGTGTAGGTAAAGATGTGGTGATCCCGTCGAACTGAGGGCGTGGATATTTTTGTGAAGAGTAAACAACTCTTATATTTTGTTATAAATTTTGTAAAGCTAAGGGCTAAATGTGTATGAGTCCGAGAGACCATTGTGTGTAATCGGGCTATTGTCTTGGAAGATGTAAGCCCATAAGGGCATGTTATTTTGTTTTGAGATGATATGCTTCACATACTATAGATTCATATGTATTATACCGATGAATGTATAATTTGCATGTGAAACTTTTGTATAACCTTGATTATTTATCATGTAAAGATGGAAGGAATATTGTAGTTGATGAATGATTGTTAATTAATATGGGTAGTTCATGTTGAATTATTTTGGGGCGTTACAAACTAGGACTTATCAGTATACAAAATAAAATGTAGGATTAAATCGTTCAACAAATTCAATTTTGAGATTTATTGGTGCTTTATTCTTAAAAAAATGTATATATATTCATATGGCATTACTTTTTTTTTGGTTAATAGAAAAACGAAATTATGATTAACGTGTGTGATGTGAATAATGGTGTGATTTGGTAGTGTGGCACAAATTAATGTAAAACGAACATTCAACAAAATAAAAGAATAATATTATAATGGTTATTTATTTTTATTATTTTATATTACTGTATGATGTGTTGATGCAGTTATGAGTATTGCATTAGAAACATTCAAATATATATTAATAGTAAGATTTATTATATTAATATTGTGGTGATAAATAAAATAATAAACATAATCATATACCCCTATGTAAAAATGTCATAAAGGTAAAATTATTGAAATAAAATCACAATAATAATTTGTGTGATTTGCATGAGGAACGAAAAGGTGATTTGAATGGGTAGGTGTTGTTTTGTGTGTTTTGAAAAGTCAAACCATTTTATTTTATTTTTTTCAAATTCAAATTACTCTATAGAATATGTAATAGGAAATACATATATAGCTTTTGTATCACACAAATTTGCCCAAAATCATACCATTTGCTCTCTCTCTCTCTCTATGAATTGCAATATCACATTTGTTTGATTTGATGATGAGTTTTGTTATAGTGGTGATGGATGTGTAAATATGCTTGACTATGACAATGGCTATAGGAAGGGAAAGGAGGAATGGGAGAGGAAGTGTAACCATCACATTAAAAATAAATAAATAAATATGGCTGATGCCATCTTTTTCTGTTTATTATACATACTTGATGGTCCATTAACGATTGGACTCACTACAAAAAAAAAAAACAACTTTGTCGACTAAAATTTTTGTCGCCAAAGGGCCCATTTTAGTCTCCAAAAGTCAAAAATTCACTTTCCGACTAAAAGTTTTAGTCGCCCATCTTGTCGCCAAAACATGGTTGCGGATGCCTTTGGCGACTAAAAAACTGTTAGTCGCCAAATGCTGTGTCTTCAGCGACGAAAATTTTTGTCGCCAAATGCAATTTCATTTTTGGAAACTTTACATTTGGCGACTAAACTTTTAGTCGCCAATAGTATTTTTTTTTTAAATTATTGACACCTTTCCGCGACTAAACTTTCATCGCCAAACGCATACCTTTCGGCGACTAAAGAGTTTAGTCGCCAAAACCGTTTTTCAAACAAAAAAAAAAAAAAGAATTTCATCTGCTCCCAAGGTTTGAACCCACAACATCCCACTCCCAACACAACGTCCCAGCCCAACACTTCGACCTCCACTACGCCACTACCATATCACATGATTATTATTGCAACATATATTATTTATATACTACTTTTTACTGGTATTAATAGAAAATTATATTTATAAAAATAATTATTTTTATTTAATATTTATTTGTGTTAAAAATAAATTATTTATTAAAAAAAATATGATAGTACTTTCGGCGACAAAATGTGAATTTTAGTTGCCAATTCTTCATTTTTTGGCTACTAATTTATTTTCTGTCGCTAAAAGAATTCAATTCTGCCTAAGGATAGCACCTTTGGCGACTAAACTAAATTTTAGTCGCCAAAACCTCAACTTTGGGCGACAAAACTATATTTTAGTCGCCAATTCTTGATTTTTAGCTACTAATTTTTTTTTTGTAGCCAAAAAACTTCGCTTTCAGCGACCAAAGAGTTTTTAGTCGGCAAAACTCCTGGAATCGGCGACGAAATTCAGATTTAGTCGCCAAATCCGGCACATTTGGCTACTAAATAATTTTAGTCGCGAAAAACTGCGACTTTTGGCTACTAAACAATCTTTAGTCGCTAAAAAGCCCACATTTGGCGACTAAACTGCCTTTTAGTCGCCAAAACCCTTACATTTGGCGACTAAACTGTTTTAGTCGGGAAAAGTTATCAATTTTGGCGACCAATTCGATTTTAGTCGCCATTTCTACGAGTTTCAGCGACGAAAATTCAAATTTTAGTCGCGAAAAGCGCTTTTTCTTGTAGTGACTCAACTTTTACACACATATTTTTAATGTAAGAGAGGACACATATTTCTAAGTATATACGATTATTGTTAAAGATTTGTGGACGGAGGCAAATCTACAATTTGCAAGGAAAAAAAAAATGAAAAAAAAAAAAAAAAGTAATAGGCAAATTGAATTCTTTTTGTTTATATGGCAGTGGAAGAAATTTTTATTTTTTTATTAAAAAAAAAAAAGGTAAAGTAACAAAAATTTAATTTACATTCCAGTAACATTTCCTTTTATTTTACTTTCTCTATCCACAAAAATCTATCCCTAAATTCAAAATTCAAATACAGCCCAATTTGAAATCTATATGACAAATTTTATCCATTCCATGACAATTATTCTTATTCTTCTTCTTCTTATTATTATTATTATTATTATTTGAACAGAGAAATTCAGCATTACAGAGACAATCCTAAAGCACTAGCCGGAGCCACTGGAGGATTACATGCCCACTGAGTTGGTAAGAGACCTGTAAGGCAAGCTGTTGCAGCCCAGTGGGCAATAGCTCCTAGCAAGCAAAACGAATGTCCTGGATAATAGAACCACAGTCCCATGGGGGTTCATTCTTAGACACACACAGTGAAATGACTGGCCTTATTGTCCCCTGCGATTTCCTCTTGTCACAAGTTGAGAGCTTTTGATTCCATGACAATTATGGGTGGGGTGATATGAGTCATACCTGACCAAAAAGGAAAATGTTTTTGGAGATGACCTCTACACTTTCAAAGTGATCTTGACCCTCCATGTATGTGTGGGGTTCACGTCATAGATGGTCCAGATTTGTGTAGTTTTCGGATGAGGGTCTCAATCATTACTCAACAAAAAATTATAGGTTCTATAAAACTGAAGTTATCCAAAGTTTATAAATACCCTCCAAAACCCAAAAAATTACAATAACACAAAGAAAGGTTAAGAAAGTAGCTTTCCCCAAATGTAACCATTACGCCTTTACATGACGCTGAAAGTCACTAAACAAAGTAGTGAATTCACCAACAAATCTGATAATGATCAAACTGCTTGAGCAACAATAGGAAATCTTAAAACAAACTGCAGGAAGGCTTTAAAAAAAAAAAGAAAAAGAAAAAGAGACAAGCTATCTATACTCAAGACAAGCTATCCATACTCAAGCAATTCTTATATATATAGACTAGTAAGGATGCCTGTGCTTTGCGCGGGATCTTGCTTATTATTAGGGAGTTTCATTGGAGTTGTTATTATGTTTATTGTTGTTAAATTTTATCAAATTTAATTAAAAATAAAATCTAATCATATATTAAAAGAGTGATGATATATAAATAACATAGTGATTTAATAGTGACTTTTTTATTTTAAAACAAAACATTTATTAAAATAATTTATATTTATGATCATGTGTACTTTATATAAATTTTATTTATGAAAATAAAATTTTCAAAATAAAAAATGAAGTGCAAAAATTACCTAAAAGTCACCTCATAAAGGTGAGAGAAAGCATGCATAATGTCAAATTGGGAAATGAGCTAAGGAAATTCAACAGATGAAAAAGAAAAAGAAAGCCACTAATGGACCGTGACAGCACCATCCCACAACAGTCTTCACCCTAAGTCGTCCCCCAATAGTCATTCCCCAATCAAAGAACGAACACATCGGGAAATTTTCTATTAATATCTTTATGTTGTGTTTGGTTAAGAGTTTTGAGAAATAATTTGAAAAGAAAAATGAAAAAAGAAGGTGAAATATAGTTAAAATATACTTATATTTCACCTAATTTCACATACTTTCTTTCTTTTCTTTTTCGAATCATATCCCAAATTACAAATAAATGGTAAAACTTATCAACTTTAATAATTGAAGTAATAAATTTTTATATAATTTTATAATTATTTTGTTTTTTTTTTTTTTGTTCTTTCAACCTATTTACAATTTTCCCATTGCCAAAGTCTAAAAAAACATCACACAACAGTATGCAATAAGCAACTATAAAACCGGTCATATTTCCTTGACTTCTAGTAGTACCATAAAGAATCACACAATTTTTTCTGAACAACAAAGAATCACACGATTGGGAGGACCATTAACGTCATCTGTATATTAAAAAGTTATGGGAAACTTTATACGTAGGTTGAAAAACATATATCACACAACAGTATGCAATAAGCGAGTATAAAACACTAATATTTCCTTCACTTATCACAATTAGTCTCTCAAACGTTTGAACTAGCTTGCAATTTGTACCATTACTTTGTAAGTTTCTTTCTGCAATTGTTTTGATTCAATTTCAGTGTGGTCATTCAGCATTCAAGCTTCTCTGTCTATCTATGTGTGCGTGTGTTTGTGGGTATGTGTAATTGGCATTTGGGGCTATCTTAACATGCTCAAGATTCTCTGCTCTCAAATCTCTCTGTTCCTTTATCTCAAAATTCTCATAATCATTGAATCACTAAACTTTTTGACATGTGATAATCTCAATATATGATTCAATGGCTATTAATGTTTTGCGATAAAAAAACATATGTATTTGGAAATAGAGAATTGCGACAGAAAAATGTTATTTATCACCGAATTTATCTCACTGTTTTTACTTCACCTCTCTGGTATATTCATATAATAAATTACATATGTATATATAAGATTCACCATAGTTTTTTTTATTTATTATTATTTTTAAAAAAATGAGAAACCATATAGGATGTGAAGAGTTGTGATGAAATATTCGGGTGAGATATAACAACCCTCTATAACATATATAGACCAAATTTAGTGCAACCTTTTGATCTACAAGAAGTTGTGTGTTTGTCCCATTCCTTGTTGCCCAGAATTTTGGTGGTACGCTCGAGCAGGTCTCTTTGCGCTCGAGCGGAGTTTGATTTTTGGTTATCCGCTTGAGCGGGTCTTCTTGCGCTCGAGCGGGATTTACACACTCTCAGCATTTCGTGCCTCTGCAAAACTTCTGCAGGTGTGTTTTTCACACTCGAGCGGATTTTTTTACGCTCGAGCGGGTCGTGCTCGAGCGGGTATCTTGGCGCTCGAGCGGGTAGTTCATTGTCCGTAAAAGTACTGGAATGGGGAAATCTACGCTCGAGCGGCCTTCCCTTTGCGCTCGAGCGGGTGTGTTTTATAGTTATGTCTTAGCACTCGAGTGGGTATCCTTCACGCTCGAGCGGGTCCAGTTTTTGTACTTGACGCTCGAGTGTCCTATTCTCCGCTCAAGCGGACTAGTCGTATATCAGTTGGCAGCTGAGTGATTTTAAATCACTTTTCACACTTTCTTTCTCTCTCTTACTTTTCTAAACCTCCATTTGAGAGCACATCACTCTAAAAATACAACTTCTCTCTAGGGTTTGATCTAGTAGGTGTGATCTTCCATCCTTGGGCCTTTGTAAAAAGTGCAGGGATCGTTGAGGGCTACATTTTGATCCGAAAATATTGGGGTTTGGAGAATTTCGAATTTCTTCATCTTCCTCCTTTGAGCTCCGAATTTGAGATAGGGATTCCTACTCATTCTTATATGCTCTAACATAGATGTTGAGCTTTTTGTATAAATGGTTTGATTTTGGGTAATTTTGGGTATTAGGGTTTCAAAGGTATGAAAAGGGGTTTTATTATCTTGACTCATAAATATGTAATTTGGGTCTTAAAATGATGGTATTGTTGTTGGTTATTGATATTTGTGCCTTTGGGCCAAAGTTGAGAAAGAGGGAAGAAAACCCTAATTTTTGTTATAAATTAATTTATACAATTAATTTGGGAATGTTATGAAAATATGAAATTGAGTTGAAGAATATGAGATTGACTCATTATGAGATAGAATGGTGAAGTTGAAATTATTAATCACTCACCTTGAAAATTGTTGATAATTTATCTGTTGGATGGAAATTATTATCTGTTTAGAAATAATTGCTTTGGGCTACCAGTGGAGGGTAGTCTTGTTTGTTATAGACAATTCATGATGATTAGGCAAACTAAAACTAATCAATTGAGTATGCCATCGAATATGGCGGTTGATATAATACATGAATTTTATGTATTGATTTGATTATGTATATGACATTCGTTTATATACTTTGTGTTGTGTGGGAGGAGATAGGGGATGTACTTCACGGTTTAGGGGAAGATAGGGGATGGACCTCTAAACCAGATATTGATTGGGAGGAGATGGGGGATGAACTCCATTGATACAGCACTAAAATGTGTATCATTTGTGAAGTATGGAAGTGTTTTGTTGATATTGATACAGCACTAAAATGTGTATCATTTGTGAAGTATGGAAGTGTTGTCACGTGTTATTGATACAACACCAAAATGTGTATCTGTTATGAAGTGTGAAATATTTAATATGAGTTATTATCTCATCTGAAATAGAAATACTGTTGATATGAGATGTGATCTCAATCAAATTGTTTGGCCAGGTTCTGAGCCATAGTTATGAATTAAGAATTGGATAAGAGATGGAAAATGAAATGAAACATGGTCACTTTGTCATGTAATTGAAATGGTTTATGAATTGATTCATATGAGTTAAACATTTATCAAGGGCCAATGTTTTAGTTATTGCTTATATTATGTTTAGCATATCTCTACTGGGCGTTGGCTCACCCTTTGTGGGACATCATTTTCAGGTATAGGTAGCATGCCACCTCCAAGGACGTAGCTTGAGAGGCTTAGTGGCTGGGACATCTTTTGTGATTATTTTTGTTGTATTACATGTATATCAAGCCAAGGGCTTAGTTTGTGTAGAGTTAGTACTCTCTTTTTGTAACTAAGTGTTGACTTGAAAAGTTGTAAACCCGTAGGGCATTTACTTTTGATATCAACATATAATACATTTGTAATAATACTCTGATGATTGTAATATAATATCTCTTTTCTATATCGTGAATGTATTATATTATGGGTTTATTTTGAGGGCGTTACAAACTCTAACTTTTATACAAAGGGACTAGGGTAGATAACCACTAGAACAAGATGTATTTGTAGAGAGAAGGTGTGTTTAGAGAGAGAAGCAACCGGATCTAGGGTTTAGATGAAAAGATGATGAAAAAATGATGTATAACCTGCTGCTGCTAACTGATATACTCGAGGCTCGCTCGAGCGACCAGACACAAAAGAACCTCGCTCGAGCACAAGAAGCGTCGCTAGAGCAAACAATACGAAACTTCAGGTCTATAACCCAGAAGCACGCTTGAGCGCAAGAGTGCTCGCTCGAGCGAAGGAACACAAACTATAGAGCTCGCTCGCTCGAGCAACAAAAGCATCGCTTGAGCGAAAAATACCAACCTTCAAGTCCAACCTAAACGCAGACGCACACTTGAGCGCAAGACTTCTCGCTCGAGCCAAGAAATACATCAAAGAAAGCTCACTTGAGCGAAGAAGCAAGAACCCAAAGCTCACTCGAGCGCAAAAAGCCTCGCTCGAGCAAAGATGCCAAATTCTGGGCAACAACCATTTGTTCTAATACCTCAACCAACCTGTTCCAAACTCACCCAACACATCCTAAAATTCAAATACAAAGAATTAAAAGACGGAAAAGAGATATAGACAACAACAACCAACGATGGAATTGAGTCCGGAATACAATGAATAATGGAGAAAAACCGGGATCACTATAAAACAAGTTTTTATGATTGTTTTTTTTAATTTTCGTAAATTTAAATTGAAAACTGAAAACAAAATGGTTACCAAACAAGCCTTAGATGGTAAAAATGTCATAAAATTAACAAATAATTATATAAGTTACCAACATAAGAAATGACTTGTCAAAAGATTCTTAGGCGATGTATGGTTTGATTTTTAAAAGAGAAAAAATAAAATTAAAAATTAATTTGGTTAAGAAAAAAAATAATTATTATTTAAGGGTAAAAAATAGGGAGATGTACCAATAAATCCCAAGTTCCAATCTTTTGACCCATCTAGTCCTACTTTATTTCTTATAATCCAAATGGTCCCAATGTAATGTTAATGACGACATTACCCATTAGTTTTACGCTGCTTACTAAACTGTAGTATGGGTATTTAGGGATTTGTCCGATGTGGATTTTACCTAAATGCCCAAACGTGTTAAGTTGTTGATGTTTAACATTTCCAATCCTGAAACATTGCAATTCATGGCCATGATCAAACCCTACAAACATCATTCGTTCCATCATCAAACATCATTCGTTCCATCATCAACATCAGCGACATCCACAACCACCGTTTCCTCCCTCACGACGACCACCACCACCGGGTTCTGTTCATCAATGGCGACAGATTGTGGATCATCGTTTCCGTTCTCTGAAATCAACGCCGAGTCGGCCTCTTCAACACCGCTGTCGATACTCCTCAATTTCCTTGATTCAACCGTCTCGCCGATCCGCCTCGCCCACATCCATAGCCAATCCTTCCTTAGCCCTATCTTTGCTAAACGACTTGAAATTGAAATTATTCGACGCGACAACGATTAAATCGCGCCGGATCGCCCGTAGCGTGTTCGAGAGGCGCGATTCACGCCCATCATGCTCGGCGAGATCTCGAACGCCGACGCCATTTCGTGAGAATCAACGGCCGAGACAACGATCGATCGTCGGCGCTCGGAACCCCACCTCCCACTCGTCAGATCGTCGGCGCTCGGAACCCTACCTCCCACTCCAACACTCTGTCATCGGCTCCGGACTCAACACCTTTGCCATCATGGATCTGATTTTTGGGAAATGATGTTAGAATGTTTGATGATGTTCAAATGTTTGATGATGTTGGTTGATGTGGATGATGTTCACAATTTTGTTGTTGATGTTTGTTGATGTTAATGATGTGCACATTTTTTTTTTGATGATATTTGTTGATGTTTGATGATGCTTTGTTAATGTTTGATGTTAGTGATGTGTTTGACTATGTTTTGTTAATATTTGATGTTTGTTGGTAATGTTTTGATGATGTTGGTATATTTAATGTTATTAATGTAGTTAATGTTTAGATGATGTAATTGATGTTGAAAGGGTACATAGGTAAAGCCTCATCAAAACAAATCAAAAGGGAATATTCTTTAGGACCAAATGGTTTATAAGAAAAAACACAGGACTAAATGGAGTAACATTCTCTCAATTGGGATTTACCGGTAATTTTTCCTAAAAAATAATTATCATTTTAACTTTTGGACAGGTTATATACATAGGTATGGTTGTTTCAATTTAATTTGTAAAAAATTATTTCTAACCACTTGAAAGATAAAGAATTATATAAAAATGATAATTATTTTTTATTTTTTATTTCTTAACGAAATTAATTTTTAATTTTAAAAAAAATTCTAAAAATCAAACTATGCAAAACCTAAGAATCTTTTGATAAGTCATTTCTTACGTTGATAACTTATTTAATTATTTGTTAATTTTACAATATTTTTACCATCTAAAACCTGTTTGGTAACCATTTCGTTTTCAGTTTTAATTTATATTTACAAAAATTTTAAAAATTGTTATAAAAACTTGTTTGATAATTTCTTTAGTTTATAAATGGTTGTCTCAGTTTGTAAATTTGAGAAAAAAACATAAATTCAAAAAATGAGTTTACATTAGTTTTTAAACAGAAATTTAAAAATTTTACTAAAATTTTTTTGCAATTAATTTTTTTTTTCAATGAATTTTTTTTTCCAACTAATACTAACCGGGGGAGACAATTGGTAATGCTACTTTAAACTTTAGGGTGGGGATTGTAATTTCTAAAATGTGAAGGGTGTCAATGTAATTTACCCAGTGAGGAAAAAATTGGTATTTAAAAAAATTAAATTGCTGAGGGGAGGAATCTGTAATGAAACTTTAAACCCTAGGGAGGGAGATGTAATTTTCAAAAGGTGAGGGAAGAAACTGTAATAAACATAAACCTCAAGGGGTGTCAGTGTAATTTATCCTACAAATAAAAATACATAAAATTATAATTCTAAACAGTTTTAAAGTACATTTAACTCCTTAACGTAATTTTGCATTCTTTTTCACTAATAGTAGTAGCCACTACATATATGACACCCTTAGAAGGTTTTAAGAAAAGTGGTTCAATTATTCATAAACGCAGAGGTTGTCTAAGTTTGTTTGAGATTGATGTACACAAAGGTTGTGAGGGTATTAGTGATGTTGATCCTAACCTATTTATTTCAAAGGTTGGTGTTAGAAAAGAGAGAGTTGATCAGAGATGATTAGTTGTTATAGACCCCACACAATTTTCTGATGTTTTACAAAATGTAATAATGAGTGTAAAAATAATGATGAGACTCAAGATGTAATAGTTGATGATAAGAGAAATATAATAAGTAAATAAAAGTTTGAGTAGTTTCAAAAAATTAAATTAATAAAAATTTTCATTAATCATAACAGTGGTTATAGTTACATCAAACCATTCTCTCATTTTCAGTGACATTGCATCTAACCAATTACTGTCTCCATTAGTTAATATAATACAAAGAATCCCTGTAACGCCCCAAATTTGTAGCACAAATGATAATACAATAATCATGGCTTTTTCAAGGAAAACCAAATAAAAATCTCCAAACTTACGTTACATAATACAATAGTTCTTCATGTAACATTACATTAATCTAACAACAAGTAAATAAACAAATAAATACCCCTAAGGGTTTATAAGTTTCCAAGACTTGAGTCAGGTTATACAAAACGGTTATTCAAATCCGTACATATACAGCCCTTGGCTTACACACAAAGTCACTGCAAAATGAGAGTCTCGTACTCTTAACACACATTTCCTCGCCTTTAGTTAGGTGGCATTACCATTTTTGAAGATAAATCACATTTTTATATTTTGAAAACCATCACGCTCAATGATGTCCTGCAATTTCAATTGTCCAAAACCTAACAATTTATTTCAGTGGTGGTAAATATGACTCTAGTAATCCTTGTAACGCCCTTAAAATAAACCCATAAATCATATAATCTTGACATGCTTAAACATAAGAGAATAAAGCATAATTTCATTCATCAGAGTATGCATTACAAAAGTATTACATGTTAACAACAAAAGTAAATGCCCTATAAGCTTACAACTTTCCAAGCCAACACTTGGGTTTAGCAAAGGTAGAGTTCTAACTCTTTACACAAAATAAGTCATTGGCTTGATGTACATGTAATACAAAAAGATGATCACAAAAAGCGTAAACCTTCAACTTTTATAACCTCCCAAGCTAAGACTTTGGAGGCAGCATATCACCTGCACCTGAAAAAGATGTCCCATATAGGGTGAGCCAACACCCAGAAGAGATATGCTAAACATGATATGCGCAATAACTAAAACATTAGCATTTGATAAATGTTTAACTGATAAAAGACCAACATACAGTACAATCCAGCTCCATAATTCTTTACTTATCCAATTCTCAACTTATAAACACGGCTCAAAATCTGGCCAAACAACTTGAATGAGACTACATCTCATACCAATAATACGTCAACTGCCATTTTACAGAAATTGCGTCCGCGGGATTCGATACCCATGTATGATTATTTTCTAGTTGCCATTTTACGGAAATTTCGTCCGCGGGACTCAGCACCCATGTATAAATACTTTCGAATTGCTATTTTACAAAAATTTCGTCCGCGAGACTCGACACCCATGTCTAATGTTTTCAAGTTTTCCATTTTACGAAAATTTCGTCCGCGAGACTCGACACCCATGTCTAATGTTTTCAAGTTTGCCATTTTACAGAAATTTCGTCCGCGGGATTCGGCACCCATGTACTCAAATACTTATCATATACAATGACCAATCAATACACATATTCGCTGTATTATTTCAACCGTCATACTGAATGACATACTCAAATTAATTAGTTTTAATTCACCTAATCGTCATGCAGTGTCTTCAACAATCAAAACTATCCTCCACCGATAGCCCAAAGCAGTTATTTCTAAACAAATAATAAATGCATCAACAGATAAATTATCGACAATTCTCAAAAGTGTGTGATTATTAAATCCAACTCCACCATTCTACTACATAATGAACCAATTTCATTATTTCTAACTCAATTTCATAATTCCATAATAAGTACCATTAATTACACTAATGACTCAAATATACCCAAACATGGCATTTTCCCCATTTTTCTCAATATGGACTCAAAGGTCCAAATATCAATAATGAATAACAATAACCCCATTTGAGACCCAAAATACACATGTATTGGCCCAAATAACAAAACCCCTCTTTATACATTTTGAAACCCTAACACCCAAAGTTACTCAACTTCAACATTACATCAAAATGACAACAAGTTTATGTCAAAGACCATAAATATGAGTAGTTATCCCTACCTCAAAAGATGAGACCCAATGGAGAAGATGAAGAAATTCGAAATGCTCCAAATCCCAAGATTTTCGGATTAATAGGAAGCCCAAGTCAAGCTCTACACTTTTTACAAAGGCACTAGGGTAGAAGATCACTCAAACTAGATCAAACCTTAGAGAGAAGGTGAAATGTAGTGAGAGAAGCTCTCAAAATGGGTTTCTAGAAAGTAAGAGAGAGAAAGAAAGTGTGAAAAGTGATTTAAAATCACCCAACTGCCAACTGATATACGTATGACCCGCTCGAGCGGAGAATATGATGCTCGAACGTCAAATACAAAAACTGGACCCGCTCGAGCGCAAGGATACTCGCTCGAGCGCCAAGACACAACTGCAAAACACACTCGCTCGAGCATGGATTACCCTCTTCCAGTATTTTTACAGACATTGAACACCCGCTTGAGCGCAAAAAGGCCCGCTCGAGCGCGATCTGCTCGAGCGTGAAAAACAAACCTGCAGTACTTTTACAGAGGCACAAAATGCTGGAAGTGTGCAAACTCTGCTCGAGCGCAAAGGGACCCGCTCAAGTGAATCACCAAAAACCTGGGCAACAAGAATGGGGACCAAAGCTCAACCAACTTGTAACAAACTGGCCCAACACATCCTAAAACTCAAATATATGGAATTAAAGGATGACAACAAGACACATACAACAACCAACTCTACGGAACCTAAGTCTGGAATACAGTATACATGAGAGGAAAACCGAGATCGTTATAATCCCTAGGTCGGTATCTGCAAATAGACTATACAAGTACTACCAAATTGTCATTTTTACTGGTATTAACCGGAAGGCTCGACACCTATACGTGCAAGTTTTCGGTCTTTCACCCCGGACTCTCAGGCCAACTTATTCAATATCATCTACACCACCTATCAAGACTTACCAACGTATTTACCCCAAAATCATTTCATAAAAACTTATTTCTCAACATTCTTTTCTCAATATAAGTTTTCAAATCAACTTTCAAAATTTAATGTAATCAAATGAATTGTTATGCCAATAACACAAGATGAATATAAATATTTTTATTCCAATTAATCATCCAAGGAATAACACAATTCCCTCTTCTTAAGTATTCTCAACAATTAGTCATTTCAAGACTATTTTAACGTTTTGAATAATAATTTCCAAAATGAACAACAATTCTCATATTCCCTAAAATTCATCATTTATATAAATATAAATAAGAAATTTTCCAAACATCCATTTATTTTGATACACAAAATAAATACAACAATATTATTCATGAATTTTCAGTCTCTTTAAAAAAATCCACAAATTCTAAGTTTTCTCACCAAAACTATATAACTCGAATCCTTTGAAAATAAACTTTTCAAAATCATCTTTTCTTTATTTAACGAAGATCAAAACCCATAAAATCATTTTAAAAGAACAAGAGACAAATCCAGTTTCAAAATCGCTCAACTTCTTGAATCAACATTCAATTTTCAAAGCTATCGAAAGATGATTTCAAAAATCATATAGATCTTGCAAATATATATATATATATATATATAACTCTAAGAAAATCCATACCTCAAGTTTTGAACAAGAAATGAGATGAAACTCCCAAAATCAACGGTGTCGAAACTCGATCTTCACCGCATACAACGAAGCCCCTCGAGATGATAACCAACTTTGGTGAAGAACTTAGGTCTAAATCCCAATGGATTTGGAAAAATCAAAGAGAGAATATGACTTCTAGAGAGAGAAGCTCCCGATCTAGAATTCTAGAGAGTTTTAGAGAGAGAAAGGACTGAAAAAGTGATATGAAATATCATATTCACGAATTGATATGACATGGTCTGCTCAAGCGTGGAAAGCCCTGCTCACGCATGGAAAGCCCTGCTCACGCATCAAATACACTAACCCAGTACTTTTGCAGACAAGTCAAATTTTTGAAACCAAACATTTTTCGCTCGAGCACATAAATGGGCAGCCCCTTGGACCTCCGCGAGCTGACTGGACAGCTCGATCCCCAACCGGCCCAGTTGAAGTGGCAAAACATGAAATTAGGATTGCGACAATCCCTCCTCTAATGGTGAGATCTAAGGAATGGGTTTGTTTTAAACACATAAATTGCGAGGAAATGTCGAACCGCCTCGCCGCTATCGAAGCAGCAAGAAGTCGTCTCTATGGGCGTGCTTCATTGAGGTCACCGACTCTCGATGTAAACCAGTCTAATTTTTGTTTTTCTTTGCTTTATTTTGTTTCTTGTATTATGGACTTAAAAAAAAAAAGAAAAAAAAAGATAGTGAAAGAAAAAAAAAACAAAAAAACAAAAAATAAGATAGTTGAAAAAGAAAGGAGAAAACTAGCAAAAAATAAAATAAGAGTGGGGAAGAAGAAGAAGAAGAAGAAGAAGAAGAAAAGGAAAAAAAAGAAAACAAGAAGAAAAAAGAAAGAGAAAAAAAAGAGAGTTGGAAAAGGCAAACAAGAAAAAAAAGCAAAAAAAAAAATGGAAGGGGGGTTTTGTTTTTGTTTTTGTTTTTATTATTGTGTGAGTGCATTTGTTTGATTTTTGATTTAATTTGTTTAAGCTTGCTTGTTTAAATTCATTTGTTCAAAACTTTTAATTTGTTTAAACTATTCCGAGTAGTTTATAATTTGCTCGGTCTAAATCATAGTTCATTTTGTTATTATGTTCTATCGTAACCAAACGATATTGTACGGTTCATTCAGAGAAATTCCAGATAAAATCATTCGTGACACAATAAAATCATTGTCCCTTTTACAACCAAATTGAAACACAGTGCGCTGTGTTCATTATTTTAACATGTCAGTAAATTGGCTTCCACTTTACTACACCGCTTTGACAGCTTTGATTATTTTGATTTTACATCTCTCTATGTAGAATCCATGTTTCTTTCTAATTCCTACTTATGTGATTTGTTTGTTGTTTTATCCATCCAACTTTTCCTCCTCTTGCATGTGACGCGTTAGAATTGTACCTTCGGTTAAAAACAAAAGGTGTGCCTGTTCGTTCACACCACATTTTCTCCTCTCGCATGCGACGCGTTAGGATTGTACCTTCAGTTAAAAGTGGTAGGTGCGCCTATTTGTTCACACCACCTTTCTTTCTCTCGCATGCTACACGTTAGGATTGTACCTTCGATTAAAAATGACAGGTGTCCCTGTTCATTCACATCACCTTTCCTCCTCTCGCGTGCAATGCGTTACGATTGTACATTCAGTTAAAAATGACATTTGCGCCTAATCGTTCACACCACTTTTCCTCCTCTCGTGGATGACACATTAGGAATGTATCTTCAGTTAAAAACATCAGGTGCACCTAGTGTTCACATTACCTTTCCTCCTCTCGCGTATGACGCGTTAGGATTGTACCCTCGGTTAAAAACATTAGGTCCGCGTGTTTGTTTACACCACCCTTCCTCCTATTGCGTGAGACGCGTTAAGATCTTGGTTGAGACCTCGGGTGCGCTAATGGTTGCGTCGCCCTTCCCTCTTTCTATGCTAGGCGTAGTTAGATCTGCATTTTTTTACATCCTTTCTACATGAGACGTAGGTTGGTTTATGCTTTTCACGCACGAGACGTGCCTATTTATTCACTTTTTTCCATGTGGAACACGACAAAGTTTATTTTGCTTTGTTTTGCTTTTTTTTCATTCAAATGTTGCATTCTTATCTAGAGTGTAGCGTCGTTTCATTTCTTCATTTACATATTGTTTCATTGCATTGCTTCATTACATGATCATAAGTTATTTGTTGCATTGCATTTCATGTTACATTTTGCCCACGAGTTCAATTTTTGCATTCATGTCTTGATTTCTTGCCTGAGCCTTGCAGCCTTGTCAAATGAGTCGTCTCTAGGCTTTGACATTCACTCACATCACGTTATGACTTCGAGCTCTGTCAAAGAGGAGCAACTGTGGACACCCCATTTTTGACCTCCCGCAAGGCTTGAGCACTTTGCACGGTACACTTGATGATGAAAGTGGTATGCTGCGTGGTTCGAGGTCTCAACGAAGAAGCCTTGTTTAAGCTTCCAAATAATCCCAAACCTTCTATATTCCCAATGATTATACCCAAGAAATCTACTTTTACACCTTGTGTCACCCTGTGTTGAGGCTGAAATAGAAAAAACAGGGAAATGGATTGAGGCCCGGTCGTGCCTCATTAAGGACCGGCTGTGGCTATTGAGGGCCAGCCAGGCCTTGGTAGCGAGAAACACTCTTCTGGGCGGGAGGCTGCCAATTGTCCATTTTTTAAGATATTTATAATATTTCTGGTTCAGATTCTATAAAAACGACCATATATCTTTGTTTTAAGAGTTGAAGAATTTGAAAAAAGCCAATATATCACCTTAAGAGCTCCTTCTTCTCCTTCTTCTTATGCAAGCAACACTTTGAGTTAACCTACCACCTTGAACTCATATCCATACACCATACACACTTTCATACTTTAAGCACCATAATTCAAGTTTGAGAGTGTGTTGGAGCTTAGTTTGATCACAAACAAAAAGCTTACCCCTTTAGAGGTATAAGCTTGTTATCTTCTCTCTTGCTTTCATTTCTTTCATTTGCTATATAATTCTTATTATTTTGTGGTGTTTTGATCCAGTGTTTAAGTTTGGATTTAAAGAGCTACTGAAAAAGTACAGAGAGTTTGCTCTTTTTACACCTTTACCTATAGCTCAAACCTTTACTTTTACACTCTTTTTGTTTGTTTTCTACACTAATTTTTAGAGTTTAAAAAGGGCTAAAAACTATGCTTTGAGGTTTCAAAAGTGGAGGAGTTAGCCACATCTCCTTATTCTTGTTTGTTAGTCTTGTTTCCTCTCTTTGTTGTTTAACTTTTTAAGCTCTTTTCATGCATTTTTAACCACTGTTTTTCATCACTTGAAGGCTGTTTTAGAACTGTTCTAAGTTGTTTAAATAATTCATGCTTTGTTTAGTTTAGTTGTTGCCTCTTACGTTTGCATACATAGCTTGTTATCCATTGTTCCAAGCTTTTCTTCAATTCATTTCCATGTTTAAGAACCTCATTTTAATAATCAACTTGCCATTCATCTCTTTCATGTGAGAGTTGTTTCAATCAGTTGATGGTTGTTGAAAGCGTGAACTAGCGATTTACGTTTAATGGCTTAATCTCTACGGAGGTTCATTGCTAACTGTGTAATCTTTTTTTTTTTTTTCATGTTGAGAACCACCTCCCGTTTAACACATTTCTCACTTAGTGGACATAACAATCACCGTGGACTTAATGGATTAAAGGATAGTAAAGACTAATGAATTTAGCTTAAAATGAACCAACTCACATAAAAATAAAAAAATAAAAAAATAAAAAAAGAGTTATATTGCTTGGGGTTTGACCGGACGTTATGCAAAATCCGTTGTGTCAAGAGTTGTCTCACACCAATTCATGACGTTTTGATGGATCTTGAAACGTCTCTACCTCATTCTTTGAGTTCACTCCATGATAGGAGGGATAGGTGGTCATTATTCATTTCAGTTATTGATTTTTGTCCAAGTTGTGCATCAAAATTATCAAGCAATCAATTTGCTTATTGATGGTTTTGAAAACAATTCTAACCTTCCCTCAAGGCTTTCCCATGACAGAGAAGTGTGAGAGGGACAAATAGGGTCCAAAACACTCTATCTACATTGTTTTCACTTCAGAGCACAAAACAGAATTTTTGCATGACATTGAGGCATAGCCGGCCTTCTTTAGGCCTGACCAAGCTTCATTGAGGGTCGACCGGTCCTCAATGTTTGGTCAACAATGTATTTTTTGCAAAAAACAGAAAGCAATGGCTGAAGGTGAAACAAACTGTTCTGGGCAAATAGTGATGTTCTTGGATGCTGCACATGCAAACATCGTGCATCCTTGATTGATCATTAACTTATTAGTCATTATTGTAATTAATTATTGTTATTATAATTAACGTTGTTTATTTGTAAATGTTGTAGTTAATTAGCTTAAATAGCTAGTTTACTTATCATGGTTACCCTTGTTGTAATAGCATTGTTAGCTAGGTAATGCTTTAATTTATTTATTCGGTTTTGTAATATTTAGTTTAATTCAAATTTTGAACTTTGATTCACACCCTCTTGTACGAGAACAATGTTGTAATAAATTATATGTCTTCCAATCCCACGTCTTTCTCCATTTTACTTACTTGATTATGATGGTTAGTTTAGAAACATCACGTTTTTTAGCATACTCCATGTTTCGTATCCATTTGTCTTGCATGCATCCAAGGCTCGACTCATCATACTAACCAAATATCAATGTTCAAAATTCATTACTTGAATACGTGCCTTATCACATATCTTGAGTGAAATCATATGCCATGCTCATAGTCGAGCCTGTAAAATACATAATGTGCAAGTTGCATTTGTCATATTGCATTAATTAAGAACATGCATATTTTTCTAATTATTTTGCTTTGTTTTGGCTCGGAGTACTAGGTGAGCAATTTTATGTTTTAGCATCTTATATCGAATGTGGTTGTTGCCATGTCTAACATGTCCACCATGAGACTAAGTGTTTAAGCGATATAATTGTTTGAATGCTTGTGGATGAAAGTTAATTGCTTTAATTAGGATGGCTTGATTATTGTCCATTTTAAAGCTTACTTTTTTCAAATGGCAAATTCACAAAATAATTTCGAAACAAAACACGAGATCAAGTGTTCCAATTATTGCAAACTAGTCTATTTCTTGTGTGCACATCACATAGTAATATAGCTAATAAATCGAAACAAGAACATATAATATAAATAAGAAACACATCATGATTAGTAGAGACTGACTTTGATCGGGTGAGTGGAATACTCAATTCACGACCTTCCCCTCTCGTACTTAAATTCCCCAGCCTAGACACTTTAGTGATAACGGACTAATGGCCTTTGGCGTGAGTCTCGAGTTTCCTAAATTTTCCAAAAGAAATATTTTGATGGCGACTCTGAAATCTAACAAAACAATTTATTTTTGGCATTTGATTCAAATATCAATTTTTCAAAAAGAATTGCCGAATTTGGACTCTTTTTGTGTTTTCACTATTTCACATTGCACTTGTGAAATCAAATTTAGAACCACAAGTGGAGTCTGAACTGTAGGGTTATTCGCCTTCCGAAAGGAGCGCATAAATTCGAGTTATAGCATGCAATAGCAAAGATTGAACCAAAAAATAGAACCCCAAAAAATTAGGGCAAATGAGAACAACATTAAGGATTTAATGAATTTAGAAAGACAAAGTAGAACAACATAAATTAGAACCAAAGGTCCAAAACTTTAGGAAAAAGGTTGAAAACGCATAGCAAAGAAAATACAGCATCATCAACACAACAAACTAAAGCAATTGAAACTAATAGCAAAAAAAAATTAGGATTTAATGCATTTAACCGTCATGAAACCAAAAACCAATTAGGACATAAATTATAGAAATTAGTGAAAAGGCTTCCATTAAAATGTGTTAAAAGAAACAGAGACAGAAAGGGGGGCTCACCAAACACCAAAGAAGATAGTAGTCATTGCTGAGGAATTTATCAACAATGCTATAGACCTCTAAAAGTAGAGCTCTAAAAGAGCTCTAATGAGTTGGCATGTCCAAAAAAAAAAAAAAAATTTAAGCTAAAACATCACATCAGGCTGGACTCCACACACTTCCATGTCATTAGTGCATGGTTTAGAGCTCTTATTTTAGAGCTCTCAAGCATTTTTCTTTGCCAAATAGTTTCAGTAGATTGCCAGATTCCTGCTTGTTCATTGTGTTGTGTAGGGGTGTTCACGATTCGATTGCGGACGGAAATCTTTCAATTCGCCATCCATCCGCTGGATTGCAGATTGAAAAAAAATCAATCTGCATCTGCCCACTAGATTGACTGATGTGGATTGAGCGGATTGGCGAATGGATGCGAATCGATTTAGCAGTTTAAACTTTTACAAATTTTGAACATAATACAACCAGTTAACATTTTTTTTGGATAACAATCCAACTCAACATAACCAAAAGATTATCAAATAAATTATCAAATACCAATAATTAATATATATTAAAAAAAAACATACATTATCAAAACTATTTCATTACTTTTTTTTAATTCAAAAACTATTAAATTTGATTTTTTTTTTTTTAAAATGATAAAATTAAACCTTATATTTTCCATACAAAAATACCAAATATTAACACTTGTCATTTGATAAAAGGATTTTTAAATTGAAAATACATTGAAAACATAACAAAATTATTTAGGGTGAATTACACCAACGGTCCCTATAGTTTAGGGTTTGTATTACTTTGGTCATTAACTTTTTAATTGTGACACATTTGATCCTGAATTTTGAATCTTGTTCTAAATAAGGATAATTGAAGATACTATTCAGTGTACTTAGTTTGAGCTTTTTGGATTAAGTTTTTTGGTTTTCATATTTTTTTATTTTTAGCAAATATTTTTTATATTTTAAACATTTTTTTTACTTTTTTAGATGCACTTTACTTAGATGTATCTAAAAAGTAAAAATTTGTGAAAAAATATTTTAAAAAATTTAAAAAAATAAAAATACAAAAAATGTACTGAATTCTCATTATATATATATATATATATTTAATATTTAGTGAATTTTTAAAAGGCTTTTTTTCATAATTTTTTTACTTTTTAGGTATATTTATGTTGGCTGTGTCTAAAAAATTAAACAAAAAATTGCTTAAAATAAGGAAAAAAAATCAGTAAAAAAAAAAAAAACACAGAAAACAAAAAAGTAAAATTTTCTAAAAAGTATTTTTTGAAAAAATAACCAATCAAACTGATTAGATTTTTCAAGAGCAAATTCGTCAATTTGATAAAATATAAATTAATTTGACGAAAATAAAAGTTAAAAAAATATTTTTAAATTTTTTAAAATTATTTCTACCTACTAAAGATAAAATTATATAAAATTGATAAATCTTTTAGACATTTATTTTTTTACCAAATTAATTTTTATTATGTACTTGGATGATGATCATGTCAAATTAATTTAAAAAAACTAATCACGTAATTTTTATTATTATTATTATTATTATCAATTTTACATAATTTTATCTTTAGTACGTAGAAATAATTTTAAAAAAAATTTAAAATATTTTTTTGACATTTATTTTTGTCAAATTAGTTTATATTTTATCAAATTGATAATTTTGTCCTTGAAATTAAGCAATAGTATGTTCAATTGTCCTTATTTAAAACAAGATTCAAAATTCAGGATCAAATGTGTTACAATTGAAAAGTTGAGGACTAAAGTGACACGAGTCTCAAACTATAGGGACTATTAGTGTAATTTGCTCAAATATTTAAATTCTTTTTCAATTGAAAATACAAACAAAATATCCAAACAAATTGAAAACACAAACTCTTACAAATTACCAAGGGTGCTCGTAGTTTGACAGTTCGGTTGCGGTCAAAGAAATCTCAAATCCTCCATTCGTCCAAAATTAGGTGGATTGAAAAAAATCAATCTGCAACCGTCCGTTCATCATCACACATTCGTAAAAAATGCGGCGAATCGGTTGGGTTGGATTGGGTTGGGTTGGTTTGGACGGATTCACCTCTAGTTGTGTATGTTGTATGGGATTGGGAAGAATAAAAATAAAAAAAGGCTTTATTGATGTGTGTCGATAGACTGCGATAAGGGGAAAATTTTGCAATTTAGACCCAATTTTTTTTTATTTGCTTCTTTTTGGGCCTTTAATGTATATAAAGTTAGATTGGGCCTACCCTGCTTAGAGCTAACTCCTAGTGTAGTATTTCTTATTTTCATAATCAAATTTGATATATGTCCACACAAATTTCTTGTCTGTAAAATAAAGACAGAAAAATAGAATAACAAATATTTATTTATTGATTTAAAATAATGTAAGTACGAAGCCTAATGAAATTACTAATTAAAGAAAATCCTCGGATTTTTCTCCTCGATAAAAAATGATTCCAGTGCTTGACAGCTTATTCTCAAATCGAAAATCTCTTCCAAGTAGTGCGAAGAAGACAGTAAATTTGTAGGACTTTGACTTGAAGGCTTGATAGTTTATTCAAAAATCAAATTGTAGAATCCCCTCTAATTTAGTAGAAGAAATTGTAAAATCCTCTCCAATTTAGTAGAAGATAGAATTTGACGAATTTTGACTTAAATCTCCAATCTTTATGCTTTATGGAGATTAATAGACTTTGGTAAGATTGATAGGCTTTGATGAAAAGACCTTTGGGACTTTGGAGCTTTAATTCGATAGAGCCTTCTCTTGATTGATGTAGATTTTTGTCTCGATAAATTGATTTTGTGTATGTAGAATTTTATATCTGGTGGTGATCATTCCTATTTATCGGCATGGGTGGAGGAGATTCTTAAAAGATTTCAACTTTTTTGATAATTATCTCTGATTTGTTTAGAGATAAATACCAAAATATCACTATAATAGTGTGTCATAATTTTTATTAGCTTGACCATCTCAATTTGACAAGTGACTTAATTTGATTAGTCCAAGACTTATTTGCTGCATCACTAGCTTAATTTGATTAGCTGAAGACTTACTCCATCATTTTAAAACGTGGCAATATTTAATTTGACTATCATGCAATCTTGATTTGAGACCAATTAGACACGTGACAAGATTTGATTTGCCAATAATTGTATCATATTTTGTAAGCCTTTGTAGTACATGACAAATTATAATTGGCTAAATTTTTCCATGCTTATTTATATGTTTGTCAATGTTTATATCATTTCTTTTTCTTCTTTAGTTTTAGGGTAAGAATTTTTTTTTTTCTAATTACTATAGTGATTTAAAGTAATATTAAATTTTGAAATTTATGAGGCTCCTATAATACTTTTCAGATGCAGTAACTATGGCCAAACAGCTCCACTAGAATCCCAGTTTAGTTTTCCTGCTGCAGCTCATGACATAGCTAATCATCATGTGCCATCATCTTCAGGGCACCCACCGTGCCAAACAAAAAAGAAGTACAGTTTGGAAGAGCATCAAAACCTGATACTAGCAATTGCGATACATGGACGAAAGTATGTTAAATGGCACATAGTATATGTATCCTTTTACTTTCAACTATGTTAGTCAACTTTTACAATTTTAAGTCAAGTTACAACGCCACTCACTCTAATTAACAAAAATTGGCATCACTTGTGCCATTTTTCTTGCCTCGTTAACACTCCCACACTTTGACCAAAATCTTACTTTCGTGCATTCACTTTTAATTGTGGCCTCACAAATATGTGTCACGTGTGACACGCATGCCAATTACGTCAATTTCGCTAACATCAAGCAAACGAACATGTGAGTGCTATTGCAACTTGGTCTGAAGTGCAAGGATTGACTATTGTGATTGAAAGTAATCCCAACTTGGCCTACCCTTATATATATGTATATATATAACATAGACTTAAATCCCAACTTCTCACTTGAAAGCCTTAAACTACAACAATTTGTGCTCCAACAGCTTTGAATGTCAAGTTCTCTTCCTTTTTATTCCCTCCAACCCACTAACATATATGGACTGCATGTATATGGCATTCAACCATAAGGTAGCATTTTGCACGTTGATTTTTTATAGCACGTTGATTTTTTTTTTCATTAGTATCCCAAATTCTGCAGATGGCAAGAAATTGAGGAAATGCTTAAAGGTACAGGACGATCACACAAAAATTGGAAGGTAAAGAGTTGACTTGCAACCCTTCCATACTACATCATAGCTTTACCCATTTTAACACTATTTAGACAATATTTTGAAGTTATTTTTCACTTTTTATACCAATAAAAATTAATACTGTAATATATACTTTCTTTTCAAATTTTTTATTATTAATATATATATTGAACTGAATATATATATTCAACTCGTCTAAATTATGACCCTGACTCCATTTGCACCGTGCTAGTAGATTGTATATATTGCAGTAAATGTTGATCCATGTACTAGCTCTATCTCTTCTCTTCTTTTTTTTTGCCACCATATATATATATATATATATATTCAAGTATTGCTTATTAGAATATACTACTATGCTCACCTGAGGTGGTGTTTTTGCCCATTTGGGGTTCGCAGCAGAAGTGGAAAGAAATGATGCAAAAGGCAATGATGCAAAAAGCACGCAATAACATGAACGAGAACCAGAAGTGGCTCCATATTGTTGCCGCTGTTGTCCAATTTAATGTTGAAAAATATTCCCACACCAAGTAGGAATTCCAAAAGTGGTTTGAGGAAATGGGAAAAGAAGACCAAAAAAAAAAAAAAAGGCATCGGCAGAAGAATGGCTATGTAACTTAAAAAAAGAAAAGTTTATTTCTACAAATTTAAACCACGCAAGGCTACGTTGGGGTCACATATTTCAAAATTTTCAAAAAAAATAAATAAAAATAAATATTGTATTGAAATATTGATTGTGTAATGAAACAAGACCCTAAGGTCATATTTGATTTACAAGATTAATAGTGAAGTATTAATAATCCTATTAAATTAGTGTGGTATTCACTATCCAATTGGATTAATATCTATTGGATTAATAATCCCGCCCCTACGCCATTACTAATAATCCTACAAATTTGTTGGATTAATTATCCATTTGATTAATAATTCTAAACTAAAATGTTAAGACAAATATAGGATAATTTGGCCCACAGATTAATAATCCCAATCCCATGCTCTATTTCACCCAATCAAACATGTCCCAAGTGTAATGTCGTGTTGTAGTATCTGAAGTTTTTTTTTTAGATGGGGATTGTAGTATCTGAAGTTGAATGCTTGCTGCGCGTTTAAAAATCTTAGGGTCCATTTGTTTTGGGTTGTTGGGGATGGGATTGGATTAGGATAGATGTGGGGTCCATTAATATTATGTTTGTTTGAAAAATAGGAAAAATCATTCACAATATCTTGGGACTATGATAGGCCTCCATGGATGGGATTAATGTATTAATAGTGTGGTTTTGTTGTGTGTTTAAGAATCTTAATGTATTAAAAAGCTCAAGTGTGAAGTAGATAGTGTTGTTTTTTATTTAGATCTATATGTGGTTGGAATGAAGATCTTTGTTTCAAAATATTATATTATAGGTTATAAGACATCATTCAAAATTCAAAATCCAAAATCAAAGTCCGGGATTGTAATGCCAATTTTGAATTCTAAAAGATATATGTCAATGCAATTCTTTCACAAACAACTATGAAATAAAACATCTCCTTCCATGTAATAATGTAAGGGAGAGTCATAAGCAAGTATAATACTAACATTATTTGGGAAGTTGGGTTTAGATGAAATTAGTTAATAAGATAAAATATCATATTTAAATCATAATTATTTCACTTTTTTTTTTTCACAATCATCAAATCAATTAAAAAATAACTATCATCCTAAACATAATATTTTTAACCACGCTAAAATTAGCCCAAAAAGTTAGAAGGTTAACTAATCCAGTCGGAATAATGAACATGTCCAATGAAAAAGCAAGAGATAGGGGACAAACACAAAAGAAACTAAATGTTTACACATAAAAGAGATCCAACACAAAATTGGAACATGCTTACTTGGTCTATCATCTGAGAAATGGCTGGTGTCGATAGGATTGTTGTTGTTCTCCACATGGCTGAGTTCAGTGAGGATGGTATTGAAAGATTTGGGGGTTTTGGATTAGGGTTCTCAATTTGGGGATTTTTTAGAAAACGAAAATTTGTATTTGAAATGGAGAAGATTTGAGATGCGTGTGCGTGTGCGTGTGCGTGTGAGAGAGAGAGACAGAGAGAGAAGTTTTTGTTGAGAGAGAAAACCAGATCAGAGGGGAGACCTGAGTCGAATCCAGATCCTCGGTCGCGTTTGCCTGTAGCGCCCCAAAACGACATCGTTTTGGGGCATTTTTTCAAGGAAAAAAAAAAAAGAGAGAAAATGGAAGAACAGAGGTGCACGGAAGAAGAAGGGGTTTGCTGGTTTTCTTTTTACTCTTCTTCTTTTCTTATTCTTCTTCTTCTTCCTGGTTTACTTCTTCCTGATTTTCTTTTTCCTTTTCTTCTTTCTTATTCTTCTTCTTCTTAAAAACAGAGACACACAAAAAAAAAAAAAAAAAGGAAAAAACAGAGACACAAAAATAAAAAAAAACCCAGATCAATTTACAATCTTAAACCCCCCTCATTCTCTTTCTCTCTCTGTTTTTTCTTTTCTTTTTTTCTGGGTTTGTTGTTGATGATGATTATAAAATTATTCTTTGTGTTCTTGGGAAAAATGGTAGACATAGATAGCCATCTTCTTCCCTCTTTCTCTCTGTTTCTGAGTTTGTTTTGTTTTTGTTTTTTTTTTTTCATGAAAAGTTGCCTCAAACGACCCAGAAAAAAGGGAAAAAAAAAAGGAGAGAGAAAGAGATCCAGAGTTGGATCTGGATTGGATCTATATTTTTTTCTGAGTTGGATCTGGATCTCTTCTATGGCCATTTTTCAGAACTAGGATTGGGTTTGTGGGAAGAGATCCAGAGTTGGACCATGGCCATTTATGAATCTTTTTTATTAATTTTTTTCCATTAATGGTTCTTCCAGATGTGTTCGACGCCATTAATGGTTCTTCCCCCAATCCTAGTTTTGTTCTTCCATTTTCTCTTTTTTTTTTTTTTTTTTTTTGAAAAGTTGCCCCAAAACGACGTCGTTTTGGGGCGCTACAGGCAAACGCGACCGAGGATCCGGATTCGACCTGAGTCGATGTCCTCCATGAAGCCTCGATTCATAATTTCGGACTTATATGAACAATGTATTCACAAAAGTCAATTTTGCCCTATGTTTCATTATTTTTCTTCTTTCGTTTGAGGGCATGGATGGAAAACTCTGCTCAATTAGACAAAATTATGGTTGCGTTTGGTTTAGTTTTACAATCATGTTTTGATAGCAGAGTTATATTTTAAGTTTGTGAATTGTTGAATCGTGATTTGAAAAGAAAAAATTTGTTTGATTATAAATTTTGAAAAAAGTTTTGAATTGAATTTTAAATTTTTAAATTTTTGAAATGAGTTTTGAAATGAAAAAAACTATTTGGTTATGAGTTTTGAAAAGAATTTTTAAAACTCAATAACTCATAACTAAATACAACTTAAAATTCTATTAAAAATTCTATTCAAAACTCATAATCAAACCCATTTTAAAATTTCATTCAAAAAAATAATTATTGAAAAAAATAATTTTTTATTTAAAAAATTAAAACAATTCCGAAAATATTTGAGCTCTAGTGATGTGCTGTGACATAAAATAAAATAAAAAAAAGCATAAATATCATATCACATAGTGGGTCTCGCCATTGGAGCTCCTCCTAGATCTCTAAAATTAGCTGTCAATCATTTTTGAATTCAAAAATTCTACTCTGCCAAACATGCATTGAAATGTGTATACAAATATGATCTTGAAATCAATTTTTCAAAAACTTAAATTAAACATAGCATTCAAATATAAGGATGAAATTATGATTTGAAACTTAAACCAAACTGAGCCAAGTACTTCTATATATATATATATATATATTTTGTGTTTTTTTTCCCCTCTCACTCTCTTTCTCATTTTTCTTTTTCTTTTTCTTTTTTCTCTTCTCTCTTCTTCAAGTCCAACGACAATACAAAAAAATGATTTTCTTGTACCACACATAAAAGTGGAATACAACTCTCAACATACTTTACCCACCGAAAATCACCGATTTTAGAGGTGGTGACTTCTTTTTTTCTTTTTTTCTTTTTTTCTCCCCTAAGAATAGGTGGTTCATTAGAAGTGTAAAAATGGCCTGCGGCCCGAGTCGGCCCAGTCCGTTTAGGCTTGTTTGGGCCCAAGCTCGAGCCTAGCCCGAGTCCCTAGGCCATCATTTTGAAGCTCGGCCCGACCTACTTGGCCTAGCCCATCAGCCCACTCAAGGCCTGGCCTGACGCTCGGCCCGCTCGAGTTCCAGTGTCTTTTTTAGTAGAAAATAATAAAATTTTAGTAGAAAAAAATTTAAAAAAAAAAAAACAAAAAAAATGGTCAAGCCCAGGCCCACTAGGCTAACCTGACCAAGGCTCGAATACTCCTGGGCCTAATTTTTTGGGCCGTGGGCCGACCCGACCTAACTCGAATTTTGTCGAGAACCTGCGAGGCCTAACATGGACCGAGCTGAGCTAGATTTACACCTCTAAAGGTGGTTACCTTTTATGAAATGGGAAAATACAAGAAAAAAAAAAAAAAAAAAAAAAGAAGAAGAAGAAGAAGAAGTTGCACTAATCTTTTTAAGGATTTAAAAAATAGATTCAGTTTTATAAAATATGACATAATTATATTCAGTGTGTTTGGTTTGAGTTTTCTGGATTAAGTTTTTTGAAAATTAAGTTTTTTGGTTTTCGTATTCTTTTGTTTTTAGTGAATATTTTTTAAATTTTAAACAATTTTTTTTTACTTTTTTAAATGCACCTTAGTTAGATGTATCTAAAAAGTAGAAAATTTGTCAAAAAATATTTTAAAAAATTAATAAGTACATAAAAATACAAAAAATGTACTGAATTCTTGTTTTTTTTTTTTTTTTTTTTTTGTATTTTTGGTATTTACTGAATTTTTAAAAGATTTTTTTACAATTTTTTTACTTTTTAGATGTATTTATGTTAGGTGTGTTTAAAAAGTAAAAAAATTGCTTAAAATATTTTTAAAATTCAGTAAAAACAAAAAAAACATGAAAAATAAAAATGTAGAATTTTCTGAAAAGTGTTTCCTGAAAAATGAAAACAAGCAAGCTTATTAGATTTTTTTTTTAAAAAATTTAATTTACATAACATTTTGTTAGTTGTATGAATAAAAAAATTGATGCTATTTCTTTAATATTGAAATATTATTTTATCTTTTTATTTTTATTTTTTGTGTTTACATACAATCTACATTAATTATAGTTATTTTAACTTTCTTAAAGGGGAGATCGGTGCAATTATATTAAACTTATGAGATTTATTATATTTAGTAATAAATACACTCACATCAAATGGTTAGTAGAGTCACATTAAGTTTTAAATTGTCCTGTTAAGGGTGAGCATAGTTCGATTTGATTCATTTAAGAGTAAACCAATGACCAAACAACCAAACTACCTATGGATTTATGAAATTTGAAATCAAATTATAAAAATCTTGTAACCAAATCAGACTGAACCAATAAAATGAAGTTTGATCTGGTTTGGAATCGCATTTTTCACAACATAATCACAAAATATTACTCACAATTTATTTGAATATATATGTTGGGATTTTGCAAACAAAAATATTTTAGATGATTGTCTAGAACTAATTCAACTATTATACAAAATCACACTTGTAAACATATAGGATTAACAACTTATGTACAAAAATGTAATACTAATCAAGTGAGTGTATATAGTAAATAACAAATTATATATATATATACATATATAAACGGATCTATTCGGTTCCAAATCACAATTGTAACTATAAAATTACAGACCAAATCATGAAGTATGCTTCGCCAATTTTAAAAATTAAAACCAAATCATGTATTAAAAAAATAAATCAAACCATGCTATTTAGTTTAAGATTGAACGTTACTTATTATTCACTAAACAAACTTTAAAGTTGTGTAATCTAATTTTAAATTAATTTTGAGTTATACAACACTAAGTTATTTTACTGATAAAGTTGTCCCTTGTTACAAGAAGTGACAAGTAGATTAGTAACAAATAGTACATATACAAAAAAATGTAAATATAATGAAATATTAGGTGGTAAATAAAGTCACAATGCGTGGTAAATAGAATCAAAATGAATGATAAGTATTGTGCTTATAAATGGTAAATACTTAATGATATTTTACTTATTACTCAATTAGACCTTAGTTACTCCTCAATCAGACTCTACTTACTACTCGTTCATACTTTATTTACTATTTCATCAAACTTGACTTACGATTCAATCAAATATGATGACTACTCAATAAGATCTAGTTACTATTGATTAGTAAGTAGAATGAAAACAAATTGTAGGTAGAGTCACAATAACTGAAAAATAATAAATTGGAAATGTGAATTTTAAATTATTAAACAAAATGTAAAAGTTTGTTAGACTTCATTTAGTACTGAAAAAAAAAAAATACCACTTCATTTGACTTGACTCACTATACAAAAAAAAATATCCCACGTTATTCGACGGAGTCGGGGATCTATTTTTGTGTGGATGTGGCAGTTCCAATGATTTATTAGACTTAACTTGGAACTTATTAAGACATCATTTCATTTGACTTGATTTACTACTCAATTAAATTTCACATACTACTTAATGAGGCTACTTACCATTTCATTAGACTTTGCTTACTATTTAATAAAATCCTGTTTACTAGTCCATCAAACTTGAGTAGCAAGTTTAAAATGAGTAGTGTGGAGGCTGAATTGAATTAATGAGGAAGGCCAAGGCATCCGGTTAAGACATCAGGCTGAAGACAATTCGGCCCTAACCAGGGGCTCAAGGAGCCAAGTATTTGAATCGGCTATATAAGGAGCCAAACAAGAGCCAACACTCAACAAGAAGGCCAACTAAATAATTATGTGCAAGGTCAAGAGTGGGACCGACCCTTGGGTCTAAACGTAATATAAATATGGAGGAACATCAGCCAAAGAGAGGTATGTGAAAACAAAAGAATAACTTGAGATAGAAGTAAATTGAAGAGGATACAGACTTGTCTGTTGGAGTGCTAATTCTGGCACCCCCGACCGAAGTGTTCATCGCCTTTTCAGGTAGCAATCAAAGGATCAAGAGCATCTAATTGGATCCAAGAGTATTTCCAAACCACATCACCATAATTGGAGCCATCTGTGGGAATACTCAAGTGCGTCCATGGCAGGCGTGACAGATGATCCTTCGATAGTTGCTAACGATATTAAACCAAGAGATGACATTACCCCGAGAAACATGCTTGGACCGAAGAATATCACCGCGCGAAGGGCCTTGAACTTCGACCCAATAGCTCAAACCTCACCCTCAACTTTTGTACAGGAGACTGTGCAAACGATCATCGATCAAGCAAAACGAAACAACAGCGTCTGGAAGATATGATGGCTGAGAACGAGCGCTTACGTAAGGAATTAGCCTTGGAGTTAGCCAAATCCCAACAGGCCACACGTTATGACCATGGTCGATCCCCAAAAAAGAAGGATGATCGACGACGTCGACTACGGAAACATGATAGTGGTAGTGATTCCGACTCGCCATCTCAGGAACCTAAAAAGAAAGGACGAGTTGGTGTATCGAGCTCATCCAAAGGAAGTCCATATGTACGGCACAGGCGAGGGAAATGAAGTGATGGTTCGGATGAAGAGGACAGGCACAACCCTTTCATACGACGCATTGCAAGAGCTATGCTGCCTAAAAATTTCAAAGCACCATCATTCACCCTGTATGACGGAAAGTCAGACCCCACAGATCACATTCGTCACTACAAACAAGCAATGATGTTGCATACTGACGATGAAGCCCTTATGTGTTGGATATTTCCAAGTAGCCTAGGACTGTTGGCAGTTAGATGGTACTATAAACTGGAGTTAGCATCAATAAGAAGCTTTCATCAGCTCCAAAAATCCTTCAGGGCAAGATTCATCACCAACGAAGTTCAGCCAAAGCAAGCCGACTCTCTCTGGGCGATGCAAATTAAACCAGAAGAGACCCTCCATGAATATTCGATGCACTATTGGGAGTGTTTCAACTTGGTGGATGATGTTTGCAATGATTCCATGGCTATTACCACCTTTAAGATAGGGTTACATCCCGATAGTCCTCTCTCAAAACAGTCTGGGCACTAATAAAGAAGGTTGAGGAGTACTGTAAGGTAGAAGACAATGCCCTGTGGGTCAAGGCTAGACAGAAAGTCTCTAAATCATCTTTATTTGGCCAGGTTCAACCGACAAGCGTCATGCTACCAAGGAGCCTTGAACTTAGGACTCAAGCTAACGAGACAACCGGCGTGACTCTTGCCAATCAAATGAGCAGTGTTCGCACCATCCGAACTAACAGTATGAAGTGGATAGCAAGCGCACCAGACGTTCGGACAAGAAGTATACGGAATTAGCGGAGCCGATCAGTAAGATCCTACCCAAAGTCCAGCATCTTTCATTCTTTAAGTGGCCGTCCAAGATGATGGGGCCTCTTGATACTAGGAGAAGAGATCGGCGATACAAATATCATAAGGACCATGGCCATGACACTGGCAATTGTTATGCACTAAAGGACCACTTGGAGGAATTAGTGCAAGACGGCCGGATGGCACAACATGTCCAAAAGAACAATCCACTGAACACGGTAGCTCTACGGCCGGATTCACCTCCACTCAGTGTAATTCACATGATATACAGCCTACTGTTGCCAGCCCAAGTACATACAATTCAGTTGCAACCTAGCTTATCCAAGCCAATCACACTAGCCAAATGGCCTCATGAAATTGGCAAGATCAGCTTCGACAACACCGACCTCAATGGAGTAACTCTCTCTTACGCCGATCCCCTCATCTTCGAGCTACGTGTGAATCGATTCACAGTCGAGCGTGTTCTCATCGATCAAGGAAGCACCTCAGAAATAATGTATTATAAGACGTTCGTTAAACTCGGCTTCACTGATTCGGATCTGTTACCAGCCGATTACCCATTGTTCAGCTTCAACGCCAACCCCAAGTATTCCTTGGGCAAGATCACACTACTGGCATGGACGGGTACCAAATCAGTCAACGTGGAATTTGTGGTTGTCAAACTTCCATCGCTATACAATCTTATCATAGGAAGGACCTGGTAGCACGCTATGCAAACTGTGCCAAGTAGTTACCATTAACTACTCCACTTTCTTATAGAATATGGCATTGAGCAAATCCGAGGCTCTCAAAAATCGGCACGGCATGCTATCTTATTGCTGCTGCAAAAAAGGCCAAAGGAATTGGAGGTGAACTCGATTGAAGTACCAGATCGAGAAAGTCTCGAAGACATTAGGAAAATCCCCAGTGAGAAGGCAACTGAAGACCTTGATTGGATCAAAATCAATAGAAGCCCTGACAAATGTTTTTGATTGGCACTTCCCTGAATGAAGTTGACAGACGTGAATTGGTTTCCTTCTTACTCGGTAATCTCGACGTGTTTACATAGACACTATACAAAATACCGAGGGTGGATCCAGACGTGGCCCAACATTGCTTAAACGTTAATCCAAAATTCAAACCAATCATTCAGAAAAGTTGACGGTCAGCCGCAGAGCATGCATCGGCCATTATCGATGAAGTTGATAAGTTGCTTGATGTCGGGGCAATTCGTGAAGTAACTTATCCCACGTGGTTATCCAATACCGTGGTCGTGAAAAAGAAGAATGGATCTTGGCGTGTTTGTGTGGATTTCACGGATTTGAACAGGGCTTGTTCTAAGGATTGTTTTCCTCTTCCCAAAATCGACTGACTTGTAGGCGCAACAACACACCATCAACACATGAGCTTCTTGGATGCTTATAGGGGTTATCACCAAATTGCCATGCATCCAGAAGATCAAGAAAAGATCGCTTTCCTCACCTCAAGGGGGACCTATTATTACAAGGTCATGCCTTTCGGGGCTAAAAAATGCAGGGGCAACCTATCAGAGGTTGGTTACCACTATGTTTAAGGAACAACTCGGCTGCACCATGGAAGTGTACATCGATGACATGGTGGTGAAATCCGAGGAAAAGCGCGCCTATCTAGCCGATTTATCAGAGACCTTCAACGTCCTTCAAAAGTACAAGATGAAACTAAACGCCTCGAAATGTGCATTCGGCATCGGACCTGGTAAGTTTCTCGACTATATTGTCAACCATCGCAAAATAGAGGCTGTGGACTAGCCTTTTTCTGCTCCTCGCCTTTCGGAAAGAGTTTGAAAAGAAAGGCCTCACAGTTCGGACTCTATTATGGTTCTAAATCTAGTCTCACAAGTGCAATGTGAAACTGATAAACACCAAAGAGTTCAATCCGGCAAATCATTTTGGAAAATCAATTTTAAATCAAATAATGCCAAAATTGGACTGCTTTTCCAAATTACAGAGTTGCCACCTAAATATTTTATTTTTTGGAAATTTAGGAAACCATGACTCGTGCCAAAGGCCACGTGTCCGTCATCACAAAAGTTGCCTCAACTCGAGAACTTAGGTACAAAAGGAGAAGGTCCTGAAATGAGCACCCCTGCTCACCCGATCAAAGATCGGCCTCTACTAATCATGATATGATGTTTTATAAACATTATGTGTTCTTATTCTGGTTATTAGCTAATATTACTATGTGACACACACAAGCAAGTATAGACTAGTCGCAAGACTTGGAATAATTCAACTCATGTTTGTTTTGCAAAAATGGTTTGAATTTTCTACCCTCAAGTAGGCTTAGAAACATGGTTTTGCCACATCAAGTGGGCTTAAAACATGATTTGTCACTTCGCAAAGTGGGCTTAAAACTTACATTTGTTGAATCATTCTAATTCAAACAACAAAGTCTTCATCCACGGGCATTCATGCAGTTAATCATTTAAACAAATAGCCTCATGGCAAGCATTCGAAATATGGCAATATGAAAATCACACTCATACAAGCATGCTAAAGCGTGAAAGATTACCGAGTACTCCAAGCTAAAACAAAAGCTAGTTAGAAAATAATGCATGATCCTAACTATACCAGATGCCTAATGCAACACATGCAATGATGTAACTAAATAGGCTCGGCTACTTAATCATGGTATTTGCAACACTTTGATAACATGCTTTGAAACATGTATTCAAAGAAGTATTGAAATTCACAATGCAGTTTGAATGATGCGCCAAGCCTCGGTGCATGCAAGACAAATGAATGGATGCAAAACATGCAAGCATAAGGTATGGTAATTGAAATATGTCCCTAATCTAACCATCGAAAGCGGTTAAATAAAAGGGAGAGACGTGGGATTGGAAGACATACACACACGCACACACACTTATTACAACATCATGCCCTTGCGAATAAGGGTCCGAATGAGCTAGCTAACTAGCTACGCTAATTAAGCTAACTATTACAACACAACTAATTAACTATTCTAGCTAACTAATTTATTACAAACCGAATTAAGCTAATCAATTATAAAACGAATTAATTAACTAAATAATTACAACACTTATATGAATGAATTAGCTATGACTAACTAATTAAACAAAGCAAGTAAATGGCCTCGAGGGTGAGGGATGCATGCATGCTTGGTTGGTTTCCTCCTAAAAATCCACCGCCTTGCCATCGGACACCTTTGTTTGCACTTGCTTGAACGCCAACAGTGCTGCCAACTTCCAGAACACCTATGCTCCAACTTAGGAACACACTTGTGCAATTTCATTTCTGGCCAATCGGCTACCAATGGTGGCTGTCAGCTACCATTGGTGGCCGGTTAGCTACTTCTGGTGACCGATTAGCCACTACTGGTGGCCGGTCGGCCACCTCTTCCCTGAACTTCCTTTTTTTTGCTGCAACATAGAGCAAACAGAGGCAAAGCAGTGTATTCTCAAGGAGTGTATGTACTGCTACTCTCCTTATCATCACACAAGCTCAAAAGAGTGTAGCTCTTGGCTCTTAAGCCATCAACCAAGCAATTTTCTTGCATGATGGCCAAAAAACCAAGCTTGTACAAGCTTAATAAGTGCAAAACAGGACTCAACAAAACCACAACCCTATCATGCATGATCAAGGGTGATGGTGACCAAGAAAAGTGGCACGTTTCATCACTTTGAATATGAAACATCCCATTTTTCTCGTTTCGAACTAACATCCGATCCGAACACATGCAATGCAACACGAAAGATGCTTTATCTTGCCTCTTTTACTTTGTTCATTTTGTTTACACATTTTAACCTACTAATCCATTCTTTAATTGATTAGTCCAAAAAGTGAGTGTCCTCTAATGGAAAGTAGGCTTAAACCACAAGTGCCTTGAGCATGAAAGAGACCTCATGCCGTTGGTTAGTAGAAACCCTCAAAAGATGATTAAAACCATTAAGCACAAGTGTCTCAATTTCACACTTAAGCCAACAAGGGGTTCAAAGCCACTTTCAAAATAAATGAAAGAGTGAAGAATAGAAGGAGATTGCAGAGATTTCAGTGCTGAAATGGAGTGCAAAAAGACACTAAAACATGCAAGCAACTCATGCAATTCATGTTTAAAAACGTATAACATTAAGCTAGTGAAGCCTCTTTACACTACAACCATACAATACAAGCCTCAAAGGACCAAACCAGCTCAAAACAGAGCCAAAACAAGTCAAAAGAGTGACTAAAACATGATGAGATTAAGGTACAAAATGCTAGAAAAACATGCTCACATGTTAAGCTATCTAGGCTCGCAAACAAGACACAAGGAGGGAAGGCTACCCCTCCAATTTTGGGCTTCAAAACAAGGTTTTTGCCACTGAAATAACGCTAAATTTCAGTAGTTTAAAGGGCCAGAAAGTTTGATTTGAAAGCCTTGAAAGATGGTACAAAAGCTCACATAATTAAGCAACAAGAAGGGTGGACTATCCCTTTACACAAAATGACCTCAAACCATTATGTTAAGCCTCATAAAAACAAAGTTTTTTGTAGTTGAAAACCAGGCCAAAAACAATACAAAAAGATGGAAAGACAAGTGTGGACAATAAGCTTAAATGAAGTAAGTTCTCTACCTTCGAAGCACAGCACAAAACAGTCACAATCTCAGGCTCAAACCTCCTTCTAAAGCTCAAACTAGGCTCCAAGGGACCTCAGCTCCAAGGTGGTCAAGTTTGGTTAAGGGTTAGTGTGTAAAAGTGTAGAGAAAACTAACTATCAAGCACAAAACAAGAAGAGAGAGAGAGAGAGAGAGAGAGAGAGAGAGAGAGAGAGAGAGAGAGAGAATTCTAGAGAGAAAGGGAGAATTTTGATCCAAATTTTCTAACTCTCCAAAATAGGGGAGAACACCCCATATATATAGAAAATCAAGATTAAGGCTTGAATTCATCCTAATATACATATGTATGGAGATGTACTTCAGTGAACAACAGCTGGCACAACTGGAAAATAAATATCTTAAAAAGGAAAAAAATGGTCGTCGGCCACCATTAGTGGCCGACCAGCCATCAATGTGGCCGACCAGCCACCACTGATGGCCGGCAGGCACAAGCCATAGCCGATAGGCTGTGGGGATGGCTGACAAGCCACCCTCTTCTCCATACTTGAAACAACAAGCTCTTGGTCCACAACCAAGCACAAAATAGACAAGTTTAGAGGCTCAAAGGCAAGGCGCTCGACCGAGAACTTCAGGCACTCAAAATGAACACAAGCATACAAAACCATCAAGTGTTCAAACGATGACGTCCAAGTCCTAAGGGCGGTCAAAAATGGGGTGTCTACAGAGGCCAACCTGAGGCAGATCACAACAATTCTAGAACTCGGCTTCCCCTAGTCAGTTAAAGAAGTTTAGAAATTGATGGGAATGGCCGCTACCCTCAATAGGTTTATCAGCCGTTCCTCATATCACTACCGACCATTTTTTCACACACTTCGGCAAGGTAAAGCATTCCAATGGACCACCGAGTGTGAGGCCGAGCTGGATGGCTTGAAAATTTATCTCCGTTCGGCATCACTCTTGGCAAACCCATCACCAGGCGATCCGCTCATCTTGTATCTAGCAATATCCAACCGAGTGGTCAACGTCGTGTTACTAAAGGAAGAACTTGGAGAGCAGCGACCAATTTACTATGTAAACAGGGCAATGGTCGACGCCGAAACATGATACTTACCATTGGAAAAACTCATCCTTGCTCTCGTAGTGGCTTTAAGAAAGTTGATGCATTATTTTTAGGCTCATACCATAGGGGTATTAACATACTATCCTCTCCGATCAGCGCTCCGAAGTGCGAAAGCATCAAGGCTAGTCTCTAATTGGGCTTTGGAATTCAGCAAGTATGATATCAAGTTCTTGCCCATAACAGCCACCAAGGGGCAGGTGCTCTCCAACTTTGTGGCCGAGTTCACAAGATGCCGTACCAACTTCAAGTCCGATCAAGCCCACCTTCAACCTAAACCCGACTGGCAAATATATGTTGGAGCCATTTGGCAAATGTATTGTAACGGATCATCCAACCAGCGTGGCATCGGGGCAAGCATAATAATCATGAGCCCCGAAGGGCAATAATCGAGCAGGCAGTCAAACTAGGCTTCAATGCATCAAATAACGAGGCCGAATATGAAGCATTGCTAACTGACCTTCGTAACGCACTTCATCTTGGTGCACGGCAGTTACATGTTTTCTGTGACTCGAAGTTAGTCATCAACAAGTTGAAAGGGAAATATGCGGCTAAAAATGACCGCATGGCAGCCTACATAAAAATGGAAAATTCTTTGCTCACAGAATTCAACCACCATGAATTGAATCAGATAACCTAGGATCAGAACATGCATGTGGATGCCTTTGCTTGCCTAGTTTCCGCCATTAATTCAGAAGTCAAACGAACAATCGAAGTAGGGTTCATCTTAGAGCTGAGCATCACCTCTTCTGAACCAGTTCAGATTAACATCATTGAGCCAAGACCGAGTTGGATGGGCCCCATCGCTATTTCCTCAGAACAGCTCCTAACAGATAAGAAAGAAGCCCACAAATTACGGAATAAAACCATGCGATATTATTTGGATCCACATGGAAAGTTTTACAAAAAAATCTCTCTTTGGGTCGTATCTTGAATGTGTTCATCCAAACAAGGTTGACGAATTTTTGGCCGAAATACATGACGGTAGTTACGGTGCCCATTCCAGAGGACGCTAATTGACCCACCGAGCCGTAATGCAGGAGTATTATTGGTCGACCATGCGTACTGATGCCGAGAACTATGTAAAGAAATGCAAACAATGCCAAAAGTTTTCCCCATTAACTCATCTACCTGCCGAACAATTAAATTCCATTACTAGTCCTTGGTTGTTCGCTCAATAGGGACTTGACATCGTCGAACCATTACCGTGGGCTCTGAGAAACAAACAATTCCTGATCGTCACAACAGACTATTTTACAAAATGGGTCGAAGTAGAGGCATTAACACATATTCGAGATGTCGATGTTAAACACTTTGTATGGAAAAACATTATAACTCGATTCGGCATACCGAGAGCACTTGTATCCGACAATGGCACCCAATTTGATTGTAGCGTCTATTAGGAGTTATGCAATACATATGGTATCCGGCCCTACTTTTCTTCACCGGCTTACCCGCAAAGTAACGGTCAAGTCGAGGCTTCCAACAAAGTGATCCTAGATGGCATCAAGAAACGATTAGAGAAGGCCAAGGGCAATTGGGTTGAAAAGTTGCCCAACATATTGTGGGCTCATCGCACCACTCTAAGGCGGTCTACTGGGGAAACGCCATTCACTTTGTGATTTGGGACACATGCTATTATCCCTCTTGAAATCGGCTTGCCCATATTGAAATCCAAGGCTTTTGACATAAGGCATAATGTCATGATGTTGGCCTTAGATTTGACTCTGATTGAAGAGCACCGAGATCGTGCTCTTGCATACGTGGTGTGATATCAGCAATAGCTTGCCAAGTCGTATAACCAACACATGCAATTGCATCGTTATACACCTAGAGAACTGGTCCTCAAGAAAGTGCTTCCTGCTACTAAGAATCTGGCAGACGGCAAATTGGGCCCCAATTGAGATAGCCCTTACCAGATTGATTCGATTGCTAGAACAGGGGTGTGTCGGCTTTCAGACATGGCTGGCAAAAGTTTACCATGCTCCTAGAATTCAACCCATTTGCGTAAATTTTATCATTAAGCCAATTTGTACGACATGCCAGTTTGTTTTTTATTTTTGCTGCTATGCTAACATATACGCATCTACATATTTCACAATGCAATATGCTTTTTTTATCGTTGTCTCATCAAAAATGGTTAAATGATATATAAGACTCTGGATTCAAAGCACCCTTCATGCATGTTCACGTTTGGGCCAAATAAGCCTCTGAATTCGGAGCGCCCATCGTGGATATCACGATTGGCCACATATAAGACTCCGGATTCGGAGCGCCCTTTGTGCATGTTCACGTTTAAGCCGAATAAGCCTTTGAATTCGAAGCGCCCTTCTTGCACCTTCACGTTTGGGCCAAATAAGCCTTCGAATTCAAAATGCCCTTCATACACGTTCACGTTTGGGCTGAATAAGCCTCCGAATTCGGAGCACCCTTCGTGGCTATCACGATTGGCCACATAAGACTCCGGATTTGGAGTGTCCTTCATGCAAGTTCACGTTTGGCCCGAATAAGCCTCCGAATTTGGAGCGCCCTTTGTGCACATTCATGTTTGGACCGAATAAGCCTTCGAACTCGGAGCGCCCTTCATGCACGTTCACGATTAGCCATATATAAGACTTTGGATTCAGAGCACCCTTCGTGTATGTTCACGTTTGGGCCAAATAATCCTCCGAATTCGGAGCACCTTTTGTGCATGTTCACGTTTGGGCCAAATAAGCCTTCAGATGCGGAGCACTAGCTAAAAGGTTTTTTCAAATAAGTACATTCCCTAAACAGAGCAATCAATTTACGAGAGCTAATAAACACACGGTTCAAACGATACAAGCTAAGGGCAATGGAATAAAATTGGAACACAAAAATGCACTGATTGATAAGTTGCAAGAACAATAAATATTTATTTCAACTAATATGACTTCTTCCTGCCAGTACATGAGTCCTACTAGAATGTAAATTACAATATTTAGGCTTTCTCCAGTTCGGTGCTTTCCTCTTCGTCGTCCGTCTTCTCAACATCAAAAACCTCGAAGGGAAACTTGTACTTTTTGTATAACGGAGACGCCTAGTCAATGCCCACTGCTCGTAAAGCCCTAATCCAACCGTGCTTGAAGCCGGGGTTCTCGCATCGACAAACGTCTTCTGCTAATTTTTCCTTAGTCTTTTCAATGCCGATTTTTCGGTCCCCAAAAAAGCCTTCTTTATAGGCCCGAGTTCTTATAGCCTCTTTGGCGAACATGTTTACCGTTCCCCTATTGGGCATAAACATGATTTAGTAGGCACTGGTTGACTCTGTCTGTGACAACCTGGTTTGTGGCACACGCCGACTGTGTCTTAGCCACGTTGGCCTTTTTTAGCTCACTCTCGGCTTTCTCCGTGCAGTGCTTCAAATCCCGAATGTGCTCCTCCCTTTGCTCGAGCTCTTTTTTCACCACGTGCAGGTGCATGCCGACTTCATACGCACTACAAAGTCCTTGAATCGTCTCATGTATACCTTCCCTGAAAATCTCGTAATCACCCCGGCCAACAAGCAACTGTTGCACCTCTGGCAGAAATATTTGCCGCTTGAATTCCACCGCCACGTCAGGATCATGGACTATTGAGTCTGTTTTGGTCATTGGTTTGTTTCTAATAAAGACTGAAAAACTCAGCAGGCGTGAAGGTCTGCTCAGCTCATTTCATGCAGTGACAAGCCCGCTCGCGATCTTTGAGGCCCCTCGTTGCTGCGCCCCATCTCTAGAGGACTTCGCTACTTCACCTCTTCTGAGGGACCTACTCCTACGTCTGGGCGACCGACGTCACTCTCTTCCCTCTACTATCACTTTTCCTGTTCTCTGAGCTTTGCCCCTAGCAGCGCGATGCATTTCAGCGTCCAGCTCCGCTAAGCTCCTTTCTTCTCCTTTACTGTTGAAAAATAATCTCTGAGACATTTATGGCCCTGCTCACGGCCACTGTCCACACTTAAGTTTCTATTCGTTCTCAAATTATCGATTACCTCTTTCGTCGTTTGTGCCAGATCTGTTCTATGACGCCTGAGACCTCTTAAATACTAGGTACCTCATTCATTAATTACGGATGCAGCATTTCCGATATGCCCCACAACTAACCCCGTGTCTATAGTCGGGTTCGGAACGACATGTTCAAATGGGGCAAGGACAGATATATGAATCTATTCAACATATTATGTTATAGCCGAATCACAATACACTGCCCTACTTGGCCAAATGAGCTTAGCATTGGGCCATATGTTTTATTCGGCTCTGCAACGACATGTCCAAATGGGCAAAGGCAGATAGATGAATCTATTCGGCATCTTTTGTTATAGTCGAATCACGATACACTACCTTACTTGGCTAGGCAGGCTTAGCACTTGGCCATATGTTTTATTCGGCTCTGTGACGACATGTCCAAATGGGGCAAGGGCAGATATATGAATCTATTCGACTTCTTATGTTATAGCCGAATCACAATATACTGCCCCACTTGGCCAGACGAGCTTAGCATTGGGTCATATGATTTATTCGGCTCTGGAGCGACCAAATGGGGCAAGAGTAGATTCAGTGCCGAATTATGCTACATTGTCCTACTTAGCCACCAATTTAAATTAACAAATATAGAATGGGGACAAAAAGGCAATTTTCATTAAATACAGAACAGGGACAAAAAGACGATTTTCATTAATAAACTGAATACAAACAACCGTCACTTTATACATGAAAATTTTCCTATGAATGACCTCTAAACAAAATGAGCAAAAACCTACAAAAGCTACATATAGAAGATACCTAACATGAAGCAAAATTACACTAACACTGTTTATTCTTTAAGATCAGACTCCAACGACTCAACCTCCAACTGCTTGTATGGAATCGGCTACTCTAATGTCACATTAGTGGCCGCCAGGGCTTTAAGCCAGCCGTGTTTGAAGCCTCGGTTCTCAAACTTCAATACCTCCTCTACGTACTTCTCTATGGCCGCGTTTTCTCCGGCATTGAATGCCTTGGAAATCTTTGAGTTAGCGAGTTCTTTCTCATTCTTTGATTCTTCCAAATAGGCCTCTAGCTTCGTGATCATTTCTTTGGCCAAATTGAGCGCAACATCACTCATATTTGCCCTTTCCTTGGCGGCCACCCAGAGTAGATTGGCACGTCTGGCCTTTGCTTCTTCAACGTTGGCCCTTGCTCGCTTCTCTTTCACTTTTTTAGCCTCAAATTCAGCTCTAAGAGACACCACTGCCAACTCGGCTAGTGCCTATTTGGCTTTCCCCTTTTCGGTTTTAATCTTGGCTTTGATTACACCGATTTGCTTGATGGCGTCATAGTGACGGCAACCAATTTCTACAATTCTACCCACTGTATGAAACAAAACATGGGCAAGTTAGTCGGCATACAAAAGAAACTGGAAGTGGAGTTTGCCAAGTACGTACCAATATTGCAGACTGAGCAGCTAATGTTATTAAAACCACGTCTGGTTCTACACGAAATGTAGCCTTGTCCATCGACAAAGAAATCGATGAAGCCACACATAGGGCACGATGAGTTCTTTCATAGCCGACACATCAGCAGAAACCAACGCATTCTTCATTCGACGTTGGATGATAAATGACGCCACCAATTCTTAGGACTCTTCTATTCGGTGCCGTTTGTTTGTCCGCTCTTCAGAAAAATTGGCCTTTATTTTAGCAGGGCGTTTCTTTCCCCTTTGCTCAGCGCATAAATTGCTTGGTTGTTGTTTAACCACCAATTCGGACGCAATAACTTCTCGTTCCTCTTCCTTAACACGAACAGATAATGAGAGTACTGATCTAGCGGCTTCAGCCCTCTTTCGGGCTGCCATCTTTTCGGCATTTTTCCTTCTAGCCGTCTGTGTGAGAGATTCTCCAAGCATATTCTCAGGATCTAGGTCTCCTAGATCGGTGAAAATGTTGTCTTCTAAAGAAGATGTCTCAATTCAGCCTGAGGTGGATGGGAGGTCGAAGCCGACTTCTTGAAATGTCAAATTAAGAGTTGCGTCAACTTCCTCCCCTAGGCGACCCTCAAACCCATCGGAGTTCGACTGGTTTGGCTGCTCAGCGACCTGACCGCTGACTTCACCGCCTCGGTCCAAATCTAAATCCTCAAGGCCGATGTCTCTAAGGCTCTTGAAGTTTGGGAAGATGAGTGTTGTAAGATGCTGTTCACCCCTTGGAATTGGGATATTATCAGCAGCCGAAAAAGTCGAATTCGTTGGGTCGTATCGCAGCAGCACGTGGGCGGCCCGCCCTTGCTTTTGAAGGTTTGGCAGCCAAAGAATTTGAGCGCGGTTTTGACTTGCTCAAGCACAGCGTCGTCAACTGAAGAGAGTACTTTCTTCAGATCATTACTTGCAAAAATGAAAAAATTACATTAAATCGAAACCAAATAAAAATACAAGAAATGCGCAAACATAAGAGAAATGGGTCTGTACAGCCACCTAGTTCGCCTTTTTGTCTGGGCACATGGTCCAGGTGATCCTCGCCTTCGCCGAATTCCCAGTTCCCTTGGAGAATGACCATAACGTCGTCAACATGCTTACCAGAGCTGGCAAGCATAATCACCAAATGGTGATCAGTGTCCTTAGCTCTAAGAAAGAAGTGTCCCTACCAATCGGAAGATTTCGCCAAGGCATAACAGTACCGAATAGTAGGGATTCCTAGGTTAATCCTAAGTCGATGATTTAATTCGATTATGCCCATTATAATTCTGTAAAAATTTACATTTGGTTGCGAAGGGGGTAGACTCTAATACCGAAGAACGGTCCTCAAAAACAGATGGAGGGGAAAACGGACTTCGCCCTCAGCGATTGACAGGAGGGGAAAGATGATCGTACTCGCATCAGTCATCTCCATGTCAACTACGATGTCCACCACGAGTGACAAATGGACATCATCTGGAATTGAGAAATGGCGACGGAAGGAGGAAACACAATTCGCAGAAATGAGAGCTTTCAAGTGTTTCACCATTCAAATCGGAATAGAAAATATGCTAACTAAAAACGAACAAGAAAATGGGAGCTGGAATGAGAAAGAAATACAAAGAGAAGAAGAACTTACAAGTCAAAGAGAGAAGGACAATGAGGAGCAGGCAGAAATTGCAGAGGTCGTGAAGAAGAAATGAAATTGTGAGACAACCAGAAAGCCTTGCACATTGAAAAAATATTCAAAGGGATAGCACGGTTTCATATCGCATTAAATGAGCAACGCGTATAAAGGGGCAGAAAGTTATAATGATTTCTAAATCGTGTTTATTCTGACGCTTCAGTATTAGAAGAAGTGCGAGCGCCATATTTTTGACTTTCGACATGCAAAACCAAACATGCCGACTAAGTGGTGTTAGTCGGATGCTCAGGGGACAATTGTGGAGGCTGAATTGAATTAATGGGGCAAGCCAAGGCATCTGGTTGAGACGTTAGGCCAAAGACAATTTGGCCCTGACCAGGGGCTCAAGGAGCCGAGTATTTGAATCGACCATATAAGGAGCCCAAATGGAGCCAACACTCAACAGGAAGGCCGACTAAATAATTATGTGCAAGGTCAAGAGTGGGACCGACCCTTGGGTCTAGACGTAATATAAATAAGAAGGAATATCAGCCAAAGAGAGGTATATGAAAACAAAAAGATAACTTGAGATAGAAGTAAATTGGAGATGATACTGATTTGTCCGTTGGAGTGCTAATTCCGGCACCCCCGATTGGAGTGTTCTTCCCTTTTTCAAGTAGCAATCAGAGGATCAAGAGCGTTTAACTGAATCAAAGAGTATTTCCAAACCATATCACCACAAGTAGTAAGTTGTTTCATAATAAGTAGTAAGTTCAAAACGAGTGACAAGTATAATAAAAAAGAATGGCAAATAGAATCAAAACATATGATAAGTATTGTGTTTATAAATGTTAAGCACTTGGTCATCTAATGAATGGAGTCCATTTGTTTTCTCTCTTTCAAGTTCAGTCTCTTCCTATTTCATTAAATTGCACTTGTTACTATATTAGATTTCATTTACTACTTTATTACTTTTGGCTTATCATTTCATTCAACCATACTTACTAGTTAATGAGACTACACTTACTACTTTTTGACACTTTACTTACCATTCAAATAAACTCCACTTACTACTACTTCATTAGATTTGACTATCACTGAAATAAATCTCACTTACCACAATTTTAGACTTGATTTACCACCACTACAACAAAATTGAATTTTTATGACTTGCAATGCATGCAGTAAAAACTCTATCATGGTATACATACAAATGTCATTATATGACATGCCGTGAAAAGTTGATCATCATTTACAACATGCAGGTAAAGTTGTAAAAAATAATAAATTAAATATTAATGGCATACTTTGTATATTGTATATAATTTTTTACAACATTTTTTATGCCATAAATCATTATACTTTTTATGGCAAAATTTGATGGGTCGTTGAACACACAAAAAATAATCACTAAACTATACCAAATTCTTTTAGAATAATGGCAAGTCCATGTATCGATCCACAGGGACAATTGTGAAATTAAACTAATTTAATTGTTAAATTCCTAAATTAATTTTGATAAAAAGATTGATTGTTCATAACCTAATTTAATAACAAATAAATTAAACTAAGGAATTAAATTATCAATAATAAATGAAATTGGGTTTATTGATTTGGAGAAAACCTAGGGTAAAGAGTCCACCGCTAGTCACGTAAAGAGGGTTTCCAATTGAAATCAATTATGCTATGGTTTGAACGGATTAATGCTTCGCAACTACAAGCTCCAAGCATTTAACAAGAAGATCAGCACATTCAATATATGAGCACGAACCATCTCAAGTAATACGAATCGTTCACTCTAAACTAAGGTAGTGATACGACTTGTTCCTCGTAGTATGGTTCGTCTCATACCTTGAATGTGAAAGAAATAGAAAACTATTGTATGGATAACATTCAACAATCACAGAAAGTCGAATATTCGAAGAAATAATGAAAATTAAATATAAGAAACTTCTAAAACACCATACAAATGTTCAAATCTTTACATAATTAAAAATCAAAAAGAAAAACTAATTACATGGCTAGGGTTTCTTCAAAACCCTAGAAAATGAGACTAGCCACTCATGGAGGAGTGGAATGAGGTAGATGGAAAAGAAGCCACCATGGGAGACATGCTTGAAGCTTCAATTCCTTTTTTTCTTTTTCAAACCCTAGCCTCCTGTTTTTCTCAAAACAAGTTCAGAACCCTATTTTTGCCTTTTCCTTGCCTTCTTATACTTCTGATATCTTCCAAACAGGTTTAAAACGTCGGGCTGACTTTCCCAGAAAAATTCAATGCACGTGCGGGAAAGTCAACGCACGTGCGGAAAAAGTCAACACACGTGCGGGAAAAGTCAACTCTCTCTAAATTCTGTCTTTTTGCCCATTTTATGCTCCGACTATGTACAACCTGATTGACATTCAACACACATAAAGTATACAGTTTGACCAGCAAGTGAAGTTAAACGATTCTAATTAACGGCCTCAATGATGTACATTTCAGCCTTAATCACATCCCCAACTTATGACTTGCTAGTCCTCAAGCAAGTAATAAAAATAAAATAAAATCTAGCTAGTTCCTCTTTCGTGGGAAAACGGTTGCATTTAGCATATGCAACAAGCCTTTAAACCACAAGGTTACCCCAAGTGGACGAGTAAAGTCTCGTGAGGGTTTTCAGAAATGATACCCACAAACATTAACATATTCATATATACTCAACAACACTTGACCACATTACTCTACCTAACAATCAACTTATGTACCACTACAGTGCGATATTGAGACATCATGAGTCATTAAAGGCACAGCGGACAAGCATGAAGGAACCTATTGAGTCAAAACCACAATTCAGTTAGTACAAAAGTAAAGTCCCCTATACTTGTGCATGCTAGTAGACAAGTCGTGAGTACCCTTGGTGTAAAATGCAATCTCCATATTAGTTAACTGTCCACTATAATAGCCCAGTGTAACTCATAATAACACCCAACATATACAGAAAAACTAACCTGTTGCAGCCAAGATTCTCAAAAGTTTTCCTTTTATTTATTTATTTATTTTATTTTTATGACTGTGCAATGTCCTGATCCATTAAGCTTTCTAATCAACCCATGTTACAAGCTTTGGGCCAATGACTCCCAAACCAGACGGTTTTAGGACACCAGGTGTAAAGACACCCCTACAGACTTAATAACTCGCGTTGAAAAGGCTACGAATCTGAACAAGTCATTCTTTTTATTTTTCCTTAACTGTGCAATGTCCAAGTCCCTTAAGCTTTCTAATTAACCCATGTAGCAAGTTTTGGGCCAATGACTCCCAAACCAGACGGTTTTAGGGCATTAGGTGTAGAGACACCCCTACGGGCTTAATAACTCGAGTTAAAAAGGCTACGAACCCAAACTAGTCAAGTGGTTTTTTTTTATTTATTAAGAATCTTGACTCCTCATTTATTCTTTTTTGCAACTTTAGCTATTATCAATGATGTACACCAGGGATTATAATAAAAAGATCACCGCTATGATAGTGTGTTCATGTGAATTAAGGCATACTCATGACAAGTGTACTAATACCACAAACACAGACAACTCTCCTCGTGCAAACATCACATGCAAGTATCTACCCAATAAACCCTTTTCATACAAGCCTACTATGCTCTCCAATAAACATATGCAAATATCATCACTGTACTAGCAAAAAGTCACATCAAGTGAAGTAATGCAATCAAGTGAAACAAGTATAAGCATGAATTATGAGCCAAATAGAAATGCACAAAAGAAAATATAACCCTCATTTCCCAACTTGAATATGACATTGTCCTCAATGGAAAAGTAAAGAGAAATGAGAGAATATTACCAGAATTGTAGGTGCACATCTAGGTCGGCAGAGAGTAACATATACACACTTCACATTTTTTTTTGAAGAAAAGAAAGAACTAAAAAGAAAAATAAAAATAAAAAGAGACAAAGCAATTTACAGGCGGGTACTACGGGGAAGCCGGTGGCGGTGGTGGTGGGAAATGCTGGGCAAACAAGGCTTGCATCAAGGAGTGTGTCTCAAAGGCCTCATCCTGAACTCATTGCTGGATGGCGAGGTTGTCGGCGTGTAACTGGTTGAAAGTCGCCTGAGAATAGTCTCGATGTGCCTGAAAATCCGTACGCAACTCCAGGAGACTCTGATGGTGATCACGAAGAGTACTGTGGACCTGATCATCCACAGAGTGCTGAAGCTGTAAGTACTCCTTACGAATCATGTAGAGTGGGTCCCCTTGGGAAGGCACGGGGGGAACAGGATGAGGTGGGTGGCCGTGTACGGGCTCCTGGGCCTAATCAACTGGGGCACCAACTGGCTGCGGGATGCAAGATATGCTATGCTGCCATTCCCGCTGGCCGAAAGTCGAATACCCTCTATCAATCTCCTCATCCTCAGCAATGAGGAGGTGGTTCAACTCAAACACAAGTGTCAACAAATTGGCAAATGGTAGTGGCCAAGTTTGGTTCTACATAGGATCAGGCCGAACTGCCTCTCGTAGAAATTTCTGCAAATGCATCCAGATGATACGCTCAAGTGGGACCTGATAGCCATGCTGATACCCGTGTAAGACCCGAACAAACTCCAAACGACGCTCAGCTCGATGCCCAAGTGGAAGGACATTCTTATGGACCACAAAATCAGTGAATAGCAAGCGGCTAAACAGCTTGCTCCGCGGCAAGCATGTGAAACTGAGGTCATCGTGGGCCCCCGAAAAGTATTGCTAGATGAGGCTATATATGGGTTGTTGATCCTCAACCTTCGGGAATGGCTGATATTCTGGCTTGGCGAAAAACCCTAACACGGTGGCGATCATGGATGAGGTGATGTGGACAGGATGATCATTAATGGTAGATAGCAGTCCATCCTCGGTGGGTGACTCATAAAGGTTCTGGTAGAAGAGTCGTACCAAACGAGGATAAGTGGGCGCCGTCACAATGCAAACGCCCAACTGTTGCTGGAGTCGGAGCTGCTTAACGGCCCAAGTAGTGTCCTTGTCACGCTGGAAAAATTGCATGTTGAACTGTGTGAGCTTGTGAAGAGGGCGTGAAGCCCACTCCGGCCGTGGCAAGTCACCCGATGGTAGTGGCGAGGATGGGGGTAACGGTGGTGGCGGTGACACCGAAGAGGTGGAACCCCTGGCCTTTTTGGAGGCCCGAGCAGATACACGTCGACTCATATCCTGCACACACCAACAATAAACACATATACCCATGAAACCAGCATGAGAATCAAATAAAATATGAAAGCACAAATTTGCCCACTAATGTACCACACGCAATTCCCACCAATTTTTTTTTTGTTTTTTTGTTTTAGATAAAAACGAAAATAATTAAATAAATGAATAAAAATGACATTAAATTAAATTAACTAAACTATAAAATAAAATAAACTAAACTATATTATAAAATAACTAAACTACAAAAGAGACTAAAGTATAGAATAAAATAACCTAAACTAAACATTGTTTTTGTTTTTAGTTAATAGAAGAAAAGAAAAGAAAATAAAATGAAATAAAAATTTAGAAAATAAAATAAAATAAAAACTAAACTACTTAATAATTAAATGAACAATTACAGCATAGAATAAAAAATAAAAATAACATCACTAACTAAACAAATAAAATTAAAAATAAAAACAAAAACAAAACAATCCACAAACTAATTACACTAATGAAACAATTTAAACTAAACAAATAGGTAAGATAAAAATAAACTAAATTATTATTATTATCAACTTTATTTCTGAGGTTTCTTTTTTTTTTTTTTTGGTCCGCACGTGTATCGAGAGGGCCGCACGTGCGGCGCTCATCTTCTTCCAAAACAGAGTTTGGTTCTGTGTCTGGTTTTTTTTTTTTTTTTTAAGAATGAACAAACTAATAAACATGAGTATGTTAGTATACTACATGGCTAAATAAACATGGCTAAATAAATAAAATAAAATAAAATAAAAAAAGAAACAACTAACAACAAACATCAAACATGGCTAAGTATTTTTTTTTTTTTAAGATGAACACTAGATCAAATAAAAATAAAAACAAAATCAAAAACTCCACAAATTGATTCCTACATCCACTAATCTACACATAAAAGGAAAAAATTACCTTGAAAAAGTGGAGAAAGAGAGAAAAAGAATGGAGGTTTGCCGGAAAAAATGGTGGTCGCCGGAGATTCGTTGGACGGAGAGGGCAATGATGCCGGCGGTGAGATGATGGTGGTGAGAAAGAAGAAAGAAGAAGAAGAAGAAGGAAGAAGAAGAAGAAGAAGAAGAAGAAGATAGTGGGGTTATGAGAGAGAGAGAGAGAGAGAGAGAGAGAGAGAGAGAGAGAGAGAGAGAACAAAATATGAGATTAAGTGAGATTGGGAGTATGTGGTAGGTGTGTAGATAAGGTTTAACATTTTTTTTTTGGGACAAAAATAGAGAATAGAAAATAAAAATAAATAAATAAAATGATTTTTTTTATATATTATATATATAAAATTATAAATAAAATAATTGTATATTTATTTATTTATATTTAAAATTTATTTATGTATTTATTTAAAATTTATTTACGTAAATAAATTTAAAAAAAAGAAGAAAACTTTTGAGAATCTTGGCTGCAACAGGTTAGTTTTTCTGTATATGTTGGGTGTTATTACGAGTTACACTGGTCTATTATAGTGGACAGTTAACTAATATGGAGATTGCATTTTACACAAAGGGTACTCACGACTTGTCTACTAGCATGCACAAGTATAGGAGACTTTACTTTTGTATTAACTGAATTGTGGTTTTGACTTAATAAGTTCCTTCATGCTTGTCCACTGTGCCTTTAATGACTCATGATGTCTCAATATCGCACTGTAGTGGCACATAAGTTGATTGTTAGGTGGAGTAATGTGGTCAAGTGTTGTTGAGTATATATGAATATGTTAATATTTGTGGGTATCATTTCTGGAAACCCTCACGAGACTTTACTCATTCACTTGGTGTAACCTTGTGGTTTAAAGGCTTGTTGCATATGCTAAATGCAACCGTTTTCCCACGAAAGAGGAACTAGCTAGATTTTATTTTATTTTTATTACTTGCTTGAGGACTAGCAAGTCATAAGTTGGGGGATGTGATTAAGGCTGAAATATACATCATTGAGGCCGTTAATTAGAATCTTTTAACTTCACTTGCTGGTCAAACTATATACTTTATGTGTGTTGAATGTCAATCAGGTTGTACATAGTCGGAGCATAAAATGGGCAAAAAGACAGAATTTAAAGAGAGTTGACTTTTCCTGCACGTGCGTTGACTTTTCCCGCACATGCGTTGATGTAGACACCCTATTTTTGACCAACCTTAAGACTCAGACGTCACCGATTGAGTGCTTGGTAATGTTGCATATTGTGCTCGTTCTGAGGTTGCGGAGTCTCGGCTGCGAGCCTTGTCTCCGGACTTCTGAACTCTTTTGTGCCTCGCCTCGGTTTGCGAACCAAGTCCCGTTTTCTCTGTTTTCTCTTCCTGAAGGGAGGGAGAAGTCTTGTAGACCATCTCTTAGTGGCCGTAGGCTACGTTTCGTGGTCGTAGGCCATTTTTCCCGTTTGGAGCCCGGTTCTCAGATTTCGGAGCCGTCGGCCGTATGCCTTGGTTCGGGACCGCTTAACCACCTCCGTTTGCTCCGATTTTTTGCACACACCTTATTTAATCCCTTTTGAGGGACACTGTGGCTCGAGAGACCAACTTCGTGGTCAAACGCAACCTCTAGTGCTTAACAGTCAGTTTTCGGGGCCCCGGGCTGCGTGTTTTGGCACCCGAACCTTCGATTTGCATCGGTTTGGGTTCATTTTTGGCAGGGACCTTATTTTCATTGTTATGAAGGTCGTAGAAGGGTGGGAGGCTAGCAATTGTTCTAAAGACCAGCTTTATTCTTTCATCGCTCTTAATCGCCCGTTTTCCTCGCTAGAAAGCGGGTGTTGACCATTCCCGGGCCACTTTCTTTGGCCCTCAACCACATATTTGTGATGTACACACCTGGGAGGCCACCAATATGACATCGCCGGCCAGCAATTGTTCATGACACTTTTGAACCCCTCTAAAAAGTTGGTTTTTCTCTCTCCTGGTTCACATTTTCAAGATTTTCTCCACATATTTGTGTTGTGCACACATGGGAGGCCACTTTTCTGGGATGGCCGGCCACTAATTGTGATTGAACCTTTTGACCTCCCGCCGGCCAGGAGGTGGCCGGCCACCTGAACCCTCCGAACCCGGGCCATGACCTCTCACTTGGTTCCTCATACAGACTCTCTTTCCCAGATCCTCAGATCCGATGGGGGGTCTTTTGGGTGAAAAATTTGAATTTGATTTTCCCCCCCTTTCCTCCACTCCTCCCTCTATAAAACCAGACCCCCCCGCTCCATTTTAGGGGGTTACAAAATTTTGTTTAGAGCCTTGCTTACATCTCTCCCTCTCCCTCTCTTCCAAGCCTCAAAACCCTAAAAGTCTTGCACCATTTACACTACAAGCCATAGCACAACACCTCCACACTCCATTCCAGCAAATTGAGGCTGTTTTTCAGAGGTTAGGAGCACCATTTCTTGGTCCAAAAGCTGCTGTGTTGCTGCTCTACAAGGGTGAGTCTTCTTCTCCCATTTTCTAGTCTTTTCTTGGTTCATTTATAAGCCATACTTGTAAGCATTTTTGGGCTCCAACCCAAACTGTAAATAGTCATATTTTGAGCTCATCGCCATGTTTGATCAAGGGTCTTACTCTGTTTGAGGTCTCCTTCTCACCCTTTGTGTTTAAACCCTCTTTTAGGCCTATTTTTGCATGATATTTTAGGATTATTTGTGAGCTGTTTTGGAGTTGGTCATAAACTGTGAAATGTCTTTTTTTGAGCCTCTCTTCAACTTTGTTGAAGGGATCTCCTCTTTTTGAGGTCAGTTGCTACCACTTGTCTCTTTATCCCTCTTTTAGGCCTTTTTCTTGCATGTTGATTTAGCCTCACTTGTATTCATTTTAGAGGCTTGATGTAAACTATAAAGTGCCATGTTTTGAGCGCCTATTCAACTTTGTTGAAGGGCTCTTTGCAATTTGGGGCCAGCTTCTGTCCCTTGTCTCTATTATCTCTTTTAGGGCCATTTTTGCATGATAGATTAGCCCTATTTATGTTCATTTTTGAGACTTGTTATAAACTGGAAAAAGGCTTGTTTTGACATCATATTCATGTTTTATTCAAGGAATTTTCTTATTTGAGGTCACATGCTTCCTTGTATGCTTGATTGTCTCTTGTTTTGAGCCTTACACCCTAGCCCTTCTTGCATGCCTTGTTTGACCTTCTAGCCACTGGAATCCAGTGGATTTCCAATGGCTTTGATACAGTCTTGAGCGTCCAAATCAGAGGGGGGGTGACCCCCTCTTACCTTGACTTGTTTGGTGGTCATTTTGGTCTTCCAAAGAGACCCTATCTTGCATGCTTTGAAGTCACACTTCAGGGTCAATTTGGTGAATTTTGGGACTACCATATTTGATTTCCAGAGTTTTTTTGATCATGCTTCATGTCTATCTTGCATGTGCTTAATAACCCCATGTATGCCCTTCCGAAGGAGCCCCTCATTTTTGCATGTTTTGGCTGCCTTTCCATGTGTATTTGGGCATATTTTGGCATGTTTAGTTCACTGATTTTTTTTGGTATGGTGAGATTGCATGTGCTTCATATACTTACCATGTAAACCATGTTTGATAGTCAAAATCGCCTGCTATTTTAGTCCATCTTGCTAGCACTTTTTGGCCATGACTAGAAATAAGAAAGTTCATGTTTTGGGACTGCCTTGACTCTGTCTTCATGCTTCATGATCAAATAATGCATGCTTTGTATAGCTATAGGTCGTTGCGCATGCCTAGTTTTGAGTTTCGGGGTTCATCTCATGCATCGAGTGCCATGTTGCCATGTTTCGTGGCTGTTTAGCATCATATTTTAGTGTTGAAATTCGCATGTTCGTATGCCATATTCCATGCCTTGCCATGCTTTGGTAGAGTGGCATTTGTGCCTTAGGGTCGGTCCTCGATTTGCGTGCATGTGTGCATGCATCTCGAGTGTCTCATTTTCATCTTATGGCCACTGATGTGAGTGTGGCTGAGGTCCACTCATGTTAGTATAAGTCCATGATGCATTGCGTATGCCATTTCATTTCATAGCATTGTGTATGCTATGATGCATGTTAGAGCATTGCGTATGCCGTGTTACATCGAGCATTGTGTATGCCATTTCATAGCATTGTGCATGCTAGGTTGTATATTAGTTGCATTCATGCATATCATGCATATTGCATTGTGTTTGGGGTAGGAGTTAGCCCGAGCATGGGAAACGAGGGACGTTTCGTACTTCAAGTGACGGAACGTGTCTCAATCCCCAGTCACCGACACTCCGGATTATCCATGATGGAGTCTCGGTCTTGTTGTGTTTATGTGTGCATTCATTTCATTTTAAGTCGTGCAAATTCGACTCCTCGGCCATCATGCATCGAGATGCGTGATTGGTGGCACGAGGATCGAGGACTACACTTCCTGAAGAGTAGTCAAGCATACATATGTGAAAATACATTGCTATGCCCTTTCACGCTTCTCTGCAAAGAAATCGAAATCAATGACTTTTCAAAAGCCTTGCATAGCATTCCGGGTTTAACTGTAAATAGAGGCTAATTGGGCATCGCAGTGGATTTCCGCACAAGGCAACTCAAACATACATCATCCATTATCCGGAGCAGAGTCGAGGCAGTCCCTAGCTTGCATGCTGGTTTACAGCTTTCCTAGTTTAATTTGTTAATTAATTAGGATTTTGTATTTATTCGGACTGTAACTATTCATTTGGGACTGTATTATTTATTCGGACCCTCTGAGTGAGGGCATAATTGTAATAAGTGTGCGTGTGTATGATGTATGTCTTCCAACCCCACGTCTTTCTTTCCTTTTTATTTACCAGCTTATGATGGTTAGATTAGGGCATGTTTCAATTAGCATACAGTTTGATAGCATGTTTGCATTCATTCATCTGTCTTGCATGCACCGGGCTCGGCGCATCATACTCACTACATTGTATTTCAATTTCGAGTTGAATACGTGTTAGCTATAGCATTCCCTATGCCATGTTTAGAATAGCCGAGCCTGCTATAGCTGCATTTTTGCATGTGTTGCATTCGGCATTTCTGTATAGTTAGGATCATGCATGGATTTCTAACGTAGCTTCTGTTTTGGCTTGGAGTACTCGGTAAGTTTTTACGCTTTAGCATCCTTGCATGCGTGTGAGTGATTTCCATGATAGCATGCTTACCATGAGGCTATTTGCTTATGTGATATAACTGCCTGAATACCTGTGGGTGAAGGTTGGATTATTTGGATTGGGACAAATCATCAACTGTGAGTTTTAAGCCCACTAGATAGTGGCAAAACCATCTTTTTCTAAGCCCACCTGAGGGTGGCAAAGTCTGCATTTTAAGCCTACTTGCGGGTAGCAAACCATCTTTCAAAAAAACAAACATGAAATGTTTTGTTCCAATTCAGGTGATCCCGTCTATACTTGTATGCTGTACGCATCACATAGTAAATCTAGGCTAATAACCGGAATAAGAACACATAATGTTTTCAAAACTAGATATCATGGTTAGTAGAGGCCGATCTTTGATCGGGCGAGCGGGGGTGGTCACGAAGTGACCTTCCCCAATCGTACCCAAGTTCCCGAGCTGAGGCAACTTTGGTGATGACGGACACGTGGCCTTAGGCAACGAGTCAGGGTTTCCTAAATTTCCCGAAATAAAATATTTAGGTGGCGACTCTGTATCTAGCAAAGCAGTCCATGTTTGGCACTTCTTTCAAAAAAAATCTGTTTTCTCAAAACGATTTGCCGGATTTGGACTCTTTGGTTCAGATTACAAACCGTGACAATTTGAGTCTTGAACTGTAGTGAGCCCAAGATGAACGGAACGGGGGAATCATTCCCTCCCGAGGTGTTCGGGGACGTCTACAGTTTCTGGCGACTCTGCTAGGAATTTAGAGAACTTGACTCGAACTCATGATATCTGGTTTTTACTCCACTTGTGTGTTTCTTTGCATTGCATTTGCATTGGTGCACCTAGGACACCGTGTTTGCCATCTGCTATTCCTGAGCGGTTTGCCAGAGGCTGCGTGCCATAAGGCTTACCAGTTACGGGCTCTGCCAGTATAGGAACACAAACCCCGGTTTTACCGGGGCACCCTTTTGACCATTCGACCTAGTGCATATTCCGAATCCATAGTGACCATTCCAAATTAGGACAGGCTGCTTACCCGATATAGGTTGTTTGAAACCGCTGCGTGCGTTGTGAAACCCTAGATCCTGAGAAAGTAGGACACGGAAACCCTACCCCAACATAGGGGTCTTTTGGCTCTCACTTATCTGTTATGTGCTTTTAGAGTGCGTCTCTATACGAATGCATGTATCAGTTTACAAGTTTGGGCATCAGGCCTGCGGGCACCGATTCGATCTTGGGGTATCAAGCTGCGGCATCGTAAAGAATCAAAGATTCAGAATTGTCAGTTGGAAGCGATGATTTTGGGAAACAAAGGATCGATAGTAGAGTACGATTATTCACTATCTTTGGTGTTTGTTCTGATTGGGCCGAAATGCTGTGTGTTTTCTCTTTCAGGGGGGGTTTTAGAGATTTAGTACAGAATAGCCAGTGTTCTCATTTGCTGAGGCACGATAGACATCTAATCCGTCAGTCACCATTCAGTTCAACGGACTTATGATGACGCAAAGTTCAGAGGAAATTATGGTTATGGCAGCCGCATTAGACCAAGGAATCATCTTGCAGGATGAGACCAATATTGATGTACCGCATCCGCCCAGGTCGCCTGCCGCGCGCCCGGTCTGGACGCCACAGTTGTGTCAAGGTCGTGAGCCCACCACGTTTGAATTGATGGGAATGATCGGCGATCTTCAGCGATCTGTGGCTGATCTCGCCTACGGGATCTCGGCTTCGCCACCAACCACATCCTACGCCGGGAATTTCGTACCGCAGAAGCCCCCGCTATTAGGGCGAATTGTGATCGAGCTCATCCAACCTGAGGCTATCTCAAGCTATGGCCATGACATGGCAACAACAACCGGGTTTCGCTCTGATATAGCAACCCAGACCCTCGATCAAGCTAAGGCTAAAGATAAGAATAAGGTGAGAATAGATGTCGATCCCGTTGAATAACTGCTGTGGGCAGTCGAGTCTTTGAAAGCCAGAGGATTGAGTAAATAGCAAATATTCGCAGTTGTGGCTAAGACTGTGGATGATGCTTTCCCCACTCCAACCGAGGGGAGTTCCAGCCAGACAGAAAATCGAGATAGGCCCCGTCGTGCCATAACAGTTCCCTCCAATTCTAACCCTGCACTGGGAAAAGATCAAAAGGCCAAGACAGCACCTGTCGATCCTTTTGCCAGTGCGTCCAGCAAAAGTCAGCAAACCTCGAAGTATCTACCCCGAGGTCGCAGGGTATTCCATGCCCTCTATATGCTTTTGTCTAAGGCCCTTCAGATCCTTGTTAAGAAAGGCCACCTCAAAACTCTTGAGCCTTGCCCCCTCCCCAACCCCCTTCCAGCAAAACATGATGCCACCCTGTACTGTGCGTACCACCAGCAAACCGGTCATAGCACCGACAACTGTTTCCGTCTTCGTCATGAAGTACAGGATTTGATCGATAATGAGGTCATCCTCCCACCTACCTCAGCGAAGTCTGTCATTGCTGAGTTGTTAGATTTCGAGGATACCACAAGTATGTGATCGGGGGATGAACCACCTGCGGATGGCACTCGATTTACTCCAGATATGGCGTATGGCAGGCACTGTTTTGAGCATTTGGCGAATGCTACATTCTGACTTGGGTATTGAGTCAGTCTTGTTGTTTTGTTTTGAGTCTGTCCTTTTGTTTTGAGTCAGTCTTTTCATACTGAGTCAATTGAGGTCTGTCTTGTCGTATCGAGTCAGTCCTGTTGTATAGGAGTCAGGTGATCACGGGGGTGTTACCTCAGACATCACTGTTTTGTTTCGTGTTTGTCTTTTTGCTTTCTTTGAGTCTGTTTCTACCGAGGAGCCAGTTGTGCCAATAGATCTCAATGAAGCAGTGGTGATTTTTTTGCATTCTTGTTTTTGCTTCGGCCATGCGCCAGTTGTGCCAGAAAATTTGAATCGAACGGCAGTACTTTTCGCCTACTTTTCTGTTCCTTGAATTCATTGCATTGACCTAAGTTTTTCAAAACTTTTTGAACACTACGGTGAAAATAAAGAGAAAGGAATTCCTCGGGATTTGAAAGAATTTGATCAATTGAGAGAAAGAGAGGCATGCTAAGCCCTTAATGAATGAAATCATGCTTGTTAATGTGAGTACTGAGAAGGATCCTGGCTTGATCCAGATTCGTTCTACACTGTCTTCAGTGAGAGCGATTAGTCGCTTTCTTAAAAGGTTTCAAAAATGTTTTGCGCCGTCCTGTGAAGACCTGTGTGGAATCACTCTTGAGATTGTGCAGCCTAGGATCGCTCTCAGCCTTGAGACTCGACCCCTTGCTTTCGAACCTTGAACTTAGATTCAGAATGTTCAATGGTCAACCAACCACAATGTGAGGCCTGTGTGGCCAGATCAGAAGCAGCCCTCGAACTAGGGAGAGGGAAGTCAGATCAAGAAGATCAGATGTCATCAAAAGAAGCTTACAAAGTTAGATCAGAAGCACCACTCGAACTAGGGGCAAAAGATGCCAAATTGTGCTCGAAGCGTCAAAGATAAAGACTGGCAAGAATGCTAAGTTCCAGAAGGGAAGAAAGAAGAAGGTATCACTGAAGGACAACTGAGTTCCTATCCACAACACTAGGGGCAAGTTCAGCCCCCATTGGATGGACTCTTACATCATCAGTGAACATCAACCATTCTCCTGAATTCAGATGACTTCAGGATCTCAAAACCATTTAACATGGACAAAGCAACACTTTTACCCCTGAGAGGCTCGCTGGGCCGAAAACCCAGAAGGGCGACCCAGGCAAAAGTTAGAGCAAAGAAAAGAGCAAAAAATAAAAGAAAAAAAAAGCAAAAACAAAAAGAAAGAAAAAATACAGAAAAATGAAGAAAATGAAAGGAAGAAATGAAAAGAAAAGAAAAGAAAAGAAAAAATGAAAAAAATTGAAAAGAATTAAAGAACATAGCTCGCAAGGTTGAAAACCCCAGAAAGGGTGGCCTTGGCAAAAGTTAGAGCGCAAAAGGAGAGGTTAATACCCGAGTGTACCTTAAACCCGAACTACGTAAGGCTTGATTCCCATCTTTGGGATACGTAGGCAACTTCATTCTGAAGTCCAGCCATAAACACTTCCAAACCGATTGTGTCCATGTAATGGTTTTGATCATCTTTGCCTTCTCTGTATCCGAGAGTCTGGTTGTGTTCGTCGCTCTGAGGATTGACTACAATGCGCTGCGGTACCGTTCAAACAAGGGACAACTTTCCGTTGCCATTCAATGCGCTGCAGTGCCGTTCAAACAAGGGGCGACTGTCCGTTGCCATGCAGCTCCCTTCAAGCAAGGGGCAATTTTCCTTCAAATCTAAGGTTGTGCATCTTAAGAGTGGGTTCTATGCTTGTTGAGCAGTGGCCGTTTGAAAAAACAGTTTTTGATAATTTTTACTAAGGTTGACTAATCATCTCTCGAAAACTATTCCATTTTTCCAAAACTGGATCTTTTTCTTGGACCCAAAAAAAGAAAATTTTCAGTGCTCATAACCTAACTTGCATGATTTTGAATCAGAAAATCGAACAAGCATGTTAATCTAACTCTCGTATTGGTCAAAATTGTTTTAGTAGAAAACCAAAACAAAAAAATGGTCAAAATGATGAACTAGGGGCACAGTTGAGTTAGGTGTTCTGTCTTTCCCCCATTATCAACATACTTGCCAAGAAGGGCACTCTACTTGCTAGAAAAGGCACAACTGAAGGCGACAACAAAAAGGGCCGAAAAGCTCTCACATCCTCTGAGCAACGAGGTATCAAGCTAAGTGCAAAGCACAAACTAGAATGGATCAAGATGTTCCACTTCCTCATCTAGACATATCTGATCGCGTCCAAACTCCCCGGCAGAGCATCATCAACCGATGCCAGCTGCAGATTTGCTACACACTTAGTTGTAGCACAATCCCTCTGTGGGAGGAACTCACTAGCTGCACACAGAAGAAGAATGATCTAGTAGCATGCTAGGGGCAAGAGCCCGCAATTTCTTGTTCATCCGTCAACCACCCAGGAGAGGGATAAAAAATGAGAGATTAAAGAATAGAGAGATATGCGTTGAGAGAAAAAGTGAGAAAATGGCTTTTTCAGAAAAACAGAGCCTGAGGGCCGAGTGATGTGAGAATCACAAATTAGAAAGGGTGGGAAACAAATACCTAGAGAAACTGGCTCCTCGCGATCAAAGAGTTCTCTCGTCTTTCCAATACGTCTGAGTGTCGTGTCTTTTGCTTTCTCTCGATTCTTGTTTTGAGTCGTTTCGAGTGTCACTCGGTGTGTTTAGGTTGTTGTACCTTGTTTTTCCTTTGTTGAGTTGTGTTGAGGTTGTTTTACCTTTGTTTTCCGTTGTTGAGTCGTTTTGGCTGTGGTCAGTTGTAGGCTCAATACCCGGTTGAGAAATCATTCTCAATTTTAATTTCAAAAAAAAAAAAATCGCTTTGTGCTCAAAGTGTTGTGCCATTCTCCATGCTTGTGCAAAACGGCATTTTGTTCTTTCAAAAATCGTAGGGTTCAACCCGGGTCATGTGAAAACAGTAAAACCGGGACCTATCTGAAGCTATATAGGTTCCAGACTTCGAAGCAAAAGAAAAAAGGGAAAAATGTCGGACATCTGAGTTTGTTTCAACTTATGCAAGTTCTGTCATCGCATCCTGTATGTTCAGAATGAGCTGTGTGTTCAAAATTAAAAGAATACTGTGTTATGAGCCGCGTGTTCAGATCGAGCAGTGCCGTGTCATGAGCTGTGTGTTCAAAATGAAAAGAATGAGCTGTGTGTTCAGAAATGCAAATTTATGAGCTGCGTGTTCAGAATTAAGAATGAGCTGTGTGTTCATAATTGAAATGTGTAAGTTGCGTGTACAGAATAAAAATAAATGAGTTGCGTGTTCAGAATTGAAATTTATGAGCTGCGTGTTCAGAATTAAGAATGAGCTGCGTGGTCAGAATTGAAATATATGAGCTGCGTGTTCAAAATGAAAAGAATGAGCTGTGTGTTCAGAAATGAAAATATATGAGCTGCGTGTTCAGAATTGAAATGTGTGGGCTGCGTGTTCAAAATGAAGTGAATGAGTTGTGTGTTCAGAAACGAAAATTTATGAGCTGCATGTTCAAAATTAAGAATGAGCTGTGCGCAAATGAAAATGTATGAGCTACGTGTTCAGAATCAAATGCATGAGCTGCGTGTAAATGAAATGAATGAGCTGTGAGTTCAAAAATGAAATGTAAGAACTGTGTGTTCAATGTGCGCTGCGTGCAAATAAAACTGTGGGTTGTGTGTTCACCATCAAAAGTTTGGGCTGCGTGTTCAACTTTCAAAAACTGTGGGCAGTGTGTTCGCTCTCAAGGGTTTGGGCTGCGTGTTCAACTTTCAAAAACTGTGGGCTGTGTGTTCACTCTCAAGGGTTTGGGCTGCGTGTTCAACTTTCAAAAACTGTGGGCTGTGTGTTCACCATCAAGAGTTTGGGCTGCGTGTTCAACTTTCAAAACTGTGTGCTGTGTGTTCACCTCAAGTGTGTTCTGCGTGTTCATAATCAAAAAATGGGCTACGTGTTCAGAAATTCAAAAGTTTGGGCTGCGTGTTCAACTTTCAACAAATGTGTGCTGCGTGTTCACATTCAAAATGGGCTGCATGTTCAGAAGTTCAAGAGTTTGGGTTGCGTGTTCAACTTTCAACAAGTGTGTGCTGCGTGTTCACATTCAAAATGGGCTGGGTGTTCAGAAGTTCAAAAGTTTGGGCTGCGTGTTCAACTTTCAACAAGTGTGTGCTGCGTGTGCACAATCAAAATTTGAGCTGCGTGTTCAGAAAGTCAAGTGTTTGAGCTGTGTGTTCAGACTTCAAAGACAGTAAGCTGCGTGTTCAACTCTCAACTAGTGTGTACTGTGTGTTCACCTCAAAATTTGGTTTGCGTGTTCTGAAATTCAACAGTTTGGGCTGCGTGTTCAACTCTCAACTAGTGTGTGCTGTGTGTTCACCTCAAAATTTGGGCTGCATGTTCAGACTTCAAAGACAGTTAGCTGTGTGTTCAACTCTCAACCAGTGTGTGCTGTGTGTTCACCTCAAAGGTTTGGGCTGCGTGTTCACCTCAAAAGTTTGGACTGCGTGTTCAACTTTCAAAAACTGTGGGCTGTGTGTTCACGACAACAAGTTTGAGCTGTGTGTTCAGATTTCAAGAAAACGTGGGCCATGTGTTCACCGCAAGAGTTTAAGCAGTGTGTTCAGATTTCAAGAAAATGTGGGCCTATGTTCAGATTCGCAAAATGGGTCAAAATGTGGGTGCGTTCAAAGTTTGAGTTAGTGTTCAAGCCAAAATTTGAGTGTGTTCAAAATGCTTGAGTGTGTGTTCAAAAAAGCTGTGCGGAATAGGTTGTGTGCGAAAATGAGCTATGTGCGAAGCGAGTGTGTGCAAAAGAAATGTGTGCCCGGAAGATGTGCCCAAATTGCAGTGCTGAAATGAGCTGTAGTTCAAGAAGCGGTGTGTCTTAAAAATGAGCTTTTGTGCCCAAGAACAGTGTGTGCCTGAAACGAGTGTGCCCAAAGAATGAGCTGGTGTCGAAAAAATAAGCTGCAGTTCGAAAATGAGCTGTGTGCCCCCCAAGATGAGCTGTGTGCCCGATATGAGCTGTGCACCCGAAATGAACTATGTACCCCCGAAAAATGAGCTGTGTGCCCCCAAGATGAGCTATGTGCCCCCAAGATGAGCTATGTGCCCGAAATGAGCTGTGTGCCCGAAAGGTGCTGTGTGCCCAAAATGAGTTGTGTGCCCAAAGTGAGCTGCGTGCCCGAAGTACCCGAAGTGAGCTGTGTGCCAAATGAATGGAATGCTGTGTCGTAAGCTATGTGCCAAGTCTTGCATTGTAGATGCATTTTATCGTGTTATTTTGCGCATCGCACTATTTTGTGCACCTTACTTGCATGGTGCATGTATTATCACTCGCGCTGTCTTGCGCATCCTTTGTCTTAGCATTGTCTTGTGCACACACTTGCATCGCCCTGTCTTGTACATCCACCTTGCATCGCACTGTCTTGTGCACTCTCTGGTCTAGGAGACCTTAAATCCTCTAAAGGTGCAATTCCTTTGGTGTTTGTCATGCCCGAACGACTTCTGGTGGTCTGGTATAGCTACCTGCTTGTGTTTGCGGTGAGTTCCTAGGAGATCAACTGAGACGGTGGAAACTAGAGTTCGAATGGCTTATATCTAGAACGCAAAGGTTCGGGATTTCCGAGACTAAAGTCTGGTTTAAATACCCAGGGGTATATCCTCAGCTTGAAATCTGTATGGCAGCCCCATAGATTGAGATATCATATGTATGCGCCTCAATTCTGGATACCGAATCAACCTAGTCTGTCACCCTGTTGGAGAATAGGGAAAGCTGCGACCATGGCCAGGAAGAAAAGTAGTACATGTGGTTCAACTGAGAAGAAGCGAAAGACCCCTAGCAGCATGAGGCACGATATTGTATGTACGGTTCGTTTGAGGCTGGCACGACCAGACGAGCCGGGCAGGAATTGTATCTTCTCTGTGTGAAACGTAGCTAGAATTGTGATTCTCTTACATTCTTACTGCATGAAATGTAGTATTGCTTTGCATTCTTGCTTAAAACTGTTGCATCTATTGTGAATATTTGCTTCATTACAGCTTATTGCATTTGCATGATCATTGAGTTACGTCCGGCTTTGTGCATATCATTTTGCATCTTGCCCCCTGCCTACGGGCATGCCTGCGGGCACATCTTTGTTATCTTGCCTGTTTGTCTAAGTCTACGGCCATGTCAAAAATGGGTCGTCTCTGGGCTTTGACATTCACTCCCGTCACTTATGACTTACGAGTTCTGTCAAAGAGGGGCAACTGTAGACACCCCATTTTTGATCGACCTTAAGACTCAGACATCACCGATTGAGCACTTGGTGATGTTGCACATTGTGCTTGTTCTGAGGTTGCGGAGTCTCGGCTGTGAGCCTTGCTTCCGAACTTCCGAACTCTTTTGTGCCTCGCCTCGGTTTGCGAACCAGGTCCCGTTTTCTCCGTTTTCTCTTCCCGAAGGGAGGGAGAGGTCTTGTAGACCATCTCTTAGTGGCCGTAGGCTACGTTTCGTGGTCGTAGACCATTTTTCCCGTTTGGAGCCCGTTTCTCGGTTTTCGGAACCGTCGGTCGTGTGCCTCGGTTCGGGACTGCTTAACCACCTCCGTTTGCTTTAGTTTTTGGCACACATCTTATTTACTCCCTTTACAGGGACATTGTGGCTCGAGAGACCAACTTCGTGGTCAAATGCCACCTCCGGTGCCTAACAGTCAGTTTTCGGGGCCCCGGGATGCGTGTTTCGGCCCCCTACCCTTCGATTTGCATCGGTTTGGGTTCATTTTTGGCAGGGACCTTATTTTCATTGTTATGAAGGTCGTAGAAGGGTGGGAGGCCAGCAATTGTTCTGAAGACTAGCTTTATTCCTTCATCGCTCTTTATCGCCCGTTTTCCTCGCTAGAAAGCTGGTGTTGACCATTCCCGGGCCATTTTCTTTGGCCCTCAACCACATATTTGTGATGTACACACTTGGGAGGCCACCAATATGACATAACCGGCCAGCAATTGTTCCGGACCCTTTTGAACCCCTCTAAAAAGTTGGTTTTTCTCTCTCCTGGTTCACATTTTCAGGATTTTCTCCACATATTTGTGTTGTGCACACATGGGAGGCCACTTTTCTGGGGTAGCCGGCCACTAATTGTGATTGAACCTTTTGACGCTGGCCGGCCAGCCAGGGGAGGTGGCCGGCCGGCCACTTGAACCCTCTGAACCTGGCCGGCCATGACCCTCTCACCTGGTTCCTTACAGCTGCACCCTTTGTTTCCCCCCAGATCCTGTATACGAGGGGGGTCTTTTGGAAGGAAAATTTGAATTTGATTTTCCCCCCCTTTCCTCCACTCCTCCCTCTATAAAACCAGACCCCCCAGCTCCATTTTAGGGGGTTACAAAATTTTGTTTAGAGCCTTGCTTACATCTCTCCCTCTCCCTCTCTTCCAAGCCTCAAAACCCTAAAAGTCTTGCACCATTTACACTACAAGCCATAGCACACCTCCACACTCCATTCCAGCAAATTGAGGCTGTTTTTCAGAGGTTAGGAGCACCATTTCTTGGTCCAAAAGTCATTGTGTTGTCGCTTTCTACAAGGGTGAGTCTTCTTCTCCCATTTTCTAGTCTTTTCTTGGTTCATTTATAAGCCATACTTGTAAGCATTTTTGGGCTCCAACCCAAACTGTAAATAGTCATATTTTGAGCTCATCGCCATGTTTGATCAAGGGTCTTACTCTGTTTGAGGTCTCCTTCTCACCCTTTGTGTTTAAACCCTCTTTTAGGCCTATTTTTGCATGATATTTTAGGATTATTTGTGAGCTGTTTTGGAGTTGGTCATAAACTGTGAAATGTCTTATTTTGAGCCTCTCTTCAACTTTGTTGAAGGGATCTCCTCTTTTTGAGGTCAGTTGCTACCACTTGTCTCTTTATCCCTCTTTTAGGCCTTTTTCTTGCATGTTGATTTAGCCTCACTTGTATTCATTTTAGAGGCTTGATGTAAACTATAAAGTGCCATGTTTTGAGTGCCTATTCAACTTTGTTGAAGGGCTCTTTGCAATTTGGGGCCAGCTTCTGTCCCTTGTCTCTATTATCTCTTTTAGGGCCATTTTTGCATGATAGATTAGCCCTATTTATGTTCATTTTTGAGACTTGTTATAAACTGAAAAAAGGCTTGTTTTGACATCATCTTCATGTTTTATTCAGGGAATTTTCTTATTTGAGATCACATGCTTCCTTGTATGCTTGATTGTCTCTTGTTTTGAGCCTTATACCCTAGCCCTTGTTGCATGCCTTGTTTGAGCTTCTGGCCACTGGAATCCAATGGATTTCCAGTGGCTTTGATGCAGTCTTGAGCATCCAAATCAGAGGGGGGTGACCCCCACTTACCTTGACTTGTTTGGTGGTCATTTTGGCCTTCCAAAGAGACCCTATCTTGCATGCTTTGAAGTCACACTTCAGGGTCAATTTGGTGAATTTTGGGACTACCATATTTGATTTCCAGAGTTTTTTTTTATCATGCTTCATGTCTATCTTGCATGTGCTTAATAACCCCTTGTATGCCCTTCCAAATGAGCCCCTCATTTGTGCATATTTTGGCTGCCTTTCCGTGTGTATTTGGGCATATTTTGGCATGTTTAGTTCACTGAGTTTTTCTGGTATGGTGAGATTCCATGTGCTTCATATACTTACCATGTAAACCATGTTTGATAGTCAAAATCGCATGCTATTTTAGTCCATCTTGCTAGCACTTTTTGGCCATGACTAGAAATAAGAAAGTTCATATTTTGGGACTGCCTTGACTCTATCTTCATGCTTCATGATCAAATAATGCATGCTTTGTATAGCTATAGGTCATTGCGCATGCCTAGTTTTGAGTTTCGGGGTTCATCTCATGCATCGAGTGCCATGTTGCCATGTTTCGTGGCTGTTTAGCATCATATTTTAGTGTTGAAATTCGCATGTTCGTATGCCATATTCCATGCCTTGCCATGCTTTGGTAGAGTGGCATTTGTGCCTTAGGGTCGGTCCTCGGTTTGCATGCATGTGTGCATGCATCTCGAGTGTCTCATTTTCATCTTATGGCCACTGATGTGAGTGTGGCTGAGGTCCACTCATGTTAGTGTAAGTCCATGATGCATTGCGTATGCCATTTCATTTCATAGCATTGTGTATGCTAGGATGCATGTTAAAGCATTGCGTATGCCATGTTACATCGAGCATTGTGTATGCCATTTCATAGCATTGTGCATGCTAGGTTGTATATTAGTTGCATTCATGCATATCATGCATATTGCATTGTGTTTGGGGTAGGAGTTAGCCCGAGCATGGGAAACGAGGGACGTTTATCTTCGGTGAAGCGTGTCTCAATTCGATCAGACACTCCAGATTATCCATGATGGAGTCTCGGTCTTGTTGTGTTTATGTGTGCATTCATTTCATATTAAGTCGTGCAAATTCGACTCCTCGGCCATCATGCATCGAGATGCGTGATTGGTGGCTTGAGGATCGAGGACTACACTTCCTGAAGAGTAGTCAAGCATACATATGTGAAAATACATTGCTATGCCCCTTTCCTGCTCTCTGTTGCAGCAAATCAGAAATCAGCAGCTTTCAAAAGCCTTGCACAGCATTCCGGGTTTAACTGTAAATAGAGGCTAATTGGGCATCGCAGTGGATTTCCGCGCAAGGCAACTCGAACATACATCATCCATTATCCGGAGCAGAGTCGAGGCAGTCCCTAGCTTGCATGCTAGTTTACAGCTTTCCTAGTTTAATTTGTTAATTAATTAGGATTTTGTATTTATTCGGACTGTAACTATTCATTTGGGACTGTATTATTTATTCGGACCCTCTGAGTGAGGGCATAATTGTAATAAGTGTGCGTGTGTATGATGTATGTCTTCCAACCCCACGTCTTTCTTTCCTTTTTATTTACCAGCTTATGATGGTTAGATTAGGGCATGTTTCAATTAGCATACAGTTTGATAGCATGTTTGCATTCATTCATCTGTCTTTGCATGCGCCATTCACCTGCATTGTATTTCAATTCGAGTTGAATCGTGTTAGGTATTCCATATGCCATGTTTAGAATAGCCAAGCCTGCTATAGTTGCATTTTTGCATGTGTTGCATTCGGCATTTCTGTATAGTTAGGATCATGCATGGATTTCTAATTAACTTTTGCTTGGAGTACTGGTAAGTTTCGCTTTAGCATCCTTATGTGAGTGATCGGGCCATGATAGCATGCTTACCAGTGGTTTTACATGATAATGTTTTCATAAATTTGAGTTGGTATTTTTGGTGATTTACACGTGATTTTACACCAATCAGGCAACGAGTGGTTTCAAATTTCAAATAAAATATTTAGGTGGTCGTAATAAGTTCATGGGGACCTCCTACGCTCGACTCGATTTATTGTCACGGTTTAATCTTGAACCAAAGAATCCAACCGCAAATCGCTTTTGAGAAAACAGATTTTAGAAAAGAAGTGCCAAACATGGATCGCTTTTGCCGACATGTAGTCGCCACCTAAATATTTTATTTTGGGAAATTTAGGAAACCCCGACTGCTTGCCTAAGGCCACGTGTCCGCTATCACCAAAATTGCCTCGCTCGAACTTGGGTACGATTAGAAGGTCACTGTGAGTTATTCTCGCCGATCAAAGATCGGCCTCTATTAACGTTGATATTTAGTTTTGAAAATATTGTGTGCTCTTATTCTAGTTATTAGCCTAGATTTACTACGTGATGCGCACAACATACAAGTATAGACCGGGTCGCCTGAATTGGAACAAAACATTTCATGTTTGTTTTTTTGAAAGATGGTTTGCTACCCGCGGGTAGGCTTAAACTGCAGATTTTGCCACCCTCAGGTAGGCTTAGAAAAGATGGTTTTGCCACTATCTAGTGGGCTTTAAAACTCACAGTCAATGCATTGTCCCAATTCAAGTAACCCAACCTTCACCCACAGGCATTCAAGGCAGTTATATCACATAAGCAGTTAGCCTCATGGTAACCATGCTATTCATGTCAGTCACTCACACGCATGCAAGGATGCTAAAGCATAAAACTCACCGAGTACTGCAAGCCAAAACAGAAGCTAATTAGAAATCCATGCATGATCCTAACTATACAGAAATGCCTAATGCAACACATGCAAAGATGCAAACTATATCAGGCTCGGCTATTCTAAACATGGCATATGGAATGCTACAACTAACATGTATTCAACTTGGAATTGAAATACAAATGCAGTTAATATGATGCGCCAAGCCCGGTGCATGCAAAACAGATGAATGAATGCCAACATGCTATCATACTGTATGCTAATTGAAACATGCCCTAATCTAACCATCATAAGCTGGTAAATAAAAGGGAGAAAGACGTGGGGTTGGAAGACATACATCACACTCACGCACACTTATTACAATTATGCCCTCGCATAGAGGGTCCGAAAGAATAATATACAGTCCCGAATAGTACAGTCCAGATAAATAATACAGTCCAAATATATATACAAAACCCTAATTAATTAACAAATTAACTAAGGAAAGCAATAAACTAGCATGCAAGCTAGGGACTGCCTTGACTCTTCTTCGGATAATGAATGATGCATGTCCGAGTTGCCTTTGCGCGGAAATCCACTGTGATGCCCCAATTAGCCTCTTTTTGCAATAATTTTTGGAAAGCGCGCCAAGCCCCAGAAGACTGCTGATTCTTGATTTGCTGCAACAGAGAGCAGGAAAGGGGCATGGCAATGTATTTTCACAAATGTATGCATGCCTCGATCCTCGTGCCACCAATCACGCATCTCGAGGCATGATGGCCGAGGAGTCGAATTGCACAACTCGATATGAAATGAATGCACATGAAAACACAACAAGACCTAACTCCATCATGGATGATCCGGAGTGTCGTGGATCGGGAATTGAGACACGTTCACTCGGTGTATGAAACGCATTCGCTTCGTGCTCGACTAACTCCTATCCCGAACACAATGCAATATGCATGACATGCATGAAATGCAACTAAGATACAACCTAACATGCAAAATGCTATGAAATGGCATACACGATGCACGAGGTAACATGGCAAATGCAATGCGCTAACATACAGCCTAGCATACACAATGCTATGGAATGAAATGGCATACACAATGCATAATGGACTTACACCAACATGAGTGGACCTCAGCCACACTCACATAAGAGGCCATTAGATGAAAATGAGACACTCGAAATGCGTGCACGTGTGCACGCAAACCGAGAACCAAACCTAAGGCACGAAATGCCACTCTAACAAGACATGGAAAAACATAGAATATGGCATACTAGCATGCAAATTTCAGTAGAAAAAAGTGATGCAAAACAGTCCTGAAACATGGCAAAAAGGCACCCGATGCATGGAATAAGTTCCGAAACATGAAATTAGGCATACGGAATGACCTATGACTATGCAATGCATGCATTATTTGAACATGGAGTGGGAAGAAAGAATCAAGACAGCCCAAAAATAAGCATATTTACAGTTTTAAGCAAGGCCAAACAGTGAACACAAATGGGGCTAAGCTAGCATGCAAAAAATGGCCCCGAAAGCGAGATAATGAAGCAAGTAGAAGCTGATGACCTTAAACAGAGAAGGGCCCTTCTACAATGCTGAAGAGGGACAAAAAATATGATGTTTTACAGTTTATGAAAAACCACAAAAACAAACACAAATGTAGCTAAACTCTCATGCAAGAAATGGGCCAAAAGAGGGGCAAAGAAGGAAGTGATGGCTGCCGACCCCAAACAGATGAGGGCCCTTCAACAATGTTGAATAGGGACCCAAAATATGATCTTTTACAGTTGATGATCAAACCCAAAACAGTGTACAAGTATGCTCAAAATACTATGCAAGATAAGGCCAAAAAGAGAGCTATAACACAAAGTATAAAAAGGATTCTTCAAAAAGCAAAATATCCTTAATGAAACATGAAGAGGGCATCAAAATCAGGCCATTTACAGTTTGGACCAAAGTCCAAAAATGCAAGAACAAGGGGTTAACAAATCATGCAAAAATAGGACCATAAGATGGATACAAAGGCAAGTGACAAATGGAAACCTCAAACAGTGGTGAGCCCTTCAACAATGTTGAATAAGGGCTCAAAATAAGCTACTTTACAGTTTACAACATGCCTCAAAACAGTTCATACATAGGCCAAAAACAATATGCAAGAAAATGGCATACAAGGGAGGTAATGAAGCAAGTGCAACAAGGAGGCCTCAAACAGTGAGAGGCCCTTAAACAAACATGAAATAGAGCTCAAAAAAATGCTATTTTCAGTTAAGGTTGGAGCTCAAAAGTGTAAGAAAGAATAGCTTAGATAGGATGCAAAAATGAGCTCAAAAAAGAGGGAAATGAAGGCTCACCCTTGAAGACCAATCTTTAGCAACTTCTTGGCACAAGAAATGGTGTTCCTCAGCTCTGGAAAGCAGCTCCAAGTGGCTGGAATGGAGGTGGTGGTGTGGTGCTAGGTGGTGGTGTAGAAAGGATGTAGGACTTGGATGTTTTAAGGGTTGAAGTGAGAGAGATAGAGGAGATATGCATGCAAGGCTCTAAAGCATTTTTTTCAACCCCAAAACCAGAGCTGGGGTGGTGGTTATATAGGCAAAAGAGGGGGAGAAAGAGGGGGGGAAAAGGGAGGGGGAAACAATTCAAGTTTCCTCCCAAAATGGCAGCCCCCCGGATACAAAATCTGGGGGGAAATGAAATAGAGATTTGTGATGTACCAACTGCAAGGATCAAGGCCGGCCAAGTATCTAAGTCACAGGTGGCCGGCCGGCTCTCCCCATGGCCGGCCGGCCAGGGGTCAAAAGGGCCAAGTGCAATTAGTGGCCAACCACCATAAATTGGTGGCCTCCCATGTGTGCTCAACACAACCCTGTGGTCAAAAATTGGAAACAGTGAAGCAGGAGAGAGAAAAGGCCAATTTTAAGAGGGGTTCAAAAGGGTCAATCAAAATTACTAGCCGACCATATGATATTGGTGGCCTCCCAAGTGTGTACAACACAAATATGTGGTTTGGAGCTTGAAAAAGTGGCCTTAGGGTGGTCAACATTGGCTTTCAAATGAGAAAAACGGGCGATGGAGGGCGATGAAGGAATATAACTGGTTGCTGAAACAATTACTGCCCTCCCACCCTTCTACGACCTTCTTGGTGATGAAACAGAGGTCCCTGCCAAAAATGAACGCAAACCGATGCAAAATGAAGGTTCGGGGGTCGAAACGCGCAGTCCGAGGCCCCAAAAACTGACTATTAGGCACCGGGAGTGGTGTTCGACCACGAAGTTGGTTTCTCGGACCACAGTGTCCCTCAAAAGGGAGGAAATAAGATGCATGCCAAAAATCGGAGCAAACGGAGGTGGTTAGGCGGTCCTGAACCGAGGCACTCGGCCTGACGGCTCCGAAAACCGAGAACCAGGCTCCGAAATGGGCAAAATGGCCTACGACCACGAAATGTAGCCCATGGCCACTGAGAGATGATCTACGAGACCTCTCCCTTCCTTTGGGAAGAGAAACAGAGAAAATCGAGCCTGGTTCGCAAACCGAGGCAAAGCGCAGAAAAGCCCGGAAGTCCGGAGGCAAGGCTCACGTCCGAGACTCTGAAACCTCGGGACAAGCACGATATGCAACATCACCAAGCACTCAATCGGTGACGTCTGAGTCTTAAGGTTGGTCAAAAATTGGGTGTCTACAGTGGCGACTTTGTATCTGGCAAAGCAGTCCATGTTTGGCACTTCTTTCAAAAAAAATCTATTTTCTCAAAACGATTTGCCGAATTTAGACTCTTTGGTTCAGATTACGAACCGTGACAATTTGAGTCCTGAACTGTAGTGAGCCCAAGATGAACGGAACGGGGACTCATTCCCTCCCGGGGCGTTTGGGGACGTCTACAGTTGACTTTCCCGCACGTGTGTTGACTTTTTTTGGGAAAGTCAGCCCGACGTTTTAAACCTGTTTGGAAAATATCAGAAGTATAAGAAGGCAAGGAAAAGGCAAAAATAGGGTTCTGAACTTGTTTTGAGAAAAAATGAAGGCTACGGTTTGAAAAAGAAAAAAAAGGAATTGAAGCTTCAAGCATGTCTCCCATGGTGGCTTCTTTTCCATCTACCTCCTTCTACTCCTCCATGAGTGGCTAGTCTCCTTTTCTAGGGTTTTGAAGAAACCCTAGCCATGTAATTAGTTTTTCTTTTTGATTTTTAATTATGTAAAGGTTTGAACATTTGTATGGTATTTTAGAAGTTTCTTATATTTAATTTTCATTATTTCTTCGAATATTCGGCTTTCTGTGATTGTTGAATGTTATCCATACAATAGTTTTCTATTTCTTTCACATTCAAGGCATGAGACGAACCATACTACAAGGAACGAGTCGTATCACTACCTTAGTTTAGAGTGAACGATTCGTATAGATGGTTCATGCTCGTACATTGAATGTGATGATCTTCTTGTTAAATGCTTGGAGCTTGTAGTTGCGAAGCATTAATCCGTTCAAACCATAGCATAATTGATTTCAATTGGAAACCCTTTTTACATGACTAGTGGTGGACTCTTTACCCTAGGTTTTTCTCCAAATCAGTAAACCTAATTTCATTTATACCCCAAGTAACCATCAAGAAAACAATAGAAACCCTACCCTACTAACCGTTCTAGGATTTGGTCAATGAAAGGTAAGGGAAAATGGTCCTTCTTAACTCTAGTTGCATCAGATGCAACTGACTAAGGATCTAACTCCCAACCACTTCTCAAACTAATCACTGCCTGCACCTGCTCATGGTGTCTCCCATTCCCACCCGAACTCTCTGCCCCGTATTGTCCCTTAGGGTTGGCCACAGTTTGACTTGGTAATTTTCCCTCCTCTCTCCGATTCATGTTGTTAGCCATTTGACCCAATTGGGTCTCTAGCTTGGCCATAGAGTGAGTGTGGAAGTGAACTACCGATGCGAACCCCTTATGTTCTAAGAGAACTTCCAACACCTGAGTCTCAAAGGCAGAGTTGCCCTGAGAAACAAGCGAGGGTTATGGTTGTCGATACGGTTGTGCGGGTTTATAAGGTTGCGGTGGTCAGTAAGAGGATTGGCTGGCAAAATTATTGAAATTCTGCCTTGGTGGTGGAGGATTGTAAGAAGTGCCTTGTGAAGGGGGTCTCCATGAGAAATTAGGGTGACTTCTCCATCCCGGATTGTATGTGTTGGAGTATAGATCATTACTCGGGTTGGAGAATCCTTGAGCCGCATTCACATGCTCTTGGACTAACTCCGGAAATTGTGATGCCGAAGGGCACTCACTCAAGTCATGAGCAGGGCTCGCACATATAACACATGCCTCACGGAATTGAGGCTGATCTTGCTGGGTAGGGGCATGTCCCATAGCTAATAATTGGTCCATCTTGCGGGACAATACCTCTACTTGTCGGGCTAACTCTAGGTTTTGCCCGACCTCATAAATGTCCCTTTTTTCGGGGCTCCAACTACTGGTTGCCAAACTTGTCAGGCTGCGAAGGCATGGTGAAAGGAATTATCACTTAGGTTCTCAAACAATTGCCATGCCTCGACATCATTTTTAGACATGAACGTCCCACCACAGGACGAATCCACCATTTGGCGGTGCGGCTCAGTTAAGCCATAATAAAATGTTTGAACAAGTTGCCAATCAGGCACTTGGTGGTGGGGACACTGTTGGAGAAGGTCTCGAAGTCTTTCCCACGTCTCATGGAATTGCTCGCCATCCATTTGAGCAAAGTTTGTGATAGCTCGCCTAAGTTGGTTGGTTTTACCTATGGGAAAGTATTTCTCCAAGAACCGTTGCTATAATTGGTCCCAAGTTGTGACTGAATTAGCAGGTAAAGAATTTAGCTAGTGTTTGGCTTTATCCTTTAACGAGAATGGAAACAATCGCAACATTAAGGCCTCATTTGTGAAATTCTGGATCCTCACTGTCAAGCAAATTTTTTTGAAATTCATTCAAATGCTTATAAGGATCATCATGAGTTAGTTCATGGAATGATGGAAGCATTTGTATGCTGCTGGACTTAATCTCATAATGAGCAGCAGTGGTGTTGGGTAATTGGATGCATGATGGTGATGTATATGCAGTGGGTGTAAAATAATCCTTAAGGGTCCGGTTAGGCACATTCGGGACATCAGGATTTGCCATCTCTAATGGCTCAATGTATGAATATGAATATTCAAGCCTAGGAACACGGGCAGAGACCCTAAGTCTCCTAAGAGTCCTTTCTAGTTCAAGGTCCAAACTCCACAATTCCGGGCAACAAGAACGACGCCCGTGCATACACTACCCACACACACACAAAAAGTTCGACTCGGTGCACTAAGTTATGAAAGCAGAATACTAAAAGAGAAATACTCGCAGCGATTCAACGAAAACGCTTTACTTGTCTTGCGGATGCTTGACATGTAGACGTTGTCACCAACCTCTATATGAGCTTTCACTTTCGTTTTAGCACTTTGGTTTTTTGCTTGTGAGTGTTTTCTTTTATTTACTCACTTTAGTGCTGCGGTTTTTTTTTTTATTTTTTAAAGCTCGGCTGCGCTCCGCTTGCACTTCAATGATAGCTCCAATTTCAAATGCTCTGCACACTTAGCAACACAAAAGTATAAAATCCTAAACTAAAAATTAAAATAAGAATATAACTTTAAATTAACTAATTTCGCCAAAAGTCCCTGGCAACGGCGCCAAAATTTGATGGGTCGTTGAACACACCAAAAATAATCACTAAACTATACCAAATTCTTTTAGAATAATGGAAAGTCCAGGTATCGATCCACAAGGTCAACTGTGAAATTAAACTAATTTAATTGTTAAATTCCTAAATTAATTTCGATAAAAAGATTGATTGTTCATAACCTAATTTAATAACAAATAAATTAAACTAAGGAATTAAATTATCAATAATAAATGAAATTGGGTTTACTGATTTGGAGAAAAACCTAGGGTAAAGAGTCCGCCACTAGTCACATAAAAAGGGTTTCTAATTGAAATCAATTATGCTATGGTTTGAACAGATTAATGCTTCGCAACTACAAGCTCCAAGCATTTAACAAGAAGATCATCACATTCAATGTACGAGCACGAACCATCTCAAGTAATATGAATCGTTCACTCTAAACTAAGGTAGTGATATGACTCGTTCCTTGTAGTATGGTTTGTCTCATACCTTGAATGTGAAAGAAATAGAAAACTATTGTATGGATAACATTCAACAATCACAGAAAGCCGAATATTCGAAGAAATAATGAAAATTAAATATAAGAAACTTCTAAAACACCATACAAATGTTCAAACCTTTACATAATTAAAAATCAAAAAGAAAAACTAATTACATGGCTAGGGTTTCTTCAAAACCCTAGAAAAAGAGACTAGCCACTCATGGAGGAGTGGAATGAGGTAGATGGAGAAGAAGCTACCATGGGAGACATGCTTGAAGCTTTAATTCCTTTTTTTCTTTTTCAAACCCTAGCCTCCCTCTTTTCTCAAAACAAGTTTAGAACCCTATTTTTTCCTTTTCCTTGCCTCCTTATACTTCTGATATCTTCCAAACAGGTTTAAAAACATCGGGCTAACTTTCCCAGAAAAAGTCAACGCACGTGCGGAAAAAGTCAACTCTCTCTAAATTCTGTCTTTTTGCCCATTTTATGCTCCGACTATGTACAACTTATTGACATTCAACACACATAAAGTATTCAGTTTGACCAGCAAGTGAAGTTAAAAGATTCTAATTAACGGCCTCAACGATGTACATTTCAGCCTTAATCAGTATAATATTGCATGCCGTAGAATGTTATTTTTAATATATTTATAGCATACTATGTATGTCATATATAATCTTTTACGATATTTTTTTGCATGTGATAAATCATTATACTTTTCACGGCATAATTTTGTCTGTCCTAGAATGTTATTTTTAATATATTTCTAACATTTTTGTATATCGTATATAATCTTTTACGATATTTTCTTACATGTCATAAATTATTACACTTTTCATAGCATAATTTTATATGTTGTAGAAGGTTATTTTTAATAATATATATATATATAGAGAGAGAGAGAGAGAGAGAGAGTGAGAGAGAGGAAAAGCAAATTGAAAGTTCATTACATGTGTAAACTTAATATATGAACACATGATATCATTAAAATGCCCACTTTAGTTCTTGGAAAGCAAATTATGTGTACAAATGAAAGTAAAAAGATTATACGAAACACAAGTCAGTCAAGTCTAATTCATTATTATTAGTAGTAGAGAGAGCTAAAGAATCAATTAATTTGGCCACTACAGAAAGGCCCTGCTCTAATGCCAATGGTAAGGATTAGAAGAGCAGATGTTGCAGCAGCAACAACAAGTGCAAGCACACATTCCAAAACAATAGAAAAGCACCCAACTTTCTTGCAAAGCCATGGTAAACTCAACAACCTGTAGAAACCAAGCCAATTTAGCATCACAACACTAAAATAGATTATGCAAATTTGTGTGTAAGCATATTTGATTATATATGAAATTATGAAGTATTTATGATTTTTTTTTGGGTAAATTACACTTTGCACCCTTGCACTTTACACAAAATCTCACGTTATGCCCTACGCATCAAATTGTGACATTTAACCCCTGCACTTTTGGTTAAGTGTCACATTGGAGGCTAACAGAAGTTATCCTTTAGGGGGTTAAGTGCCACATTTTTCATGTGTAGGGACTAAAGTGGAATTTTGTGTAAAGTGCAAGGGTGTACAATATAATTTACCCTCACATGTTCTCTCTCTCTCTCTCTCTCTCTCTCTCTCTCTCTCTCAATAAAAAATTTAAAAAAACTATTTTAATCTTTTTCATTTTGTTTTCATAATATATATAATTTTTAATATAAAAATTTAATTTTGTAAAATTAAAATATCATTGAAAATATACCTTTAAAATGAGACTAATATTAAATATATTTAATAAAAAATTAAAATAAATACAAAGTAATTACTATGTTTAGTTATTATTTTTTAAATATAAAAATTAATTTGATTGAAATAAACTCACAAAAATCATATATTTTTGAAATTCTCAAAAACAATCTTCATTCAAAAAGTCATATGAAAATAATTTATTTTAAAGGAAATAAAAAACACACAAATCCAATCTGTGCATATGTGCAAATCAAATATAGAGGAGTTTTGGGAAGATGGTTAAAAGCTTTTTTTTTTTTTTTGTTGAAAAAAACGTGTAAAAAAATCATGATCACATATCATCACATCATCTTTTACATTTTTTACATTCTTTTTTTCAAAAAAATAACTTTTAACAATCTTCCCAAAACTCCTCTGTGTTTTATTTGCACCTATGCACAGCTTGGATTTGTTTGTTTTTTATTTCTTTTAAAAAAAATTATTTTCATATGATTTTTTTTAATGAAGATTGTTTTTAAGAATTTCAAAAATATGTGATTTTTGTGTGCTTATTTCATCAAATTAATTTTTATATTTAAAAAATAATAATCTCAAAACATAACTAAACATAGTAATTATTTTTTATTTATTCTAATTTTCTATTAAATATATTTAATATAGTCTCATTTTAAAGGTATATTTTCAATGATATTTTAATTTTATAGAATTAAATTTTTATATTAAAAATTATATATTCTATGAAAATAAAATGAAAAAGATTAAAATAGTTTTTAAAATTTTTTATTAGGAGAGAGAGAGAGAGAGAGAACATGTGAGGGTAAATTACACTATGCACCCCTGCACTTTACACAAAATTCCACTTTAGTCTTTACACATCAAAAGCTAACTCACTTATCGAGCTACCGGGTCGCTTTCATTCGCTTATTCCGAAAAAAAGAAAGAAACTCCATAGAAGGCCGAAGGCCGACTTATTCCTGACTAAAGGAAGGAAAGCAAAGTACACGATTCCCTTTCAGTCGAATATATTATATTACCCGCTTAAAGCCAAGAGGTTAGCAGGAAGTTCGAGTGAGCTATCCTAAACCTAAGAAGGAGGAGGAGGTATTGAAGGTATTGAAGATAAAGGGTCCGACTAAGGAGCTTGAATTGAAGTCAAGTCCAAGGCGGCATCGAATGATTTCGAGATAGAGTGAATGCCACGACGATCTATATGGAAGTAAACCTACCCTACAGGAGCTACTCAACCATCAACCAGGGGAAAGAAAAAAGCGGAAGGGACAGCATTCAAAGACAGAATTTCCTCTTGAAAGAATCCTACTCCTTACTTAGTTGAAGCAGACTGTCCGTCATCCCGGAGTGCGGTAGTGGACCTCCTTCTTTGCTGGCTCAACCCCATAAATGACAACTTCTGTTAATCTCACGGTTAACAGAAGGGCCAATGTGACACTTGACCAAAAGTGTAGAGGGTTAAGTGTCACAATTTGATGTGTAGAGACTAAAGTGAGATTTTGTGTAAAGTGCAGGGGTGCAAAGTGTAATTTACCACTTTTTTTTTTTTATTAGCAAAAATTATGAAGTATTTATGTCATGTATGCATAGTAAGTAGGGAGAGATTTTGACATTGACAACATTATCAATGTTCTTTCCTTTAGGCCTAAATCCTCCAAGAACACTAATGGCTTAAGGAGTAAGCCCCATATGTCCTATCACTACAATTCCAACCTCCACAATAGTTTTAGCTACAGTGATTCCTATTTTATTTGGGTTGTAAGCCTATACAAATAAGATGTTTTGGCGTTGTATTCAATAGAGTTGTGGCATTGTGAACATGCAAGACTCTTACCTTCCACAACAAATGGCTTGGGCAAAAAGCTAACAGTTGACAACTCTTTTGTTCTAAACTTCAGAGCAGAGATATACAAAATTTTTTGGCAAAAGGTGGGTCAATTTGGATATACATCACTAACACTCACACTAAAACCTTGTGAAACTATTTTTTCATGTTGATTCTAGGTGAAAATTTCAAAAACCTTCATTTTTCTTAATTTTTTTTTTTAAATTTTTGGAAGAAGACTCTCACCTAAACCTCTAGAAGCAATTTTCCACTTTCTATGAAACTCAAACAGCGTAGCCAAAAGACCATCTTTTCTTCATCGTAGTTAGATCATCAATTATCTCAAAAGCTTAAAGCCTATATCAAGCTATCTTATAGTCCCTCATGCGTGACCTTGTCTTGTAAATGGCAAGACACACAGATAATCCACAAACAGAATTAAACAGGTGTACAAACAAAACATGGAAAAACAAAAGAATAACCTAGGGCCTCCTAAAATCACAAAGTTTTGACACCTTGTTAGATCACTTATTGTTTTGAAAGCTTATGCTATTATTAGTAAATTTGTCAAACAAACCAACTACTTCATTGAAGTGTTTTAGCTTTTCATTAAAGTGGATAGGTGAGGTTGTTCAACCATAATTTGATTCAATTTACACTTCTTCTATGCCTCTGCAACATCTTTTACTCCTTTTTTTTTTCACATAGAAAACGGTAGGTTAAAATAGAATTCATCATAGTAGTAAAACAAATCACAACCTAGTTCAAGATTTATTTAAAATTCATTTATTGGAATTTTCTTCTAGAAATTTTACACAATATACTAGACTCATGGAGGGATTGCCTGCTGAAATTTCATGAAATTACAAGGTAGAGAACTATTTTTAAAAACAACAATGATTCAGAGCACTAATGACATGACAAGGAGAAAAAATAAAAAACAAACCAAGACCAAAACATCACATCACATTGGATGGAGCCCACTGTCAGCTCATTAGAGCTTGCTTTAGAGCTCAACATTTAGAGGTGCAAAGCATTTTTCTTTTAAAAATTCATCAAAGTCAAGCCTTTGCCCAATTTTAATTATACATAACTCACTCCCAAAATAGCTATGATTTTGCTTTTCTAAAGCCTCTTTTCATTCCATCTTGTAAACATGATTTAAACAACATAAAAGATCAATAATTCATGTCTGAAACAATTTAACAACAAATTTAAAATTAAATTGAAAATTCATAGGAATCTTAGCAAGGAATATGAAATTCAACATCAATTCACTCTACTAAACCATCAAAAAATCATAGAAATCTCGAAATGCAAGTGAAAATTAGCAAGTAAGAATCAGAAAACAAGAACTAGAGAGGGAGAAGGTACCATGAAAACGTTCTTCGAAGAAGACTTCGGCTGAAGTGATCACGATGAGAGAACCTGAATACATAATTGCCGAGGTTGGGTTGAGCAAAGTAGCCTATGTGAGCTGCTCTATTACTTCCTCCAGTTTCCCTTATCAACCTAAAGCCATCAAAATCAAATTATGAAAACTTGTATTTACAATATATACACGTGTAAGTATGTACATGTAATGAAATTAGAATACTTTCAGAAATTGCTTCCATAGCTTGCCCCTTAGCCTCCTGCGAAGCATCATGGTTTTCTTCCGTGACCTCGATAGAAGAGTCTCATTTGCAAAATTCAGCATTAATAAGATAATACATGTTACAAAATATCAAAATTCTGAATCAAGCTACACACAAAATTTAGAACATAAGACTTTTGCAATCAAACTCGTAAAATTCAGAACGTTATATTGACTGATAGACTTAAACCCTAAACCTTCGTATGTTTGGTTGATCATTCTTGCTTTTGAATCCCCACATACCCACATAGAACACAAATATAGGAATTAGAAATTCTAGACTATCAATTTTGGTTTCACGCATTTTTCTACATTTTTTGAGCAACTAAACAAATTAAATATGAACAAAAATGGTTGCAGAAGTACCGATATGTTACGAGGAGATTCTCTAGGCTTGTACGCAGATGGAGGAAGCTTACAACCGAGGCTAAAACATATTAAATCGAAATAAAAAACATAAGAAAAGAAAATTCAATGGAAAAGTATAAATACATAAAAGTGAATTATATCATATCTTTTGAGGCAGTTCGGAAGAAGGAGAGAGAAAGACCAGAGAGGATTGAGGGATTGGACTTGCAATCATCGATGAATTGCTTCAACTGGTTCAAGTTTAGGATCAGAGAAGAGATTGTAGAGAGGTCGAATCGTTTGATACAGAGGAGTGTAAAGATCAATTAGGGTTTGAGATTAATTGATTGAGATTGCATTTGGCTTCGTAGTTTGCATTTCCATGGCTCTCACTGAACCCTAACTTCAAATAAAATGATGAATTCGAAGCTTTTGGGAAATAATGATCGAGTGATAGAGAGAAAATTGATCGATTCAGAGAGAAAATGAATGACATACATTGTGCGGTGATGCAAAGTCACATGATCGATCAAGGCAATGCTCAAAGAACATACCTCAAACAAGCTAGAATGAAGAGAACTCGAGAGCTGGCACGCAGAGAGAGAGAGAGAGAGAGAGAGAGAGAGAGAGAGAGAGTTTGGGGCAAAAACATGTATAGATCAAATGAGAGGGAGAGCGATGAACGGGGCCTTAAAATAATGTTTTTGAGTTTTTTTGCTTTAGTTATTGGAAGTCTTTAAAGTTTGAATAATTTTTTTTTAACTTTTTAAATTCAAATAATTTACATATACTTAGAAGGAAAATATTTTTTTATTTTCTAAAAAAATCACTAAATTCAAAAAATATAAAATTTAATACATTTTATATTAGGAAAAATCGGATTGAATTTTTTTTTGAATAAAAGTTTTCATGACATGCTAATGCATGTTGTGTAAAGTTATAATATTTTACGACATAAAATGTATGTCGTCTTAAGTGTAAATATTTTACGACATATTTTTGTATGTCGTGAAAATATACATTTTTTACGACACACTTTTGAATGCCATAAAAAAATCGAATTATTTTTTTATTTTTTGTAGAAGTTTTCATGACATGTTAATGCATGCCATGTAAAGTTATAATATTTTACAACATGAAATGTATGTCGTCTTAAGTGTAAATACTTTACAACATATTTTTGTAAGTCGTGAAAATATACATTTTTTAGGGCATACTTTTGTATGCTATAAATATATGAATTAACGAGTTACATGGTATGTATGTCGTTATTGAAAAAATATTAACGACTTGCACATAAAAAATGCCATAGAATGTACTAATTATGACATGTATTTGATGTATGCCGTAAACTTGATGTCGTAAATAGTTAGTGCACTAAAATAAACCTTACTTACTACCATTCAAATAGACTTCACTTACTACTTCATTATTCTTGGCTTACCATTTTTTTCAACCGTACTTACTAGTTGATAAGACTCCACTTACCATTTTTTTACACTTTACTTACCATTAAAATATACGTCACTTACCACCACTTTAGTAGACTTGACTATTACTTAAATAAACCCTATTTACCACATTTTTAAACTTGATTTACCACTCAAATAACCTTACTATCATTCAAATAGATTCCACTTACTACTTCATTATTTTTGACTTACCATTTCATTCAATCATACTTACTAATTTATGAGACTTCACTTACCACTTTTTAAAACTTCACTTACTATTCAAATAAACCTCACTTACTACCATTTCATTGGACTTCACTACTACTCAAATAAACTCTATAGCGATTCCGGTTTTCTCTTCCTTTGTGTATTGTATCCCGGACTCGATTCCGTGGATGTGTTGTTGTCTTATTCTCATTTCCATCCCTTACTCTTTGTATTTGAATCTTGGGTTGTGTTCGGCAGGTTTGAAACAGGTTGGTTGTGTTTAAAAACCTTGAGTTGATGCCCAAATTTTAGCCTTCACACTCGAGCGGGGCTTTTGACACTCGAGCGGGCCCTTTGTTTTTGCTTCTCCGCTCGAGCAGTCGTTTTGACGCTCGGACGTGATTTTCCAACTCCCAGTATTTTTCTTTGCAAGTCATCGGACGCTCGAGTGGGGCTTTTGACGCTCGAGCGAGCCCTTTTGATTTTGTTCCTCCACTCGAGCGAGGATTTGGACGCTCGAGCGGGGACCATGGTTTGCAAAACTTTTAGAAGTGTGCATCCGGTGCTCGAGCGACGCTTTTGACGCTCAAGCATGAGTCTATGTCTGTAGACGTCCCCGAACGCATCCCGGGGAAAGGAGTGCGAGTCCCCCCCGTTCTGGTTCGATATTGGGTCTACTACAGTTCGAAGGACACAAATGTCATGGTTCTTAATCTTGAACCAAAGAGTCCAAATCCGGCAAATCGTTTTGAAAACATATTTTTTTTAAAGAAGTGCCAAACATGGACTGCTTTGCCAGATACAGAGTCGCCACATAAATGCTTTTTTAATGGGAAATTTAGAAAACCCTGACTCGGTGCCAAAGGCCACGTGTCCGTCATTACCAAAGTTGCCTCGGTTCGGGAACTTGGGTACGATTGGGGAAGGTCACTTCGTGAGCACCCGAGCATTTCGGCCAAAAAGACCGCTCTACTAACCATGATATCTGCTTTTTGAAAACATTGTGAGTTCTTATTCGGTTATTAGCCTAGGTTACTATGTGATGCGCCTGACATACAAGTATAGACTTGTCGCTTCAATTGGAACAAAACATTTCATGTTTGTTTGTGAAAATGGTTTGATGGTGCTACCCGCAGTAGGCTAAGGATGGATTTGCCACCCTTTGCCACCGTGGGCTTAGAAAACATGATTTTGCCACTATCTAGTGGGCTTAAAACAAACATTTGATGAATTGTCCAATCCAAGTAACTCAACCTCCACCCACAGGCATTCAAGGCAGTTATATCACGTAAGCATTTAGCCTCATGGTAAGCATGCTATTTATGGCAACACTCACACGCATGTAAGGATGCTAAAGCATAAAACTCACCGAGTACTCCAAGCCAAAACAGAAGCTTGTTAGAAATCCATGCATGGACCTAAGCATACTGAAATGTCTAATGCAACACATGCAAAGATGCAAACTATAACAGGCTCGGCTATTCTAAACATGGCATGTGAAATGCTACAGCTAACACGTGTTCAATTTGGAATTGAAATACAAATGCAGTTTGTATGATGAGCCGAGCCCGGTGCGTGCAAAACAAATGAATGATGCAAACATGCTGTCATACTGTATGCTAATTGAAATATGCCCTATATCTAACCATCATAAGCAAGTAAATAAAAGGGAGAAAGAAGTGGGGGTTGGAAGACATACATCACACTCACCCACACTTATTACAATTATGCCCTCGCGCAGAGGGTCCGAATAAATAATACAGTCCCGAATGAAAGAATAATATAGTCCGAAATATTACAGTCCAAATAATGTACAAATTCCTAATTAATTAACAAATTAAAGAAGAAAAATTGTAAACTGGCATGCAAGCCAAGCACTGCCTTGACTCCGCTCCAGATAAAGAAGTGATGCATGTTTGAGCTTCCATGCGCGGAAATCCACTGGGATGCCCAAATTAGCCTCTCTCTGCAATGTTTCTCGAAATGCGTGTCGATCAAAAGTAGTGATTCTTCATTTTGCCGCTTTGTGAGAGAGCAGGAAAGGGGCATAGCAATGTATTTCACAAATATATGCATGCCTCGATCCTCGTGCCACCAATCACGCATATCGATGCGTGATGGCCGAGGAGCCGAATTGCACAACTCAATATAGGATGAATGCAGGTGAATGCTACAACAGAACCTAACTCCATCATGGGTAATCCGGAGTGTCGGTGACTTGGGAATTAAGACCCATTCCGTCACTCGGAGTACGAAACGTGCCTCGTTTCCCGTGCCCGGGCTAACTCCTATCCCGAACACGATGCAATATGCATGATATGCATGAAATGTAGCTAATATGCAATCCTAACATATACAATGCTATGGAATGAGATGTCTCGGAATGCGTGCTGCAGACGCATAAACCGAGGAAATGATCCTAAGGCATGAAATGGCATACGCAATGCAAATTAGACTTACACTAACATGAGTGGACCTCAGCCACACTCACATAAGAGGCCGTCGGATAAAAGTGAAGTGCCTCGAAATGCGTGCACACTGGCACGCAAACCGAGGCAATGGCATATGGAATGCAATGATGCTAAAATGGCATAAACAATACAATATGGGCTTACACTAACAAGAGAGGACCTCAGCCACACTCATATAAGAGGCCATGAGATGAAAATGAAGTGCCTCGAAATGCGTGCACACAGGCACGCAAACCGAGGCAATGGAACTAAAGCATGAAATGGCACTCCAAATGCAAATTGGACTTATACTAATATGAGAGAGACTCAGCCACACTCACATAAGAGGCCGTGAGATGAAAATGAGATGCCTCGAAATGCGTGCACACGGGCACGCAAACCGAGGCAATGGCCCTAAGGCATGAAATGGCATGGAATATGATATGTAAACATGCAAATAGAATTTCAGCACTGAAATGTGGGGAAAAACAGTCCCGAAACATGGCCAAAGTGCACCCGAAGCATGGAATGATCCCGAAATGCGATATTAGGCGCCCGAAATGGCCTATAGCTATGCAATGCATGCACAATATGGACATGGAATGAAAATACAGTATCAAGACAGCCCCAAGAAAAGGATTTTTCAGTCATAAAAAGGGCTAAACAGCAAGCACACATAGGATTAAGCAAGAATGCAAAAATGGCCCCGCAAGAGGGGTATTGAAGCAAGTGGTACATGCGATGCCCAAATGGAAAAATACCCTTCTAAAACACTGATGAGGGACTAAAAATATGAATATTTACAGTAGATGACATCCCCCAAATCAGTATGAAAACATGCTGAAAATGTCATGCAAGAACTAGGATACATAAGGCTATAACATGAGGTACCCCAAAAATTCATCAAACCAGAAAATACCCTTAATGAAATATGTCAAGAAGATCAAAATATGACTCTTTCCAGTTCTGATGATGGCCGAAAACAGAAGCTAGATAAGCTTAAAAAAGCATGCAAAAATGGGGGTCAAAGAGGGGTATAATGACAAGTATAACATGGGGACCCCCAACAAGGTTGATCCCTTCTACAATGTTGTACAGGGACACAAAATAAGCTTACTCACAGTTCATGACATGCTCCAAAAAAATTTACATATAAGCCAAACAAATCATGCAAATTTACAGTAAATAGGAGAGATTATGAAGTAAGTGCAAGATAGAGGACCCAAATAGGGTTGAGCCCTTCTTAAATGTTGAAGAGGAGCTCAAAATAGGCCCACTGAAAGTTTACATTATGCTCGAAAATAGATCACTCATAGGCTAGAAATTTCATGCAAAAAAATGGCATATAAGATGATATTGAAGCAAGTGTCAAACGGAGGGCTCAAACAGGGTTGAGCCCTTAAACAAAAATGAAGATAAGTTCAAAAGAGTGACCCTTTAAGTTAGGGTCTGAGCCTAAAACAGTGAGCAAATAGGCTTAAGAAATGAAGCAAGAAAATGCTACAAAAGAGGGAAATGGAGACTTACCCTTGTAGACCTTTTCTTTTCTACCTCTTGGCTTGAGGAATGTTGCTTCTAAGCCTCTAAGAACCTCTCCTTGCTGCTGAAAATGGACTGGTGATGGGGATGCTTGATAGTGATGAAGAAATGGCACCAAACTTGAAGAAAAAAAACTTTGGAGCTTTGAAATGGAGAGAAACGGGACGTGGAAGGTATAGCCCTCTCTCAAATGTGTCTAACAAATGTCTAACCTTGAGCCAAGAAGCCAAGCCTCTCCTTTATAGAGGAGAGGCATGACAAATATCTAAGGTACCTCTCTAATCCTCCATACACGTGTATGGAGGATGGTCCAATTGGCAACCAGCTGGCACAGCTGGAATACACTGAGGGAGAGGAAAATGGCCGGCCAGCTTAAAGGGGCAAAAAGGTCATTTCACAAAAAGGGTGGCCGGGCCAGCTAGGTTTTCTGGCCGGCTAGCTACTTTTCAGGAGCTGTCGGGAAGAAGACTGGACGGTGGGTGCTAGGGAAGTCCAAATGTGGACATTCAAGTGTCCAAATTGAAGCTCCGGAAGTTCTCTTTCCAATGGCGCAAACCTTGCATCAAAATTCCTCATGTAGAAAAAGTTATGCCCGTTTCCGTGAAGCCGCGCAGATTTCAGTCCAACCGGAGTGATGCCCTACTTCAATCAACCATATCTCCTCCATCCGGAATTGAATTTAGGAGATTCTTGAGTGCAAAATGAATCCCCGGGAGTAAAATTTCCAACGGTAGTGGTCTCATAGCTTGATTCCTCTTTTGAAAAGAGTTACGCCCGTTTCGGTGAAGCCGCGCAGACTTTTCTCCTTCCCGGATTCATGCTGAACCACTTTTGACCAAACAAAAAGTTGGTTATCAAAAAAAATGCTGGCCTCCCACCCTCCTTCAAGCTTCCTAACCATGAAAATAAGGCCTCCACCAAAAATGAACCCAAACCGATGCAAAATGAAGGTTCGGGGGCCGAAACACAGCGATTCAGGACCAAAATCGATCATGGGTACCGGGTGTGGTGTTCAACCACGAAGTGGGTATCTAAGACCCCAGTGTCCCTTGAAAGGGAGTAAATAAGATGCATGCCAAAAACTGGACGCATCGGAGATGGTTAGACGGTCCCGAACCGAGGCACACGGCCTGACGGCTCTGAAAACCGGGAACCGGGCTCCGAAATGGGCAAAATGGCCTACGGGCACAAAATGTAGCCCACGGCCACTGAGAGATAGTCTACGGGACCTCTCCCTCCCCTCAGGAAAGAAAATAGAGAAAACCATGTCTGGTTCGCAAACCGAGGCAAGGCACAGAAGAGGGTTCGGAAGTCCGAAGGCAGGGCGCACGGCTGCGACTCTGAGACTTCTGAACGAGCACAATATGCAACATCACCGAGCACTCAATCGGTGACGTCTGAGTCTTAAAGTCGGTCAAAAATTGGGTGTCTACAGTTGCCCCTCTTTGATAGAACTCGGAAGTCACAAGTGACGGGAGTGAATGTCAAAGCCCAGAGACGACCCATTTTTGACAAGGCCGAACACTTAGACAATCATACAAGATAAACAGAGATATGTGTGTCCGCAGGCATGCCCGCAGGTAGGGGCAAAATGCAAAATGATATGCAGGGAGATTTTGATAATTGGACTTATACGCTACGCGAAGCCGGTTTGACAATTGGACTTATACGCTACGCGAAGCCGGTTTGAAAATTGGACTTATACGCTAAGCGAAGCCGGTTTGAAGATTGGACTTACACGCTAAGCGAAGCCGGTTTGAAGATTGGACTTACACGCTAAGCGAAGCCGGTTTGAAGATTGAGGATTCATGTAATGCACTGTAATGTAGTGGCTAAAATGCAATGTGATAGCTAGGAAAAAGGAGGTACCTTACAGGGGCAATTGGCAATGACTTACCTCAGCAATGTCCTACCTTATGCTGATGTGAGAATCTTCCGCTTCTTCTTGGTTGAACCACAGGTACTACTTTTCTCCCTGACTATGGTCGTAGCTTTCCCTATTCTCCAACAGGGTGACAGACTAGGTTGATTCAGTATCCAGAATTGAGGCGCATACACATGCTATCTCAATCTATGGGGCTGCCATACAGATTTCAAGCCGAGGATATACCCCTGGGTATTTAAACCAGACTTTAGTCTCGGAAATCCTAAACCTTTGCGTTCTAGGCATAAGTCATTCGAACTCTAGTTTCCACCGTCTCAGTTGGTCTCCTAGGAACTCACCGCTAACACAGGCAGGTGGCTATACCAGGCCACTGGAAGTCGTTCGGGCACGACAAACACCAAAGGAATTGCACCTTTAGAGGATTTAAGGTCTCCTAGACCAGACAATGAAACAGATATGATGCAATGGATGTGATAGATGTGATGCAATAGATAATAGATGCGATGTAACAGAGAGTACAATAGACGCAAAATGGTGACATACTCCAACCGCGCTGGACTCGTGGGAGGAGAGAGAACAAAGAAAACCAATCAGGCGCGTTCCACGCAACCTGAGATAAATTCCAGACACGCTGAAAACCGTGTGAGGAAGGGGACACTCAAAACACGCTGATAGTCGTAAGAGGAGGTCCGAAAACAACCGCCCAGGTGCGTACACAACGCAACCTGAGATAAATTCCAAACATGCTGAAAACGCGTAAGGAAAGGAACACTCTAACTACGCTGAAATCGTGAGAAGAGGTAAACAAAAACAACCACCCAGGTGTGTACACAACGCAACCTGAGATAAATTTCAAACACGCTGAAATCGTGTGAGGAACGGGACACTAAACCACGCTGAAATCGCGAGAAGAGGTCAAAACAACCGCCCAGGTGCGTACACAACGCAACCTGAGATAGATTCCAAACATGCTGAAAACCGCGTAAGGAAAGAACCAAACTCTAACCACGCTGAAATTGTGAGAAGAGGAACGGGACACTCAAACCACGCTGAAATCGTGAGAGGAGGTCCAAACAAAAACAACCCGCCCAGCGCGTCTACAACGCAACCTGGGATAAATTTCAAACACGTTGAAATCGTGTGAGGAACGGGACACTCAAACCATGCTGAAATCGCGAGAAGAGGTCAAAACAACCGCCCAGGTGCGTACACAACGCAACCTGAGATAGATTCCAAACACGCTGAAAACCGCGTAAGGAAAGAACCAAACTCTAACCACGCTGAAATCGCGAGAAGAGGTCAAAACAACCGCCCAGGTGCGTACACAACGCAACCTGAGATAGATTCCAAACACGCTGAAATCGTGTGAGGAACGGGACACTCAAACCACGCTGAAATCGCGAGAAGAGGTCAAAACAACCGCCCAGGTGCGTACACAACGCAACCTGAGATAGATTCCAAACATGCTAAAAACCGCGTAAGGAAAGAACCAAACTCTAACCACGCTGAAATCATGAGAAGAGGAATGGGACACTCAAACCACGCTGAAATCGTGAGAGGAGATCCTAACAAAAACAACCCGCCCAGCGCGTCTACAACGCAACCTAGGATAAATTCCAAACACGCTGAAATCGTGTGAGGAACGGGACACTTAAACCACGTTGAAATCGCGAGAAGAGGTCAAAACAACCGCCCAGGTGCGTACACAACGCAACCTGAGATAGATTCCAAACACGCTGAAAACCGCGTAAGGAAAGAACCAAACTCTAACCACGCTGAAATCGCGAGAAGAGGTCAAAACAACCGCCAGTGCATAATAACGCAACTCGAGATAGATTCCAAACACATTTGCCAAATCGTGTGAGGAACAGGACACTCAAACCACGCCAAATCGCGAGAAGAGGTCAAATAACCGCCAAAAGCGCATACAACGCAACCTGAGATAGATTCCAAACATGCTGAAAACCGCGTAAGGAAAGAACCAAACTCTAACCACGCTGAAATTGTGAGAAGAGTAACGGGACACTCAAACCACGCTGAAATCGTGAGAGGAGGTCCAAACAAAAACAACCCGCCCAGCGCGTCTACAACGCAACCTGGGATAAATTTCAAACACGTTGAAATCGTGTGAGGAACGGGACACTCAAACCATGCTGAAATCGCGAGAAGAGGTCAAAACAACTGCCCAGGTGCGTACACAACGCAACCTGAGATAGATTCCAAACACGCTGAAAACCGCGTAAGGAAAGAACCAAACTCTAACCACGCTGAAATTGCGAGAAGAGGTCAAAACAACCGCCCAGGTGCATACACAACGCAACCTGAGATAGATTCCAAACACGCTGAAATCGTGTGAGGAACGGGACACTCAAACCACGCTGAAATCGCGAGAAGAGGTCAAAACAACCGCCCAGGTGCGTACACAACGCAACCTGAGATAGATTCCAAACATGCTAAAAACCGCGTAAGGAAAGAACCAAACTCTAACCACGCTGAAATCATGAGAAGAGGAATGGGACACTCAAACCACGCTGAAATCGTGAGAGGAGATCCTAACAAAAACAACCCGCCCAGCGCGTCTACAACGCAACCTAGGATAAATTCCAAACACGCTGAAATCGTGTGAGGAACGGGACACTTAAACCACGTTGAAATCGCGAGAAGAGGTCAAAACAACCGCCAGCGCATAATAACGCAACTCGAGATAGATTCCAAACACGCTGAAAACCGCGTAAGGAAAGAACCAAACTCTAACCACGCTGAAATCGCGAGAAGAGGTCAAAACAACCGCCCAGGTGCGTACACAACGCAACCTGAGATAGATTCCAAACACGCTGAAATCGTGTGAGGAACGGGACACTCAAACCACGCTGAAATCGCGAGAGGGGGTCAAAACAACCGCCAAAGCGCATAATAACGCAACCTGAGATAGATTCCAAACACGCTGAAAACCGCGTAAGGAAAGAACCAAACTCAAACCACGCTGAAATCGTGAGAGGAGGTCCAAACAACAATATTCTGAACACGCAGCTCATAATACAATACTCTGTTTATTCGGCACACAGCTCATAAAGACGAAACTTGCAGAAGTTGAAACACACTCAGATGCTCCAAATTTTCCATCTTTTCTTTTGCTTGGTAGCCCGGAACTTTCATAGCTTCAGATGGGTCCTGGTTTTACTGTTTTCACATGACCTGGGTCGAACCCCGCGGCTTTAACAAATTATGTTTTGCACAAATGTGGAGAACGGCACAGCACTCGGAGCACAAAACGATTTTCTTTTTTGAAATTGAGAGATGGATTTTCGACCAGGTATTGAGCCTACGACTGAAGACAGCAAAACGACTCAACACGGAAATAAAAGGCACACAACCTAGACACATCGAGTAACACTCGAAATGACTCAAAACAAGAATCAAGATAAAACAAAAAGACACGACACTCAGACATGCACATGGAGCCTATTTCGCAGGGTAGGTTTCCCACCCTTTCTTATTTGTGATTCTCACATCACTTGGCCCTCAAGCTCGGCTTTTCTCACAAAACCTTTTTCTCACTTTTTCTCTCATCGCACATCTCTTTATTCTTAAATCTCTTATTTTTCATCCCTCCCCTGGGTGGTTGATGGATAAACAGCAAGTTGAAGGCTTGGGCCCCTAGCATTCTGCTCGATTCTCTTTCTTCCGCTCACAGCTAGTGAATTCCTCCCACAGAGGGGTTGCACTACATTTGGGTGTGTAGCAAATCTGCAGCTGACATCAGTTGACGATGCTCTGCTGGGGAGTTTGGACATGATCAGATCCGTCTAGATGAGGGAGTGGAATATCCTAATCCATTCCAGTTCGTGCTTCGCACTTGGCTTGATACCTCGCTGCTTGGAGGATACGAGAGCTTTCTGCCCTTTCTAGCTTCAGTTCTGCCCTCTTCTAGCAGGTAGAGTGCCCTTTTTTTGGCAAATACATTGACAACAGGGAAAAGACAGAAAACCTGACTCAACTGTGCCCCTAGTTCATTATTTCGACCATTTTTTGTTTTTGGCTTTCTACTAAAACAATTTTGACCAAAAATGAGAGTTAGATTAACATGCTTGTTCAGTTTTTGATTTGAAATCATGCAAGTCAGGCTATGAGCACTGAAAATTTTCCTTTTTTGGGTCCAAGAAATGGTCCAGTTTTGGAAAAGATAGAATGATTTTCGAGAAAATAGTCAACCTCAGTAAAAATTCTCAAAAACTATTTTTGCACACGGCCACTTGCTCAACGAGCATGAAACCTACTCCTGAGATGCACAACCTCGGATCCAAAGGAAAAACTGCCATGTACTTGAAGAGAGCTGCATGGCAACGGAAAGTTGCCCCTTGTTTGAACGGCACCGCAGCGCATTGTAGTTAGTCCTCGGAGCGATGATTGCAACCATACTCTTGGATACAGAGAAGGCAAGGATGGTCAAAACCATTACATGGACACAATTGAATTTGAATCGTTTTACGACTGGACTTCAGAATGAAGTTGCCTATGTATCCCAAAGATGGGAATCAAGCCTTACGTAGTTCGGGGGTTAAGGTACACTCGGGTATTTAACCTCTCCTTTTTATGCTCTAACTTTTGCCAAGGCGCTGTTAAGGTGTTTTCGACCTTGCGAGCTTTGTTTTTCTTTCTTTTCTCTTTTCCTATTCTTTTCATTCCTTTTTCTCCTTCTTTTTTGCATTTTTCTTTTCTTTTCTTTTTTTGCATTTTTTGTATCTTTGCATTTTTTTTTCTTTTTGCATTTTTGTATATATATTTTTCTTGTCTCGCTCTAACTTTTGCACTGGTTGCCTTTCGGTTTTCGCCCAAATGAGCCTCTCAAAGGGTAAAATGTAACCATCCATGCCAAATGGTTCGAGATTGAAGCCCTCTATATCCGTGGAGAGTGGTCATGTATTGACTTGCGTAAAGATCCATCTTTGGCTCTTCGAGCACATCGGATCTTTTTGCCCTTAGCTCGAGGGGTGCTTCGCTAGCCTTGCAAGCTTCTTCCGTGAGGTCGACCTTCTTGATCCGACTTTGGTGCCTCTTGTTCGAGGGTCGCTTCAACCGCCACAGGCCTTACATCGTGGTCGACCGTTGAACATTCTGAATGCCAGTTCAAGGTTTGAAAGCCAAGGGGGGTCGAGTCTCGAGGCTGAGAGCGATCCTAAGCTGCACAATCTCAAGAGCGATTCCACACATGTCTTTGCAGGACCGCGCAAAACATTTTTTGAAAGTTTTTAAAAAAGCGACAAATCGCTCGCGCTAAAGATAGTGTAGGATCAATCTGGATCAAAGCCAGGGTCCTTCTCAGTACTCACACTAACAAGCATGATTTCATTCATTAAGGGCTTGGCACGCCTCTCTTTCTCTCAATTTGATCAAAGTTTTGCAAATCCCGAGGAATTCCACCCTCTTTGTTTTCACTGCAGTGTTCAAAAAGGTTTTGAAAAACTTAGATCAATAAAATGGCTTCAAGGCACAAGAGAGCAGGTGGAATGCACTGCCATTTCATTCAAATCCCGACACAACTAGCACACGGCAGAAACAAATGCGAGAGTATGGAAATCACTGCTGTTTCATTCAAAATCTGTTGGCATAACTGGCTCCCTGGCAGAAACAGACTCAAAACAAAACAAAAAGACAAACGCGAAACAAAATGGTGACGCCCGAGGTAACACCCCCGGAATCACCTGACTTCTACAAGACTGACTCGATACAATAAGACAGACCCAAGACAAAAGAGACTGACTCAAAATAAAAAGACATACTCAAAACAAAGTAACAAAAACTGACCCAATACCCAAGTCAGAAAGCACAAAACTAGTATTTGCATATTGCTCAGAACAGTGCATGCCATTCCCACGTCTGGAGTTGATTGAGCGCCGCCCGTAGGTGGTTCATCCCCCATTCACATAACATTATCCCCCAAGTTCACTGACCCAGTGCCGACAGACTTTGCTAAGCTCGGTGGGAGGATGACCTCGTTGTCAAATAGATCCTGTACTTCATGGCAAAGACGAAAGCAGTTGTTGGTAGCATGGCCAGTTTGCTGATGGTATGCGCAGTACTGGGTAGCATCATGTGTAGCCGGAAGAGGGTTCGGGAGAGACCGAGGCTCAAGGGGTTTGAGATGGCCTTGTCCAACAAGGATTTGGAAAGCTTTGGATAAAGGCATGTGGAGGGCATGGAAGACCCTCTGACCTCGGGGTTGCTACTTCAAGGTTTGTGGATTTTTGCTGGACGCACCAGTAGAGGGATTGGCAGGTGCTGGCCTAGTTTGTTGATCTCTTCTAAGTGAAGGATTAGAGCTAACAGGATTGCCTCTGGTATAACGGCCCTTCTCCCGGTTTTTCCTTTGATTCGGATCGCCTCGACTTGAGTGGCGAAAATGCCGTCCACGCTTTTTGCAACAATCGCGAGCACTTGCTCTTTGTTCACCTCGGCTTTCAAGGCCAACGACCAACAAAAGATACTCATGGGGATCCATGTCTACTTACCTTGTTCTTTCCACTGCTTCCACTTTGCCACGGATTGGCCTTCCTCGGTGTAGCCCGCCTCAGATGGGGAGCCTTTTGACATGAACTCCCCGGTATGTGATGTGACCGATGATGGAGCCAATGTCCCAGGCCAAATCACATAGCTTGAAGATCTTCGATCATTCTCTTTAGCTCAAAGTAGGGCTCACGGGTTTGAGATGATTGGGGTCCGTGCATCCATCATGCATAAGTCCATGCCTTCCTAATGAACACCTCAGGCTTGGGTAGACGGGCTGGGGTGATGTATATGCTGGGGTCGTAGGTGGATGGCAGTATATGGATGAGGTTGAGATGTAGAGGTGATGGGTCGGTACTAACTTGAGGTCCTTTTGGTGGAGCTAAGGTCTCTTCATCAATAAGGTCCTGAATCTTATGACGGATGCGGATGCAACGGTTCGTATCATGACCGTGCTGTTGATGGTAGGCACAGTATTTAGCTGGGTCATACCTTGGTGGAAGAGGATTTGGGAGGGGTTGGGGTTCTAGGAGTTCTAGGTGCCCTTCTTCTTGCAGCTTTTTCAAAGCTTGGGAGAGACTCATGTAAAGAGGATGGAATTTTCGGGCTTGGGGCCGAGCTGAAGTGGTTGGTTTTTGGTCATTGGGGGAAGTGGTGATAGTGTCTACTTCTGAGCATTTCGCAGCTGTGCTACCATCAGTAATAGCATTGGAACTACGAGCAACATTCCTCCTAAAAGGCTCATTATCTTCTGCGAAGATCCCTTGTCTGATGGCATCCTCGATTTGAACCCCCATTTCATGAAGGGCTAGAAAGGTAAACAGAGGTAGAACGACCATCTTTTGCAGCAACTCGCCATGCAGATTTCAAACAATCATCCTGATCTGATCTTTGTCGGAAGGCCTTATAGTCATCATTGAGGCCTTTGCCCTCCATCTCATCACGAACTCTGAGAAACCCTCCTTTTGTTCTTGGCGGGTGACTTCTAGATCATGAGTTGTGACCTCGATCTGTGTGTTATAGGAGTATTGAGCAACAAAGGCCTCAGCCAGCTCTTCCCAGTTCTATTTCACAGAGCTCTCTAATTTTGCATACCAAATTACGGCTATCCCAGACAGGGTTTGGCCGAATAGTGACAATTTCTGGGCTGTAGTCAAACCCATTGGCCTCAGGATATCAGAAAACAGTTGGAGGTGCACCATTGGGTCTTCAGAGCCATCGAATCGATCGATATATGGCAGCTTGAACCGATCCGGTAATGTCACCACTGAGTCGGTAAAACCATCCTCTATGTCAGGAATAAAATGGGCCCCCTGAGACTTTTTGAACAATTCCTCAAGCTTTCTCACTTTCAATGCTGTGGGGTCCGTCTTGAACTCAAAGGGGGAGTCTGGTAGGTTGGTGGGTGTTTTAGATAGTTGGGATAGAACCAGGCGGAGTAGCCTACCCGAATGTCCAGATCATCTCGACATTAGCCGCCTCGAGCGTTGGAACTCGGGTAGGGAGGAGCTCGTGTGAAGTAGATACTCCAGCTTGTCGCTTCTAGCTCGCAATTGTCTTCGCTGGGCTATAATCTCGGCCTGCTTTTGGCAAATTCCGCTGACGGGCGGTGTCTCGCCGCATGAGTTTTATACTTTCTCGAGTTGACGATCATTTCCTCCATCCCCCATATATTGCCCTGGTCTAACTAAACAACCAGATAACTGCCCTCGACCGCCTTTTTTACCCCGCTTTGGTGAAGGAACACTGATTGCCCTTGAACTGAATTTCTGACCCGACAAAGTCTATCAGCACAAGTCTAATAATCCTCGGGGGATATTGGAGCCTTCTGAAGCTATGGTTCCCAAGACTACCTAGCAAAAGAGAAAACCGACAGCATCTCAGCCTGATTTCACCATAACCAATATGAGCAAAGCTGAATGAGTGTGCTCTCTACTGAATTCTGCCCCCAAAATTCTGCCTGTAAACTGTTACCCTCAGGTAAACTGAATCCCAAAATACTGAACTGGTGCCCGCGGGCCTGATGCCCAAACTTGCAAACTGATACATGCATTTCCTGTAGAGACGCACTCTAAAAGCACATAACAAGCAAGTGAGAGCCAAAACACCCCTATGTTGGGGTAGGGTTTCCCTGTCCTATTTTGTCAGGAACTAGGGTTTCACTATGCACGCAGCGGTTTCAAACAACCTATATCGGGTAAGCAACCTGTCCTAGTTTGGAATGGTCACTATGGATCCGAATATGCACCAGGTCGAATGGTCGAAAAGGGTGCCCCGGTAAAATCGGGGTTTGTGTTTCCTATCGGCAGAGTTGTGAACCTGGCCTTATGGACATGCCTTGACAAGACAAGCCTCCCAAGAAACCGCTCAAGAATAGCAGATGGCAAACACGGTTGTCCTAGGCGCACCAATGCAAATGCAATGCAAAGAGACACACAAGTGTAGTCAAAACCAGAGATCATAAGTTCGAGTCAAGTTCTCTAAATCCCCAAAGAGTCAGCGAATCAGAGACGCCCCGAACGCATCCCGGGAAAGGAGTGCGAGTCCTCCGCTCGTTCGATATTGGGTCTACTACACCAAGGACTCAAATGTCATGGTTCTTAATCTTGAACCAAAGAGTCCAACCGCAAATCGCTTTTGAAAACAGATTTTTTGAAAGAAGTGCCAAACATGGATCGCTTTGCGATCTGAGTCGCCACCTAAATGTTTTTTAATGGGAAATTTAGGAAACCTTGACTCGGTGCCAAAGGCCACGCGGTCCGTCATTACCAAAGTTGCCTCGGCCAGAACTTGGGTACGATTGGGAAGGTCACTGTGAGCACTTCGCTTCGGCCAAAGACCGACCTCTACTAACCATGATATCTGTTTTTGAAAACATTGTGAGTTCTTATTCCAGTTATTAGCCTAGGTTACTATGTGATGCGCACAGCATACAAGTATAGACTGGGTCGCCTGAATTGGAACAAAACATTTCATGTTTGTTTGTGAAAATGGTTTGATGGTGCTACCCGCAGGTAGGCTAAGACGTTGATTTGCCACCCTCGAGTGGGCTTAGAAAACATGATTTTGCCACTATCTAGTGGGCTTAAAACAAACATTTGATGAATTGTCCAATCCAAGTAACTCAACCTCCACCCACAGGCATTCAAGGCAGTTATATCACGTAAGCATTTAGCCTCATGGTAAGCATGCTATTTATGGCAACACTCACACGCATGTAAGGATGCTAAAGCATAAAACTCACCGAGTACTCCAAGCCAAAACAGAAGCTTGTTAGAAATCCATGCATGGACCTAAGCATACTGAAATGTCTAATGCAACACATGCAAAGATGCAAACTATAACAGGCTCGGCTATTCTAAACATGGCATGTGAAATGCTACAGCTAACACGTGTTCAATTTGGAATTGAAATACAAATGCGCTTTGTATGATGAGCTGAGCCCTATATGCAAAACAAATGAATGATGCAAACATGTCATTACATCAGATGCTAATTGAAATATGCCCTATATCTAACCATCATAAGCAAGTAAATAAAAGGGAGAAAGAAGTGGGGTTGGAAGACATACATCACACTCACCCACACTTATTACAATTATGCCTCACAGAGGGTCCGAATAAATAATACAGTCCCGAATGAAAGAATAATATAGTCCGAAATATTACAGTCCAAATAATGTACAAATTCCTAATTAATTAACAAATTAAAGAAGAAAAATTGTAAACTGGCATGCAAGCCAAGGACTGCCTTGACTCCGCTCCAGATAAAGAAGTGATGCATGTTTGAGCTTCCTTGCGTGGAAATCCACTGGGATGCCCAAATTTGCCTCTCTTTGCAATGTTTCTCGAAATGCTTGCCGAACTCCGAAAAGTAGCTGATTCTTCATTTTTGCTGCAACAGAGAGCAAGAAAGGGGCATAGCAATGTATTTCACAAATATATGCGTGCCTCGATCCTCGTGCCACCAATCACGCATCTCGATGCGTGATGGCCGAGGAGCCGAATTGCACAACTCAATATAGGATGAATGCAGGTGAATGCTACAACAGAACCTAACTCCATCATGGGTAATCCGGAGTGTCGGTGACTTGGGAATTGAGACCCATTCCGTCACTCGGCGTACGAAACGTGCCTCGTTTCCCGTGCCTGGGCTAACTCCTATCCCGAACACGATGTAATAGGCATGATATGCATGAAATGTAGCTAATATGCAATCCTAACATACACAATGCTATGGAATGAGATGTCTTGGAATGCGTGCACACGGGAACGTAAACTGAGGAAATGATCCTAAGGCATGAAATGGCATACGCAATGCAAATTGGACTTACACTAACACGAGTGGACCTCAGCCACACTCACATAAGAGGCCGTCGGATAAAAGTGAAGTGCCTCGAAATGCGTGCACACGGGTACGCAAACCGAGGCAATGGCATATGGAATGCAATGATGCTAAAATGGCATAAACAATACAATATGGGCTTACACTAACAAGAGAGGACCTCAGCCACACTCATATAAGAGGCCATGAGATGAAAATGAAGTGCCTCGAAATGCGTGCACACAGGCACGTAAATCGAGGCAATGGTACTAATGCATGAAATGACACTCCAAATGCAAATTGGACTTATACTAACATGAGAGAGCCTCAGCCACACTCACATAAGAGGCCGTGAGATGAAAATGAGATGCCTCGAAATGCGTGCACACGGGCACGCAAACCGAGGCAATGGCCCTAAGGCATGAAATGACATGGAATATGATATGTAAACATGCAAATAGAATTTCAGCACTGAAATGTGGGGAAAAACAATCCCGAAACATGGCCAAAGTGCACCCGAAGCATGGAATGATCCCGAAATGCGATATTAGGCGCCCGAAATGGCCTATAGCTATGCAATGCATGCACAATATGGACATGGAATGAAAATACAGTAGCAAGACAGCCCCAATACAAGCATTTTTCAGTCATAAAAAGGGCTAAACAGCAAGCACACATAGGATTAAGCAAGAATGCAAAAATGGCCCCGCAAGAGGGTTTTTCAAGCAAGTGATACATGCGATGCCCAAATGGAAAAATACCCTTCTACAACACTGATGAGAGACTAAAAATATGAACATTTACAGTAGATGACATCCCCCAACTCAGTATGCAAACATGCTAAAAATGTCATGCAAGAACTAGGATACATAAGGCTATAACATGAGGTACCCCAAACATTTATCAAACTAGAAAAGACCCTTAATGAAATATGTCAAGAAGATTAAAATATGACTCTTTCCAGTTCTGATGATGGCCGAAAACAGAAGCTAGATAAGCTTAAAAAAGTATGCAAAAATGGGGGTCAAAGAGGGGTATAGTGACAAGTATAACATGGGGACCCCCAAAAAGGTTGATCCCTTCTAAAATGTTGTACAGGGACACAAAATAAGCTTACTCACAGTTCATGACATGCTCCAAAACAATTTAAATATAAGCCAAACAAATCATGCAAATTTACGGTAAATAGGAGAGATTATGAAGTAACTGCAAGATAGAAGACCCAAACATGGTTGAGCCCTTCTTCAATGTTTAAGAGAGGCTCAAAATAGGCCCACTTAAAGTTTACATTATGCTCAAAAACAGATCACTCATAGGCTATAAATTTCATGCAAAAAAATGGCATATAAGATGATATTGAAGCAAGTGTCAAATGGAGGGCTCAAACAGGGTTGAGCCCTTAAACAAACAATGAAGATAAGCTCAAAAGAGTGACCCTTTAAGTTAGGGTCGGAGCCTAAAAAAGTGAGATAATAGGCTTAAGAAATGAAGCAAGAAAATGCTACAAAAGAGGGAAATGGAGACTAACCCTTGTAGACCTTTTCTTTTCTACCTCTTGGCTTGAGGAGTGTTGCTTCTAAGCCTCTAAGAACCTCTCTTTTCTGCTGGAAATGGAGTGGTGATGGGGATGCTTGATAGTGATGAAGAAATGGCACCAAACTTGAAGAAAAAAAACTTTGGAGCTTTGAAATGGAGAGAAATGGGAGGTGGAAGGTATAGCCCTCTCTCAAATGTGTCTAACAAATGTCTAACCTTGAGCCAAGAAGCCAAGCCTCTCCTTTATAGAGGAGAGGCATGAAAAATATCTAAGGTACCTCTCTAATCCTCCATACACGTGTATGGAGGATGGTCCAATTGGCAACCAGCTGGCACAGCTGGAATACACTGAGGGAGAGGAAAATGGCTGGCCAGCTTAAAGGGGCAAAAAGGTCATTTCACAAAAAGGGTGGCTGGCCAGCTAGGTTTTCCGGCCGGCCAGCTACTTTTCAGGAGCTGTCGGGAAGAAGAATGGCCGGTGGGTGCTAGGGAAGTCCAAATGTGGTCATTCAAGTGTCCAAATTGAAGCCCCGGAAGTTATCTTTCCAATGGCACAAACCTTGCATCAAAATTCCTCCTGTAGAAAAAGTTATGCCCGTTTCCGTGAAGCCGCGCAGATTTCGGTCCAACCGGAGTGATGCCCTACTTCAATCAACCATATCTCCTCCATCCGGAATTGAATTTAGGAGATTCTTGAGTGAAAAATGAAGCCCCAGGAGTAAAATTTCCAACGGTGGTGGCCTCATAGCTTGATTCCTCTTGTGCAAAGAGTTACGCCCATTTTGGTGAAGCCGCGCAGACTTTTCTCCTTCCCGGATTCATGCTAAACCACTTTTGACCAAACAAAAAGTTGGTTTTCAAAACAAATGCTGGCCTCCCACCCTCCTACAAGATTCCTAACCATGAAAATAAGGCCTCCACCAAAAATGAACCCAAACCGATGCGAAATGAAGGTTCGGGGCGAAATCTGTGATTCGGGACCCCTAAATCGATAGATGCACGGAGTGGTGTTCAACCACGAAGTGGGTATCTAAGACCCCAGTGTCCCTCGAAAGGGAGTAAATAAGATGCATGCCAAAAACCAGAGGAATCGGAGATGGTTAGACGGTCCCAAACCGAGGCACACGGCCTGACGGCTTCAAAACCGAACCGGCCCGAATAAGTAAAATGGCCTCACGGCACGCGAAATGTTGCCCACGGCCACTGAGAGATAGTCTACGGGACCTCTCCCTCCCCTCAGGAAAGAAAACAGAGAAAATCGAGTCTGGTTCGCAAACCGAGACAAGGCAGTAAAAGGGTTCTAAGTCCGGCGCAGGCGACGCCTGGCCGCGACTCTGAGACTTCTGAACGAGCACAATATGCAACATCACCGAGCGCTCAATCGGTGATGTCTGAGTCTTAAGGTCGGTCAAAAATGGGGTGTCTACAATGTCTGACGTTCGAGTGGAGCATTGCACACTTGAGCGTGAAGTGTAGAATATCAATTCGGGATTTCACTTTTTGGATTACTTTTTTCAACTTTCTTTCTCTCTTTTACTTTTCAAAACCTCCATTGGAGAGCTCCTCACCCTAAACTTCAACTTCTCTCTAGGGTTTCATCTAGCTTGATTGATCTCCTATCTTTTTGCCTTTGTAAAAAGTGTGGAGCTTGGTGAGAGCTACATTTCCATTTGAGAATCTTGGATTTTAGAGCATTTCGAAATTCGTCATCTTCTCCTTTTGGTCTCATCTTTTGAGGTAGAGATAACTACTCACTTTTATCATCTTTGACATAAACTTTTAGTCATTTTGATTTAATGTTGAAGTTGGGTAAATTTTGGGTGTTAGGGTTCCAAAATGTATAAAGAGGGGTTGTGTTCTTTTGGACCAATACATGTGTATTTTGGGTCTCAAATGGGGTTATTGTTGTTTATTGTTGGTATTTGAGCCTTTGGGTCAATGTTGAGGAAATGGAGAGAAAAGCCGTAATTTGTTGTTATGAATTAATTTGTATAATTAATTTGGAAGGTTATGAAATCATGAAATTGAGTTGGAATTAATGAAATTGGGTAAATATGGGAATGAATGGTGGAGTTAGATTGATTAATCACTCATCTTGAAATTATTGATAATTTATCTGTTGGATGTAATTATTATTTGTTTAGAGATAACTGCTTTGGGCTATCGGTGGAGGATAGTCATGATTGTTGTAGACACTGCATGATGATTAGGTGAATTAAAACTAATCGGTTGAATATGTCATTGAATATGATGGTTGGAATGATACATCAAATCTGTGTATTGATTGATCATGCATATGATAATTGTTTATATACATTGTATTGTGTGGGAGGAGATAGGGGATGTAGTCCACGGTTTAGGAGGAGATAGGGGATGGACTCCATTGATACAACACAAAAATGTGTATCTATTGTGAAGTATGGAAGTGTTTGTTATGAGTTGTTATCTCATTTGAAGTGAAAGTGCTTTTAATATGAGTAGTAATCTCATTTAATTGTTTGGCCAGGTTCTGAGCCATGTTTAAGAATTGATAATTGGTTAAGTAAAGGAAAATGAAATGAAAGATAGACATATCTGTTATGGAATTAGGTTGTGTAGTATGTTGGTTTATATGAGTTAAACATTTATCAAATACTACTGTTTTAGTTATTGCTCATATTATGTTTAGCATATTTCTACTGGGCGTTGGCTCACCCTATATGGGACATTACTTTTAAGTTCAGGTGATATGCCACCTCCAAGGACGTAGCTTGGGAGGCTTGAGGCTGATAGTTCTTTTTGTCGTTCTCTTTTGTATATTACATGTATATCAAGTCGGAGGCTTATTTTGTGTAAAGAGTTAGAACTCTATTTTGTTGAACCCAAGTGTTGACTTGGAAAGTTGTAAGCCTATAGGGCATTTACTTTTGTTGTCAACATGTAATATCTTTTGTAAGAATACTCTGATGAATGGCAATATATTTTATTCTCTTTAGTTTATGGATGTAATGAATGCATGATTTATGGGTTTATTTTGAGGGTGTTACAAACTCACTTATCATTTCATTAGATTTTACTATTAAACTTGATTACTGACAATGATTAAACATGACACTCATAGAATTCACATGTGACTATTAACAATGATTAAAATAATACTAATAGATCACATGTAACAACCTTATTTAATACATGTATACATCACGCTTCACTACAAGCCTAACTAGTGAAAATGCCTAACGAAATCTAAAAATATTACATCATCGAGCTCTACAGTTAGTCTTGGTAGCGATGATGATTTTCAAACACTTACAACAATAGGTTCCTACACTGATCCATTAGGAAAAACATGGTATGGAACCAAATGTCACTTCCAAAATAAACCTCTTTTCATGCATGATCTATGGGAATTAGATGTGGATCATGTAATTGTTGGCAATGCATACGATCGACCACCACACGGGGTCAATGTTGACAAGAAAAACTTGAAATGGCAAGAGCACTTTGAAAAACATTGTGAACTTGAGATATATTGTCAATGGTATGGGCTACTCAATTAAATTCTACTTATTACTCAATAATCTTCCACTTATTATTTCATTACACTTATTACTTAATGAATTTTCACTTACTTCATTAGACTTTACTTCATACTCAATTAAATTTCACTTACTACTCAATAATCTTCCACTTACTACTTCATTACATTTCACTTACCACTTAATAAGTTTATACTTACTATTTCAGTAGAATTCACTTAATATTCAATGAGTTTTTGTTTACTACTTTATTAAACTTTAGTTACTACTCAAACAAATTCCACTTACTGCATCACTAGACTTGACTTAGTACTTACATGTAATACACCAAAAGATAACAAAAGATAACAAAAACAACAAAAAAAAAATTTAGCCTCTAGCCTCCCAAGCTACGTCCTTGGAGGTGGCATACCATCTGTACCTGAAAATGATGTCCCATATAGGGTGAGCCACAGCCCAGTAGAGATATACTAAACCAAATATGAACAATGACTAAAATAATGGCATTCGACAGATGGTTAACATTTATAAATCAATTTACAACATATTACAGTTCCATGACAATCATGTCCATGTTACATTCCACTTTCCTTTACTCATCAACTCATTTCATAAATGTGACTCAGAACCTGGCCAGATAATTTAAATGAGATTACATCTTATATTAATAGTACATCCATTTCAATTGGGATAACAACTCATACTAAACACTTCTTACTTCATAATAGGTACACATAATTGCTGTATCAACAAAACACTTTCATACTTCATATATGATATACAGATTTGCTATATCAATACTTCAATAGATACACATATTTGCTGTATCAATGGAGTACATCCCCTATCTCCTCCCAAACAATGTCCGGTTTAGGAGTCCATCCCCTATCTTCTCCTAAACTGTGGAGTACATCCCCTATCTCCTCCCACACAATACAATGTATATAAACATGTATCATACACATGTTCAATCAATACACAAATTTGGTGTATTATTCCAACCGTCATATACAATGTGATTAGTTTCAGTTTTCCCTAATCAACATGTAGTGTCTACAACAATCAAGACTATCCTCCATCGATAGCCCAAAACAGTTATTTCTAAATAGAAAATAAATGCATTAAGCCGGTATAATCTCAACTTATTCCATAGGTGAGTGATTAATTAATCTAACTACACCATTCAATCCCATAATTTTCGAATTTCATGGATTTCAACTTAATTTTATATTTCCACATTTTTCCCAAATTAATTATACAAATTAATTTATTACTATAATTAGGGCATTCTCCCATTTATCAAAATATTGATCTATAACCCAAATTTCATCAATTTAATCCTCAAACCCCACATTTTCAAGGTTTTAAATACACATGGAGCCTTAAATCATAAAACCCCTCTTTTCTAAATCACAAACCAAACTCTAACTTTCTCAAAATTACCCAACAACACCAACATATCAAAATGACCAAAATTTAAAGACAAAACTCATAAGATGGAGTAGGATATCCCTACCTCGAAATTAGAAGCCCAAAGGAGTAGTGAGGAAAAACCAAAGTGCTCCAAATCCACTAATGCTCAGATTAAAATGAAGCCCAAGCCACCCTCTATCTTTCTTACAAAGGACTTAGGGTAGAAACTCACTAATACTAGATGAATCCCTAGAGAGAAGGTAAGTGTAGAGAGAGAGAGAGAGAGAGAGAGAGAGAGCCGAAATTAGGGTTTTGAAGACAAAAGGGGAAGAAAAATGAAGTGTTTCCCCGCTGCTGCCTACTGATATAACACAGGCTCGCTCGAGCGAAGGATTGGTCGCTCGAGCAACCAAACACAAGTAACCCTCGCTCAAGCGAAGAAAGTCTTGCTCGAGCCAACAATTCGAATCTTCAGGTCTGCAACCCAGAAGCACGTTCGAGTGACAGAATGCTCGCTCGAGCAAAGAAACTCAAAACATACACCTCGCTCGCTCAAGCGAAGAAAAGCTCGCTCGAGCCAAGAATTGCAACTCTCAGGTCCAGAACCAGACGCAGTCGCACGCTAGAGCGAAGGACTTCTCGCTCGAGCCACCAGACACAAAACTCAACTCTCGCTCGAGCGAAGGAACCCTGGCTCGAGCGAAAGATCTAAAACAAAGAGCTCGCGCGAGTGACAAAAGGCTCGCTTGAGCAAAGACACCAAAATTTGGGTAGCAACCATTTGCTCCCAATCACACCCAACCTGTAACAAACCTGCCCAACACATCCTATAACTCAAAAATAAGGAATTAAAGGATGACAATAAGATATATACAACAGCAATATATACAACAGCAATCTCCACGGAACCTAAGTCCGGATACAACAACCAAAAGGAGAAAGATCGGGATCGCTATATTTCAAAACCTTAATCATGAATGGTTGGATTCAAATTTGTTGTTGTTAGCATTGCAGAATTATTTGATTTTTGGGATTTGATCTGTTCAACATGTATAAATTTATTTTCTTTTTCATTATTTTTGTTTTGTTTTCAAAAGCTGTTAGATCACAGAAAAGTATTTAAAAAAAATAGAAAAATAAATTACCATTGTTGTGATAAATTGTGTATTATTTATATAGTACTTTTAGGTCTTAGACGTTATAATATTTGATTTACTTATTTTTTTAAAAAATTTGTAGCTGTATGTTCATTAATTTAGCATGTACTCAATGAAATTTTTATTACTGTAGAAATAAGTTTTCATTTGGCATAAAAAAACTTGGGTTAAAATAGTTATAAAAGAATAAAATAAGTTAAAAAATTAATAAAATAAAACATCACATTTAAATCATAATTATTTCATTTTTTTCTTTCATAAAAATAAAAAAAAATCAAAAAGTCTATTTTAAATAAATTTTTTAAATCTCATACTAAAATAATCAAAAAAATTTAAAAATTTGAAAGTCAACTAACATTTCAAATAAAGGTTAAGTAGGTGTTGTTTGGTAAAATTTTTGATTTATAAATCAGTGGTCTCAGTTTATAAATTTGGCCAAAAATGAAAATACAAAAAATGTGTTTTTGTTTTGAGTTTTGAGTTTTTTTTTTTTTTTTTTTTTACTACCCAACACTAGCCACCACCCGCCGTCATTTTCCACCACCGTCTTCCGCCACCACCACTCACCCCCCACCACCACCTACCACCACCACTCACCACCCACCTGCTACCACCATCCACCACCACCCACCCCTCGCCACTGCCACCACCACCACCACTACCACCCTCACCCACTCGCTACCACCCACCACCCGCCACCGTCACCCACCCACTATCACCACCACCACTCGCCACCTATCCGCCACCACTACGCACCCGCCACCACCACCACCACCACCCACTCGCTACCACCCACCACCCGCCAATCACCCCCACCCACCACCACCACCCACCCGCCACCAGCTACTTACCACCCACCGTTACCACTTTCTACCATCGCCTTCCGCCGCCACTTGCCACCACTTGCCATTTCTCACTCTTTTTTTATATTTTTAAAATTTTTTAAACATTTTATCAATTACCAAACGCGTTTGTAGTTTATGTTTTTCTAAAAATAAACAAAAACTAGTTTATAAAATTTTTGTAAATATAAACTGAAAACGTAAACGTTACCAAACACACCCGTAGCATTTCAAATATAGTAAAACAAGGATCCTTTGTGAGGAAAGCACTCATTGGGCTTCATTTATTTTTGTGGACCATAATGAAAAACCTATAGCAAGTACAGATTTTTTTTGCCAAAAATGCATTGTCATATTTTGGTTTCAGTCACTGCTCTCATATCTATCCAGATAAGACATAAAAACTTCTTGTTGTAGTTAACTTCATACTCCCGCACACTAACAAAAAATAAAAAATAAATAAATAAAATTATACTCTCTCCATTCTAAAATAATAGGTTTTTTTTTTTAGAAATTTAATTTTTTTGATAAAATAATTATACTTTAAAAATATTAATTTTTCAAAATTATCCTTTGATAGTATATTTTTTAAAAAAATATCAATTGTCATAATTGTATTTTTTGTATTGTTAATTAATTTAAAAGAAGGGTAAAATAGAAAATTTATATTATTTTAGTCCTTAATTTTTGAAAAGGAACTAATATTTTGAGATAATAAAAAATGGAATAATTTAATTCACTCTTGCCTATTAAAATTTAATTCAATGTTTTGGAATTATAAAAGTTTCGTAACTTGTTTAAATTCATTTGCATGTTTTTTGGTGAAATTTGCATGCTAATTGTTTTATAATTTCTAGAATTATTTATATGCATGTTAATTGTCCATATTTATGTACATGTTTAATGTGTCATAAGTTCATATATAACTCTTGCTAATTAAAAATTTGTTGACTTTGTATTTAACGATGATGCACAATATAGCAGTGCATATCGATTTATTGTATTTAAGTCTGTTATTCTTGATATACACAAGAATACTATCATGCAATCCAGAAATGCATATTTCTTTGAAAATGTATTTCCTTGTCATATCTAAGAAGGGGTTCCGAGTTCCATGAAAAAGGTTGAAGGTGACAATGATCATATAGATGATCAAGTAGATGATCGAGTCGATGATCAAGCTGAGGAAGTAGATTAGCCAAGAAGTGGTAAAAGGGCTAGGACTAAAAAGTCATTTGGTCCAGACTTCTTGACTTATATATTATATGGAGAATCTCAAATTTTCCATGAAATTGTGACTTCATCTAAAAGTCCTTTGTGAAAAAAAGCAATTAAGAGTGAGATTGACTCCATCTTACAAAACCATACTTGGGAGTTGGTTAATCTACTCCCAAGCAGTAGGGCCTTGGGGTGCAAGTGGATCTTTAGAAGAAAGATGAAAGTAGATGAATCAATTGATAAGTATAAAGTTAGACTAGTTATCAAAAGATAGAGGCAGCAAGAAGGCTTGAACTACTTTGATACGTATTTACCTGTGACGAGGATTACATCCATTTGTATGGTGATTGCGATAGCTACTTTACATAGTCTGGAGATACATCAGATAGATGTAAAGACAGCTTTCTTAAATGGAGATTTGAATGAAAAAATTTGTATGGAGCAACCCGAGGGGTTTTCAGCTCCAGGATAAAATAAGAAAATCTGTAAACTTATCAAATCATTGTATGGTTTGAAGTAAGCTTCTAAGCAAGGGCATGAGAAGTTCGACAACACTATGTTGTCAAATGGATTTAAAATCGATGAGTGTGACAAGTACGTATATGTTAAAGACACTAACAGAGGTTATGTCATTTTGTGTCTATATGTAGATGACATTCTCATTGTTGGTAGTAATAGTTTGACATGAAAGATATGGGTCTTGCAGATGTAATTCTGTATTAAGATTACCAGAACATTTAGTGGTATTGTACTTTCTCAGTCTCACTATGTTGAGAAGATACTTGACAAATTTGGTAAATCAGATACAAGTGTGTCTAGGACACCGGTAGATGTGAGTCTACATTTGATCAAGAATAATAGTGAGAGTGTCTCTCAGCTAGAATATTCTTGGGTCATTGGAAGTTTGATATATCTGATGAGTTGTATAAGGCCGGATATAGCCTACTCTGTTAGCAAGCTTAGTAGATACATGGGTAATCCAAATGTTACTCATTGAAAGGGCATTATACGGGTGTTAGGTTATGTACGCTACACCAGGGATTATGGACTGCATTATACCAGATACACAGCGGTACTAGAAGGGTATAGTGACGCTATTTGGATATTTGATCTAAAGGATTTCAAATCCACTAGTGGTTATATGTTTATCCTCGGAGGGGTAGTCGTGTCTTGGAAATCTTTTAAGCAAATATATATATCGTTATCAACGATGGAATCTAAGTTTATTGCTTTAGATAAAGCAACTGAAGAAGCTGAATAGCTTCGCCAGTTCTTTGAGGATATTCCACGTTGGCCGAGGCCTATGCCTGCTATCTGTATTCATTGTGATAGCCAGTTGGCGATTGGATAGGTATAGAGTCATATGTATAATGGAAAGTTTAGACGTATCTGTCGTAGACATAATTCCATACAACAACTACTCTCTAATAGCATTGTCTCTCTAGACTATGTAAAGTCTAAAGACAACATTGTGGATCCACTAACCAAAGGGTTAACTCAAGAGTTAGTAGAAATGTTGTCAAGAGGAATAGGGTTAAGGCTTTTAGTAATGTTACCAAAACGGAAAACTCAACCTAGTTGACTAGAGATCCCAAGATCTAGGTTCAAAAGCACAACCTAATTTCGTGTAACGGGTGGGTCACTGAAGAGGTAAATCCTTTTGGCCATTCTTTTATACAGTGATACCATGTGGGGGCGGAAGGTTAAGCTAATGCTTCTAATGACCTAAGTGATATGAATAATCAACCATGGTATAACGAAATACCTTATATAGGTCACCTATGTGAGTATGAAGTGGGGCCATTTCTTTAAGAATTGGTAAGGCCAAATTCTTTAAATACACTCACTGAACCAGACTAGTGTTCCAAGGCCATACCGAACACACTAGTGAGAAAAAGAATAGTGGTTGGACTAACTCCTCTGTGAGGTCTATTGTCTCGGTTTATACAAACGGTAGAACAATTCAAGACATCACATTCACTGGTCAGCCAGTAAATCCGATAGACTTTCACTACGAAAGGTTCAAGGCCAACAGCTGCCTTTTCTGATGTAGGGTTAGTCTATGTACTCTCTCTCCGAGTCTTTGTTGTAAACGATGTCCGTTTTTTTTATTCGGTTAATTTTTATTCATGTAGGGGATTGTTGGAAAAAAATGGTTTTATGGTGACTTTAATGTGAAATTAAAGTAGGTCCCAACCATTGGTTGAAGTGGGATTAAATGGGTTTAGATTCTTTGTAACAAGGTCTTTACACCACAAAAAGAATAACCAAAAACCACTGAGAATTGAACAAGAAATTGTCTCATAAAGATGGCCTCATAAATGAGGTATTAGGAATTGTGTATAACTATTAATCCCACATTAATTGTAGATGAAAACTTTGATGGGTATTTAAATCTTAAGATTTTGATAAAGGCATGTGTCCTTTGGGGTATCCAAATTTTTCGAAGGAAGAGAGTTATGGATGCTTCAAGGATGGGCTTGGGCCAAGACTATGGTCCAAGTTGGTTATGGAAAACTTGCCACACACCTGTGTGTGCCACCTGTCTGCCCAGACCGGGCCGGGTTCGGGTCCGTGGATCTTGGATCTTGGGCTTGAGGCTTGAGTTAAGTTTAGGCTAGGCCGAATTGGTAGTCCACCAACCTAATCTTTTTGGGCCATGTCTGCTGCAGATATGCAAATATGTATATTATAGTGCATGTAACTCACACATTGAATCCCCATCAATTGGTCCATTACTCCAGTAGGTTTGAAGGAGTAATGAGCACTGATTGCTAGCTTTCATGGGCATTAGTTGCCAACCTTCATGGCTGGAAGGTTTTTCATCTCCCCCCATTGTGTATAAAAGAATGCCTATTTCCCTTGGGTTCAACAGAGAAATTTTGCTCTCAAATTATAGTCAAGTCAGTTTCCTCCTTTAATTTTTCTTCCTATGTGAAAGAGTGCTGCTATTGTCAGTTCGCCAAAGCTAACAAAAGGTGTTTCTGCGTTAGCCCGTCTAAACTATCGTATCTTGAGAGACAAAAGTCGACATTCCTCCAGCACCCACGGTGAGGCAGCTAATCTATTTTAAGAACACTGTGGTATCACACATGCTTCAGTTTGCTTCCTTTTACTAGTTTTATTTTATTATGAATTTTTGTAAATTCTAACACGTTCTTATTCTTAAATTCAAAGTGGTTATTCAATATGAATCTATTTATTTTATTTAAGTACACAATTTGTACAAGAGGGACTAATATTTTCAGACGGAAAGAGTAGTTGAAATGTGATGTTCTTTCCAAGTAATTGGGAAAGAAAAAAACTAACAGTTTCTTGCTTACACTAGCTCATGTTTATTGGAAAAATTCTCTGAAAAATATCAAAACTTGTTTGTTGGACTTGGGATGTGTATCTCTACTATTGAATGAGTTTTCCTACCCAAATAAATCATTTGCTTCATTATTCACATTCCATTTCATTTATGAAAAAAAACATTCAAAATACTAACATACAGGATTTTGGGGTTAAAACTTGCAAATTCTGACTCTTTGATTTATGTAACCCATAAATAAAGCAAGCGAAATTTATGGCTACATGACTGCCACTTTCTTATTTTCTATGCTTGCAAAAAAGAAGAAAAAAAGAAGATTGCGAGTGTACCAATATTCATTAATGCATTGAACGGGACACTGTTAAGCAAGTTTGTGAATATGTTAAAGGTTCTTCTTACGATTGGATTGCATACTTAATATGCATTTTTTATAAGTTCTTGCAAATCATGATGCTTTATGACAAGTTGTGTAAGTACATGACTAACGACTAATCATAAAGAATGCTTCATGTACTATTATGAGCAATCTATTATTTTAGCACATAGAGTAGTATGCTTCTATTCGAACGCTTATTTTTCCATATGACATGGAATCCATATTATTGCAGATGCTTTGGATATGAAAATCAAGAAATTCAGTGATCCAAGTGAAAAATCTATTTTGCTTGAGAGCAAAAGTCAACTTACAAAACTCACTTTTCTAATTAGTATACATGTTCTCTATAATCTTTACAATATGTGTAACGATTTCAAGAGTTAAATGACGAGAAGGTGAATATGTATAAAGGGTGCAAATGAGAATTGTTCGATTTATTAGGAGTGTTTTGAAGTTTTGTAGTCTATATTTATTGGCATTTTTGTTAGAAATGGTTTTGGAAAATTAAGGTTGCGTTTGGCAGAGCTTTAGAATTATAATTTGATAACAGAGTTGTATTTTGAATTTGTGAGTTTTGGAATTATGATTTGAGTATGAAAAATTTGCTTGGTTATGAGTTTTAAAAAGAGTTTAATTGAGTGATGTGACATATAATATTGAAAAGTGAGTGTGGAATTAATTTTCTAGAGCTGTAACCAAACAACACACTCAAACTAAATGACAGAATTAAATTTCAAAAGCTCTACCAAACAAAGCCTTAAATTTTTCCTAAACTTTGCTCTATTTTTTAGGTGCGACCCATACGCCAAAGTAGGCAGATCTAAATCGTTGTGATTCATATAGTATATTTGGTTGCTCAAAACCATTATCGGATGAATGAGAAATTGAAACCAAAGTGAGCTCCATGAAAATGGAGTTTTTGGTAGAAATTCCTTAAAGATTTGAATATAGGTTTGTCCTACATTGGTTTGGTGAGAGGAATTTCGTGGATTTATAAAGCTGGGGAATGCCACATGGGGAGGGCCCCAAGGGCCACTCCAAGTTTGTAGAAGGGAAAAGTTATGGGCAAATTGGGCTAGATCCATTAGACCCAAAAATAAACACACGCGCGCACCGCCACCACCAGTCGGGCGGCCAGGCTGGGCCTAGGCTTCGGCTTCGGCTTGGGCGCGGGTGTGTGGTGTGAGATTGGGTTCGGCTTGGCTTGTCCAGCCCAATATTTATCTTTTCGAGCTAAAAACATTTAAATTTTATTTTATTTTTTGGTAAAACAAGATATGTCCAGAATTCGAAATTAATTCTGAATATCTGTCCAATTTAATTTCAATTTTGAATTCAAATCTGTTTGCACCTCTTCCAAATTTCAATACAAATTCGAATCTGTTCAATACAGTCATTTATCTGTTTGAAATTTAAATTCAAACCAAACAATGCCTTAACTGTTCAATCTATCCAGAACAGATTCTAAACCTGTTCAAATAGGTTTTGCACCTGTTTAATTCAAACTAACAGCCACGAATTTTCCTATGTAAAGATAGTCCCTGATTTGAATTTTCACTCCAATTTTCGTTCTTCTTTGCTACCATTCATCTCTGCATTTTACTACATTAATTACATTAATTTTCTGTGAGAAAGAGTGTTATTAATTTTTTGTGAGAAAGAGTATATCCACAAAGTGTATTCGTTGTGTGAATAGTGTGTAGTGCTACTACTATTCACTGTTGATCATTTTATCCTGGGAGATAGACGTCCACAATCTGAAAGCACTGTGGAGAGTACGAATCTGTCTTAAGGACACAATGTTAAACATTGGACTTGATCAGAAAATTTGTTCAACAAATTAATTTGGTAAGTAATTAATTTACTTTTCTGTTTTATTATTTTTTATGTTTCAGAATTAGATTTTTTTTTTTTTTTTTTGTAACAAAATAAAAATCTTTTTTATTTATTCTATTTTATTTTCTGGTTTGATTTTTGTAATCAAACAAACTCTTTCATTTCCTTTATTTCTTCTGTATTCCGTTTGTTGCTAAGTATACGAACATAATTTTTTTTATTTATTTAAATACAGTGAAGAATGTCCAACAATCTTAAGACAGATTATTTTTTGGTATCTTCGTTATATTTAATTTTCTGTGATTTCACAAAGTGATGTTCTGGTTGGAAAATACAAATAGTAGTAATATACTGTTTATTTTCTTTGATAATTAGTAGTAATATACTGGTGTCATTAACAATTGCAAATTATTAATTTGTGTTACAGAAAATTATTGTGGTATTTTATTTTTCTAGTTTTAGTAACAAGAAATATAAAATTATTTTGTGTTATAATTTATTTTCTAATTTTAGTAACTAGAAAATTAATTCATGTTTTGGTTTTTTCTAATTTTTGTAATCAGATATTAAGGGCTGCTGATAGTAGTGCTCCAAATCCGATCGTTACAACGACTCTATTCCCTATTCAGAACCATCTTCAAGTTCCAATAAATCATGGAGAAAAATCAAAAAAATTTAATGGCACTAAGTTTAAGAGATAGCAGCAGAAAATGTTCTATCTTACAACTCTAAATTTGGCACGGTTTTTTCGTGACTAGGCTCCAGTACTTAGAGAGGATGAAAGTGAACAGCAAGTTGTTGCTGTTATAGACGCTTGGAAACATTCTGATTTCCTGTGCAGAAACTACATCCTCAATGGCCTTGACAACATGCTGTATAATGTTTACAGCCTTTTGAAAACAGCAAAAGAATTGTGGGATTCTTTGGAGAAAAAATACAAGACGGAGGATGTCGGCACAAAGAAATTTGTTGTCAATAAATTTCTGGACTTCGTTATGGTAGACTCCCAAATGGTAATTTCTCAAGTTCAAAATTTTCAATTAATTTTGCATGATATTCATTTTGAAGGTATGTCTCTTAGCGAGTCTTTCCAAGTCGCTGCTTTAATGGAAAAGTTACCACCGACTTGGAAAGATTTCAAAAATTATTTAAAACATAAACGTAAGGAGATGACCATAGATGAATTGATTGTAAAACTAAGAATTGAGGAAGATAACTGAAAGGCTGAAAAAAGGAATAGTAAAAATCCTATTGAGTCCAAGGCTAATGTGGTTGAACAAGTGCACAAACCACATAACAAAAAGTGGAAGTTCACTGGAGAGAGTCCTAAACAAGGCTACAACAATGGCAATAAAAAGTTCAAAGGTAAATGTTATAATTGTGGCAAGATCGGACATTGGGCTTCTGATTGTCGCCGCCCTAAGAAGGATTGCAGAAGTACAAGCAAGAAGACCACCAATCAAGCCAATGTGACAGAACTTGATTACATCTTTGACAGGATAAATGACATCAATCTCTTTGCTGTGGTGTCTGAGGCTAATTTGGTTGGAAATCCCAAGGAATGGTGGGTTGACACTGGGGCAACTCGACACATTTGTGGGGACAAGAGGATGTTCACTACTTACAATGAGGCTGTAAATGGTAAACAACTTTTCATAGGAAATTCTTCTACTTCTATTATGATTGGATAAGGAAAAGTGATCTTGAAGATGACATCAAGGAAGGAACTTACCCTCAACAATGTACTGCATGTACCAGACATCAGGAAGAATTTAGTTTCTGGTTCTTTGTTAAGTAAAAATGGTTTTAGACTTGTTTTTGATTCTGATAAATTTGTATTAACAAAGAGTGGCATGTATGTTGCTAAGGAATACATGAGTGATGGTCTCTTCAAATTGAATGTACTGACAATTGTACCAAAACTTACTATTAATAAGAATAACACATTTTTTGCTTATATTCTTGAGTCGAATTTATGGCATAGTAGATTAGAACATATAAATTTTGATCCTTTACGTAGATTAATTGGTTTGGATTGTATACCGAAGTTTGAAATTGATCCTAATCACAAATGTGAGATTTGTGTAGAGGCGAAACTAACTAAGGCTCCATTTAAATCGGTTGAAAAAAAAAAACCGAACCTCTAGAATTAATTCATACTGATGTATGTGATCTTAAATTTGTTCAAACTAGAGGAGGCAAAAAGTATTTCATAACGTTTATTGATGATTGCACATGATATTGTTATGTATATTTATTAGAAGTAAAGATGAAGCCTTGGAAATGTCTAAACTCTACAAAACTGAAGTTAAAAATCAACTTGGTAAAACTATTAAAATGGTTAGAAGTGATAGGGGTGGTGAACATGATGCATTATTAAATGAATTTTGTGCACAACATGGCATTATTCACCAAACTACAACACCTTATTCTCCACAGCAAAATTAAATTGCTGGAAGGAAGAATAGAACCCTTAAACAAATGATGAATGCCATGTTACTAAGTTCGGGCTTACCACAGAACTTGTGGGGGGGGGGAAGCAATATTGTCTACTAATTATGTTCTTAACAGAATACCCCACAAGAAATCTAACAGCACTCCTTATGAATTATGAAAAGATCGACCACCTTCTTACAAATACTTAAAAGTGTGGGTGTGTTTGGCAAAAGTTGAAGTTTCTATTCTTAAAAAGACTAAGGTAGGACCAAAAACGGTGGATTGTGTGTTTATTGGTTATGCTCAGAATAGTAGTGCATATCGGTTTCTAACTTATAAATCGAAAATACATGATATAAACGTGAACAATATTATCGAGTCAAGAAATGCTGTGTTTTTTGAACATGTCTTTACTTACAAGAAATGACAGAAATTAAGTTCACATAAAAGAATTTATGATTGTACACAAAGTCAAGAGACTAGTGACAATCAAACACAAGAGACTATTAATGGTCTTGACCAACAGGATTTAACTGATGATGAACCAAGACGAAGTAAGAGAGCAAGAACATCAAAATCCTTTGGTCCTGATTTTCTGACATACCTATTAGAAAATGAACCTCAAAGCTTTAAGGAAGCAATGACAGGTCTTGAAGCACCTTTGTGGAAAAAGGCTGTTAATAATGTAATTGAATCCATTATGCAAAATCATACTTGGGAATTGGTGGATCTTCCATCTGGTTCTAAACCTCTTGGATATAAATGGATATTCAAGAGAAAAATGAAAGAAGATGGTTCAATAAACAAGTATAAAGCAAGACTTGTAGTAAAGGGTTACAAACAAAAGGAAGATCTGGACTATTTTGACACATATTCCCCTGTGACAAGAATAACATCCATTCGCATGCTTATTGTCATAGCAGCGTTGCATAATTTAGAAACACATCAAATAGATGTTAAGATAGCTTTCTTAAACGGTGATCTGAATGAAGAGATCTATATGGAGCAACCCGAAAGGGTGGTAGTGCCAGGGCAAAAAAAGTAAGTTTCTCAGCTTGTAAAATCTCTTTATGGATTAAAACAAGCACCTAAGCCATGGCATAAAAAATTTGATCATGCTATGCTTACTAATGGGTTTAAGATAAACGGATGTGACAAGTGCATCTATGTTAAAAACACTGACAAAGGTTATGTCATTGTTTGTTTTTATGTGGATGACATGCTTATCATTAGAAGTAGTCAAATCATGATCAAATCAACTAACCAAATGCTGAACAAAAACTTTGATATAAAAGATATGGGGGTCGCAGATGTTATATTAGGAATAAAAATTTCTAAAACATCTGATAGGTATGCATTATCTTAATCTCAATATATTGAGAAAATTCTTAGTAAATTTAGCAAGGATGATATGAATGTAGCTAGAACACCTGTAGATGTCAGTCTTTATTTATCGAAAAATAAAAGTGATGCGGTGTCTCAGTTAAAATACTCCCAAATCATTGGAAACCTAATGTATCTAATAAATTGTACTTGTCCTGATATAGCTTATGCTGTCACTAAATTAAGTAGGTACACTAGTAATCCCGAAGAAGACCATTGAAAAGCGATCATTCGAGTTCTTAGATATCTAAGATTTACTCGTAACCATGGTTTGAACTTTACTCGATATCCTGCAGTACTAGAAGGTTATTGTGATGTCAATTGGATATCGGATACTAATGATTCAAAATCCACTAGTAGATATGTCTTTACTCTAGAAGGCGCTGTTGTTTCTTGGAAATCCACGAAACAAACATGCATCGCACGATTCACAATGGAATCTGAGTTCATTGCTTTAGACAAAGTAGGAGAAGAAGCAGAATGGTTTCGTTACTTCTTAGAAGATATTCCAATGTGGCCAAAACATGTGCTAGCTAGTTGTATTCATTGTGATAGTCAATTTGTAATAGGCAGGGCACAAAATCATATGTATAATGGTAAGTCACGACATATTCGTCGTCGACATAATACCGTAAGGCAATTGCTCTCAAATGGAATAATCTTAATAGATTATATAAAATCTAAAGAGAATATTGCAGATCCGTTAACAAAAGGTTTGACTAAAGAGCAAGTGTATAGTTTATCAAAGGGGATGGGATTAAAGCCTATTACATAAAAGTCATCATAATGGTAACCCTACTTAAATGACTGGAGATCCCAATAACTAAGTTCAAACGGACAACTAAGTTATGTGTGGCTCGCTAAAAATCACCAAGGAATTAAAATTCCCTACCCATTCCTATGGTGAGAGTGATATCTGCAACATGTGTTGTATGCAGGGGTTTAAGAATAAGCTTTGCTTTTAATGATTACTTATATCTTGATTTAGGCATAAAATCAAGACGAGTATAAGAGATACTCACAATAAGAATCACCTATACGAGTGTCGAACTGGGGCCAGTTCTATGAGAATAAAGGAACTAAATTCTCTAGAAGCACTCATGAACAACCAGGAGCATTCAAGGCCAAAATGAATACAACCGTGAGAACCACGATGTGTCAGAAGATATTTTGGGTGAAATCTATTGTCTTGGTTTACACAAATAGCTAAACAATTCAAGGCATCTGTAGACGCGCCCCGTGTGAGGGCCTCCGTGCTACAGTTCGGACTCATTTTGTCACGGTTCTTAATCTGAACCAAAGAGTCCAAATCTGGCAAATTGTTTTGAGAAAACATATTTTTAGAAAAAAGTGCCAAACATAAACTGCTTTACCAGATATAGAGTCGCCACCTAAAATTTTTTTAATGGGGGAATTTAGGAAACCCTGACTCGTTCGCCTAAGGCCACGTGTCCGTCATCACCAAAGTTGCCTTGGCTCGGGAACTTGGGTACGATTGGGGAAGGTCACTTCGTGAGCACCCTCGCTCGCCCGATCAAAGATTGGCCTCTACTAACCATGATATCTTGTTTTGAAAACGTTATGCGTTCTTATTCTGGTTATTAGCCTAGAATTACTATGTTATGTGCACAGCAAACAAGTATAGATCAAATCGCCTAAATTGGAGCAAAACATTGCATGTTTGTTTCGAAAATGGTTTGCTACTCATAAGTAGGCTAAAATACAGGTTTTGCCACCCTCGAGTGGACTTTAGAAAAGATGGTTTTGCCACTATCCAATGGGCTTAAAACTCACAGTTTTAATGTATTATTCCAATTCAGGTAATTCAACCTCCATCCACAGGCATTCAAATGGTTATATCACATAAGCAAATAACCTCATGGTAAGCATGCTGTCATGGCAACACTCACACGCATGCGGTATGCTAAAGCATAAAAGCTTACCTAGTACTCCAAGCCAAAACAGAAACTAGTTAGTAATCATATGCATGATCCTAGTTTATGTTAAGATGACTAATACATGCAGGATGCAGCTAGAATAGGCTCAGCTACCCTAAAGATGGCATGTGAAATGTTGCAACTAACAAGTACTCAATTTGGAGTGAAAATACAAGTGCAGTTAGCATGATGTGCCGAGCCCGGTGCATGTAAGACAAATGTATGGATGCACGCATGCATAGCATAAGGTATGCTAATTCAAATATGCCCTAGTCTAACCATCATAAGCGGGTAAATAAAAGGGAAGAAAGACGTAGGATTGGAAGACATGCACACACTCTCACACACTTATTACAAATACGCCCTCACTCGAAGGGACCGAAAGAATAATACAGTCCGAATAATAAATCAACTATCCTAGCTAATTAATTATTACAGATCCTTAATTAATTAACAAATTAATTACAAAATAAACTAAATGTGAAGCTTAAAAAGACTACCACTCTACCGCCGGAAATGCGTGAATGATGCATGCTTGACTCGCCCTTCGAAACTCACGCCATAGCATCAGGTTCTATTTACACTGCCTTGCTCCTCTGAAAATTCTAAAAGTCCCCAGAACTACTCCTTGAGTGTTGTGGAATGTTACCGGCCAAAAGAATATGCTACCGGCCATGGGAATACTCTCGTCGGCTAAATATTGTGCTCTCGGCCAAACATTCTTTGCCGATCGGCACTCAACACTGCCGGCCGGCCAAATATTCCTGCTGAAACCTACAGTTGACAGCAACAGAGGGCAAGCAGTGTATGGCATGGAATTTTCAAGCAAATGTATACATGGACACACTCCCTATCATGCAATGAACTCCAGGGAGCATGGCCCTCGACCCTCGGGCCATCAATTGTGCATTTCGATGCATGATGGCCTAAGAGGCCAAGTTTGCAACTTGATGTAAATGCATGCAACAAACAAATGAGTGCCAATACCCTATCATATTGAGATCAAGGACATCGGCGACCGAGGATTAAGACGTGTTACGTCACCTTGAGTATGAACACTCCTCAATCTTCGTGCTTCGTTTGACACCCCAAACCAAGCAATGTAATGCATGTATACAAACATGGCTCAAGTGTACAAAAGACTAAGTTACAAAACATGCCAAATCCAATGTAAGCTACTATGCAAGTGTCCAATGTGCCAAGCATGCAATGCTACAATACAACCTAGTTAGGCAACTAGGCAAAGTGGTAAACATGCAACAATGCATTGACTACAAGGATGCAACAAACATGCAATGTAATGAGTATACTACGAGATACAAATGCACGGACTTACACTAGGATGGAGGAACCTCAGCCACCTCCCCAAAATAGTGGCCAAAGTGCACTAAAATGATGATGCCAATCATGCAAAATAAGCATGCAAACTAATGAGCCTAAGACTAAGGCATGAAAGGCAGCTTTCAAGGGCACTCACAAGATGACAAACATGGATGCTAGGCTAACATATTAAGCTCTGAAAATGCATAGAGGAAGATGCCAAATCAACCATGTCATGCAAGCAAGGCATGCAACAATGATCCAAACTTGAAGCCAACCAAGAGGGGTCAAACCATGGCCATGTTAATCAAACCCCAATGGACCAAAATGACCTAAAACAGTCCTAGAGGACTCCAAAACAGGGCTGGAACATGCATGGGATAGGGCCAAAAGCATGCTACGAAATGGGCATCAAAACAAAGGCATTCAAGGTCACCAAAAGGGCATTACTCTACACCTCCCCCCACCAAACATGGCATGGAATTTCCAACCAAAAACAGAGTTTTAATGCATCAAAATACACCCTAAAACCTACATGAATGGCAGCCCAAGGACTCAAACACATAGGCATGCACAAGGACTCAAACATGGAGCATAAGACCACATCTCTTCAAGGCATTGAAAGGATAACAAATCCAAGCATGTAAGCACAAAACATGGTCTAAAATGACATAATAAGTGAGTCCAAATCACTGAAATAGCCAAGGTAATGCATGCCAATGACTCACACACCCGATGCCAACATGCTAGAATGCAAAGAGACTATACAAAGCATGAAAGGCATGACCAAATCAACACCCAACAGACCTCAAGCATGGAAAAATATGACCAAAAACTTCACAAAGCTAGGCAAAAAAATGCAAGCATGATGGTCTAATGGCAAGATGCATTTCTAGGCAAAATGGGGGAATACAAAGCAAGTGTATTATGCATGCAAAGGGTCAACAAACCAACATGGGACAGAGGTATAATATGACCAAAAAACACCCAAAAACCTCTGAAATGGAGCCAAAGACAACTAGACATGCATGCTACCTTTATAAGCCTTAAACACAAGCAAAAGAGACAGAAGGGGAGAGGGGTGTCCCTCCCCTATGCAAGACCTCAAAACCTCTTCTTCACCATTGAAAATCCACAGGATTTCAGTGGTGAGAAGGCCAATACACAAAAGGTTCAAAGCTCAATCAAAGAGGGGACAAAAGGGGCCAAACAAGACCTAAGTCGGAGAGGTCGACCTGCAACACCAAAATGACCTTAATGAAAGATCTTAAGCATGAAAATACAAGACTTTTTTTCAGTTATGCACAAAGCTTAAATCAGTATGCAAGACAGGTCAAAAGCTAGTGCAAGAATGGGGGATAAAAAGGAATAGTGCTCACCCTTGAAGAACTCTTGAAGAATAGCAAGTGCAGCCCTTTTTTCTGATCAAAACCACCTTAAAACCTCCAAGAACAACCTCTTAACTCCTCACAAACCGAAGTATGGTGTAATAGTGTGTGTCTTAGTGTAAAACTAAGAACAAATCACCCTTTTAGGCCCTCCAACACACACAAATGAAGAGAGAGAAGGAGATATAGAGAAAGAAGGTATATATATCATAATATATATGTACTAGGTCTGATTTTGCTGAACCATCTCAATGGAGGAGGAGGGTCTCCTTATATAGACAAGATAATGGCTTGAAGCTTCTAAGGGAAGCTAAACAAAAGGGTCAAAAGAGTCAAGCTTCTAAGAGAAGCTAACCCAAAGGTCCAAGCTTCTTGAGGAAGCTAAGGCAAAGGGTCAAGCTTCCTCAAGAAGCTTGAGCAAAGGGTGCAATCTTTTAGAAGAAGTTTGGATCAAAAGGGTGCAAAACAACCACACATGTGCATGGGGAGTAGGGTCTGTGCACTCCAGCTGGCACAGCTAGCATGCATTCAATCTGTAGAATACTCCGGAAGGTCGTCGGCCAGCAAAATTGGTCGGCCGGCCACTTTAACTGGTTGGTCGGCCAGCTATTTGGTCAGTCGGCCATCTGTTCTGGTCGGCCATCTATTTGGTCGGTCGGCCATCTGTTCTGGTCAGTCGGCAGGAAAAATCTGCTCTGCAGGTCCAACTTCAAACAGTCATAACTTCTTCATATGAACTCCTTTTCAAGTCATTTTTGTGTCAAAATTGAAGCCTCGGAAGTAAGCTTTACAATAGCACCAGCCTTGCATCAAAATTCCAACTATGAAAAAAGTTATGCTTGTTTTGGTGAAGGCTGCTCGGTTTCGGTCAAACCGGGATGATGCCCAACTTCAACCAATCATATCTCCGCCCTCCGGACTCGGATTTAAGAGATTCTTGAATGAAAAATGAAGCCCCGGAAGTCTTTTTTCCAATGGTGGTGGCCTCATAGCTTAACTCCTAGTGTATAGACAGATAAGCTTGATTTAGCGAGGACTGCTCGTCCATCTCTTAGCGATTCTTGCCAATCTTCTTCTCCAACTTCATTTCTTCTCTCTTCCCCTCCTGTCTTCAACTTCAAACCCCTGAGCAAGGTGTTTTGAAATATTTTTCACAAGATTTCATCTCTTTTATTCATTTCCACTTTGTCCTTGCTCAGTTTATCGAAAAGCACAACGTTTGACAAAATGCGAGCCTCGGAACATCGCAGAAATTTTATTTCAAAAATGTTCTGAAAGAGAGGGTTTTAAGGTCTAAAAACCATTCAAAATAGCTTTGGTCCAAAATGGGGTGTGAAGTTGAGATTTGTCTCTCTCTTTGCCGAAGAAATTGAACCTTTGCCTTGCACACCTTTTACCATCAAGTAAACCATCAATAACACCCAAGTCTTAAGGGCGGTCAAAAATGGGGTGTCTACAGTTGCCCCTCTTTGACAGAGCTCGGAAGTCATGAAATGACGTGAGTGAATGTCAAAGCCCAGAGACGACCCATTTTTGACAAGGCCGAAGACTTGGACAAACAAAATATAGATGCAGTTGGTTGAACCCGCAGGCTGCCTACGTAACCCTTTGCAAGGAATCAAACCAGTGTAGTTCAGGGGCAGAATGCAAAATGATATGCAGGAAGACTTTGATAATTGGACTTATACACTACACGAAGCCGGTTTGAAAATTGGGCTTATACGCTGCGCGAAGCCAGTTTGATAGTTCAGGATTTATGCAAAAAATGAATTGCACCTTTAGAGGATTTAAAGTCTCCTAAACCCGAGAGTGCACAAGACAGTGCGAGTGAATGCACAAAACAATGCTAAGAAGATGCACAAAACAGTGCGATGCAGGTTGGAATGCACAAGACAGTGCTAACAAGATGCACAAAACAATGCAATGCAAGAGTGAATGTACAAAACAGTGCCATACAGGTGCACAAGAGAGTGCTATACAGGTGCACAAGACAGTGCGAGTGAAATGCACTTAACAAGTACGGGTAAAGTGCGCAAGATAGCGCGATGCAATGCACAAACAAGTGCAAGTAAGGTACGCAAGATAGTGCGAATGTAAACTGCACAAAACAGTGCGATGCACAAAATAGCACGAATGAAATGCAATGCACTAACAAGTGCAGGTAAGGTACGCAAGATAGCGCGATAAAATGCATTCACAATACAAGTAAGGTGCACAAAATAGTGCGATGCGCAAAATAGCGCGAATGAAACAATGTAATGCACAAAATAGTGCGATGCACACGAAAGCGCGAAAGTAAATTGCACAAAACAGTGTGATACGCTAAATAGCGCGAGTGTAAACTGTACAAAACAGTGCAATGTGCAAGAAAGTGCGAGTGATCAGAAATGTGAAAGTGCACAAGACAGTGCGATGCGCAAAATACTGCAAGCATGAACCTGCACAAAACAATGTGATGCACAAAATAGCGTGAAAGATGATCTGCACAAAATAGTGCGATATGCTAAACAGCGCGAATGATAACCTGCACAAAACAGTGCAATACGCTAAAGAGCGCGAGTGATTTGAAATGCACTAGACAGTGAGATACGCTAAACAACACGATTGATTTGAAATGCACTAAACAGTGCGATACGCTAAACAGCTCGATTGTAATGCAATGCACGAGATAGTGTAAGTGAAACACAACCACAAGATGCACAAGATAGTGTGAGTGAGATACAAAGTGCAAGTGCACAAAATAGTGCGAGTGAGATACAATGCACAAGAAAGTGCGATAAAATGCGTGTTCTATGCAAGTGAGGAAGAATGCATTTTCTATGCAAAAAATACGAGCATTTTCTATGCAATATTAAAAGCATATTCTATGCATGAGACAAACAAAGCATATTCTATGCAAAAATTGAAAACAAGCATATTCTATGCATGAATCATAACAATGCGCGGCATGCATGTAACAGAAGTGTATATGAAAGTGCACATTCTATACAATAGAGGGACATAAAACATGTACTCTGGTGCCTCTAATTTATCTCTCGGAGGGCTTTGTAACACACTCAGCTCAAAAAGGGCACACCCTGTTCATATTGGCGAGAGATAACATTTGATGCTGCTTTAATTGCCATTCTGACTTGAAGCAGGCTTACACTTGGGGTCGAGATACACTCATACTCCAGAGAAATGGCGAGGTCTGAGAAGGTGCACCTGGAATGCAGTCTCGGAATTTGCCGAAGTTAAAACACACTAAGATGCTCCAAATTTTCCCTCTTTTCTTTTACTTTGCAGTCTGGAACCTGTATTGCTTCAGATAGGTCCTTGTTCTACTGTTCTCACATGACCTGGGTTAAACCCTGCAGTTTATGAAAGAAAGAATCTTGTTTTGCACAAATATGGATAATGGCACAGCACTTTGAGCATAAAACGATTTTATTCTGAAATCGAGAGTGAGAATAAGTTTTCAACTGGGTATTGAGCCTACAACTGACCACAAAATGACTCAACTACAGAAAACAAAGGTAAGACAACCTAAACACCACTCAACAAAGGAAAAACAAGGTAAAACAACCTAAACACATCTATTGACCCTCAAACGACTCAAAACAAGAATCGAGACAAACAAAAACACACAAACACAACACTCAATTGTGTTACAAAGACAAGAGACCTTTCGGTGCACGAGGAGCCAGTTTCTCCGGATATTGTTTCCCACCCTTTCTCATTTTGTGATTCTTACATCCCTCGGCCCTCAAGCTCTGTTTTTTCTGAAAAAGCCTTTTTCTTACTTTTTCTCTTAGTGCACATCTCTCTATTCTTCAATCTCTCATTTTTTATCCCTCCCCTGGGTGGTTGATGGATGAACAGGAAGTTCCGGGCTCATGTCCCTAGCATTCTGCTAGATTCTCTTTCTTCTGCTCACAACAGTGAGTTTCTCCCACAGAGGGGCTGCGTTACAACTGGGTGTATAGCAAATCTGCAACTGACATTGATTGATGATGCTGTGCTGGGGTGTTTGAACGTGATCAGATCTGTCCAGATGAGGAAGTGGAATATCTTGATCCATCCCAGTTCGTGCTTCGCACTTAACTTGATACCTCACTGCTTGAAGGATGAGAGAGCTTTCAGCCCTTTTCTGTTAGCTTCCGCTGTGCCCTTTCTGGCAAGTAGAGTGCCCTTCTTGGCAAGTATGCTGCCCTTTCTGGCAAATGCATTGACAACGGGGAAAAGACAGGAAGCCTGACTCAACTGTACCCCTAGTTCATCATTTTGACCATTTTTTTTTTGTTTTTGTTTTTGCTTCTGCTAAAACAATTTTAACCAAAATGAGAGTCAGATTAACATACTTGTTCGATTTTTGATTTGAAAATCATGCAAGTTAGGCTATGAGCACTGAAAATTTTCCCTTTTCGGTCCAAGAAAATGGTCTTGTTTTGGAAAATGAAATAATTTTCAAGAAATTAGTCAACCTCAGTAAAAATTCTCAAAAACTATTTTTGGCAAACGGCCACCGCTTAACGAGCGCAGAACTTACTCTTGAGATGTGCAATCTCAGATCGGAGGCAATGGAAAATTGCCCCTTGCTTGAAAGAGCTGCATGGCAACGGAAAGTTGCCCCTTGTTTGGATGATGCCGCGGCGCATTGTAATCAGTCTTCAGAGTGACGATCACAACCAAACTCTCGGATATAGAGAAGACAAAGATGACCAAAACCATCACATGGACACAATCAAATTTGAAGTGTTTTATGGCTGGACTTCAGAATGAAGTTGCCTACATATCCTAAAGATGGGAATCAAGCCTGACGTAGTTCGGGGTTAAGGTACACTCGGGTATTTTAACCTTCACTTTTTAGGCTCTAACTTTTGCCAAGGCGCCCATTGTGGGTTTTCGACCTTGCGAGCTTCTGTTTTTCTTTTATTTTCAATTCTTTTCATCTTTTTTCTTTTTTGTTTTTCATCTTTTTATTTTTGCATTTTCATCTTCTTCTTTTTTTTGTGTTCTTTTTTTTTGCTTTCTTTCTCTTTGTATATATTTTTTTCTTGCCCTAACTTTTGCCTGGGTCGCCCTTCCGAGTTTTTGGCCCAGCGAGCCTCTCAAAGGGTAAAAGTGTAACAAGTCCATGCCAAATGGTTTTAGGGTTTTGAAGCCATCCGTATCCAAAAGAGTGGCTGTTGTTATTGATTTGCAAAAGGATCCATCTCCAGCTCTTCAAGCACATCGGACATTTTGCCCCTGGCTTAAGGGGTGCTTCTGTGCTAGCTTCACAAGCTTCTATTGACAACGTCTGACCTCTTGATCTGACTTTGGTGCCTCTTGTTCGAGGGCTGCTTCAAATCTGGCCACACAAGCCTCTCTTGATGATTGATCGTTGAACGTTCTAAATGGGTTCAAGGTTTGAAAACAAATGGATTGGATCTTGAGGCTGAGAGCAATCCTAAGCTGCACAATCTCAAAAGCGATTCCACACAGGTCTTCGCAGGACTGCGCAAAATATTTTTTGAAATCTTTTAAGAAAGCGACTAATCGCTCGCGCTGAAGACAGTGTGGAGCCAATCTGGATCAAGCCAGGATCCTTCTCAGTACTCACATTAACAAGCATGATTTCAATCATTAAGGGCTTAGCATGCCTCTCTTACTCTCAATTGATCAAAGTTTTGCAAATCCCGAGGAATTCCTTCCTCTTCATTTTCATCACAGTGTTTTAAAAGTTTTGAAAAACTTAGGTCAATACAATGACTTCAAGGCACAAAAAAGACACAGTTTTAGTCAAATACCGCCATCTCATTCAGAACTTCTGGCACAACTGGCACAAGGCAGAAGCAAACACAAGAGTGTGAAAATTACTGCTGTTCCATACAAAATCTGTTGGCACAACTGGCTCCAAGGCAGAAACAGACTCAAAAGAAAGCGAAAAGACAAACACAAAACAAGCAAGTGATGCCCGAGATAACGCCCTCGGAATCACTCAACTCCTATACAACAGGACTAACTCGATACAACAAGACAGATCCGACTGACTCAGTATGAAAAGACTGACTCAATACAAAATGACAAGACTGACCCAATACCCAAGTTAGAAAACACAAAAAACTAGCATTCGCAAAATGCTCAAAACAGTGCGTGCCATACGCCACATCCGGAGTAAACTGGGCGCCGTCCGCGGGTGGTTCATCTCCCGATCACATCACATTATCCCCCACAAGTTCACTGATCCATTGTCGATAGACTTTGCAGGACCCGGCGCGACGATGACCTTGTTGTCAATCAGATCTTGTATTTCATGGCAAAGACGGTAACAACTATCAATGACGTGGCCGACTTGTTGATGGAAGGCATAGTACTTGGCCGGATCATGGGAAGGGGAAGTTTATCTGGTAGTGGCCGCAACTCTAGGGGTTTCAGATCCCCCTTTCTAATCAGGACCCTCAAGGCCGCTGACAGAGACATGTACAGTGGGGTGAACACCCTCTGGCCCCGAGGTGGGTGTTTTGAGGTTTGTGGAGTTTTGCTGGATGCAACGGCAAAAGGATTGACAGGTGCTGGCTGGGTTTGCTGATCTCTTCTGAGAACGGGACTAGAGCTGAAAGGAACATTCCTGGTACAAAGGCCTTTTTTCCGGCTTGCCCCTTGATTTGAACTGCTCTCATTCTGAGTACCAAAAACGTCATCCACAGTTTTTGCAACAACTGCGAGGACTTGCTCTTTGTTTAGTCCCTCGACTTTCAAAGCCTCAGTAGCCAACTGAAGATGTTCATGGGGACTAATGCTTGCCCTTGCCTTGTTCTTATCACCAGCCTCCACTTTGCTAACAGATTTGCCTTCTCCCAATGCAGCCCATCCCAAGGTTAGGGAGCCTTTTGACATGAACTCCCTGGTATGTGATGCGGTTGATGACGGAGCCAAAACTCTAAAGGCCAGATCTGCCACAGTTCTCTGAAGATCTTCGATCATCCTCATCAACTCAGAAGTAGTGGGTTCATGGGTTTGGGATGATTGGGGTTCAAATGCACCCATCATGCAAAAGTCCATGCTTTCCGGGATAAACACCTCAGGCTTGGGTAGATGGGCCGAGGTGATGTATACGCTGGGGTCATAAGTGGACGGCAGTGTATGGATGAGATTGAGATGTGGATGGGGTACTTGGCCATTGGGGTCTGAAGGTGGAGCTATCGTCCTGTTGTCGATGAGATTTTGGACCTCATGACGAAGGCGGTAGCAACGGTCGGTGCCATGACCGCACTGCTAATGGTACATACAATACTTGGAGGGGTTATGTCAGGTTGGGAGTGAGTCAGGAAGAGGTTGAGGATCGAGGGGTTTGAGATGCCCTCTTTCCATCAAGACTTTTAGTGCGCTAGTCAGGCTCATATAGAGTGGGGTGAAAGTTCTGCCCTAAGCTCGGGCTGGGCCGGTTGGTTGTAGGCTTGGTCTGGCAAAAGGGTTAGCTGTGGCGACTGTATTGATTTTGGTGGGTTCGGGAATAGTGCTACTACCAACATTGGTGCTTCCTGCAATCGCCCTCCTTGTCGGTTCACTTGTTCTGGGAATGATCCCATTATTGAACGTGTTCTCGACCTGAACCCCCAGTTTATACAAACTCTTGAATGTGAATAGCAGAGCGACTATCAACTTTTGCAACATATCATGCTCGAGGTTTCGCACCATCATCTGTACTTGATCCTTCTCGGAAGGCCGATCTGTCATCTGTGCTACCTTTGCTCTCCATCTTGCAACAAATTCCACAAAAGGCTCTATTGGGTTCTGACAGGTTGTTTCAAGCTCTTGCATAGTCATTTCAACTTGGGTGTTGTACGAATACTGATCGACAAAGACCTCAACCAGTTCTTCCCAGTTTTGCTTCACTTTGTCCTCCAACTTAGCGTACCAAGTGGCTGCTACACCCAGCGGTCCTTCCATACTGAGAGAGTTTACGTGGCTTGGTCGAACCCATCGGCCAGACATCCAAGAAAAGTCGGATATGTACCAGGATCTCCGCATTCCCGCTTAAGCGGTCAATATATGGCATTTTAAATCTGTCTGGGAGCCGTATGGCAGACTCAGTGTGCCCATCCTCAATGTCGGGAATGGAGTTAAGGCCCTATGCCTTTTTGAATTGCTTCTCAAGGTTTGTAATTTTCACTACGGTCAGATTGAGCTCATTAGCATTACGGGGATAAAGCCTCTCATTAGGCTGCACCAGGGGTCTGAAAACTCAGGCTTGAGCCAACCCTTCTCAAGGATCTGGACCTTGCAAATCTTCAGCTGGCGGAAGTGGGTCAAAGTTCGGCTGGGGTCCCAAAGCTGGATGTGAGGCAGATGTCCCAGATGGGCGTCGCGTTTCAACACTGGTCTCAGCCTACATGGCAATTCCCTGATTTAACACTGCTATCACAGCCACCAATTCTTCCGAACCCTGTGCCATCACGGGTCTGCTGATGATGTGACTGGTGACTGTCGGATCAGATGAACTAATAAGCCCTGTCTGGCCCTTCTTTGCCTTACCACTGGCGAAGGAAAACTGGTTGCCCTTGAACTGAATCTCTGACCTGACAAAGTCTATCAACACAAGTCCAATGAATCTAGGGGATCTCGGAGCCTTCTGAAGCTATGGTTCTAAGATTACCTAGCAAAAGAAAAAACATAGAGCATCTCAGCTTGATTTCACTAGAATGGACATGAGCATAGCTGAATGACTGTACTCTTTACTGAATTTTGCCCCAAAATTCTTCCCTATAAACTGATACCCTCGTAAAAGCAGTTGCCCTAAAATCTTGATGCCTTGAAGTTCGATACCCAGACTTGCAAACTGATAGATGCATTCCTGTAGAGATACACTCTAAAAGCACATAGCAAGCAAGTGAGAGCCAAAACACCCCTATGTTGGGGTAGGGTTTCCCTGTCCTATTTTGTCAGGAGCTAGGGTTTCACTACGCACGCAGTGGTTTCAAACAACCTAACATCGGGTAAGCAACCTGTCCTAGCTTGGAATGGTCACTATGGATTCCGAATATGCGCTAGGTCGAATGATTGAAAAGGGTGCCCCAGTAAAACCGGGGTTTGTGTTCCCATACTGGCAGAGCCTGCAGCCGGTCAACCTTCTGGCATGCTTCGACAAAGTCAAGCCTCCGGCAAACCGCTCAGGAATAGCAGATGGCCAACACGGTATCCTAGGCGCACCAATGCACATGCAATGCAAAGAAACACATAAGTGTAGTCAAAACAAGATATCACGAGTTCAAGTCAAGTTCTCTAAACTCCCCAGCAGAGTCGCCAGAAACTGTAGACGCACCCCGCGTGAGGGCCTCCGTGCTACAGTTCGGACTGAATTTGTCACGGTTCTTAATCTGAACCAAAGAGTCCAAATCCGGCAAATTGTTTTGAGAAAACAGATTTTTAGAAAAAAAGAGTGCCAAACATGGACTGCTTTGCCAGATATAGAGCAGCCACCTAAATATTTTTTTAATGGGGGAATTTAGGAAACCCTGACTCGTTCGCCTAAGGCCACGTGTCCGTCATCACCAAAGTTGCCTCCGCTCGGGAACTTGGGTACGATTGGGGAAGGTCACTTCGTGAGCACCCCCGCTCGCCCAATCAAAGATCGGCCTCTACTAACCATGATATCTTGTTTTGAAAACGATATGCGTTCTTATTCCGGTTATTAGCCTAGAATTACTATGTTATGCGCACAGCAAACAAGTATAGATCAAATCGCCTAAATTGGAGCAAAACCTTACATGTTTGTTTGGAAAATGGTTTGCTACTCGTAAGTAGGCTAAAATGCAGGTTTTGCCACCCTCGAGTGGGTTTTAGAAAAAATGGTTTTGCCACTATCCAGTGGGCTTAAAACTCACAGTTTTAATGTATTATTCCAATTCAGGTAATTCAACCTCCATCCACAGGCATTCAAATGGTTATATCACATAAGCAAATAGCCTCATGGTAAGCATGCTGTCATGGCAACACTCACACGCATGCGGTATGCTAAAGCATAAAAGCTTACCTAGTACTCCAAGCCAAAACAGAAACTAGTTAGTAATCATATGCATGATCCTAATTTATGTTAAGATGACTAATACATGCAGGATGCAGCTAGAATAGGCTCAGCTACCCTAAAGATGGCATGTGAAATGTTGCAACTAACAAGTACTCAATTTGGAGTTGAAATACAAGTGCAGTTAACATGATGTGCCGAGCTCGGTGCATGTAAGACAAATGTATGGATGCACGCATGCATAGCATAAGGTCTGCTAATTCAAATATGCCCTAGTCTAACCATCATAAGCGGGTAAATAAAAGGGAAGAAAGACGTGGGATAGGAAGACATGCACACACTCACACACACTTATTACAAATACGCCCTCACTTGGAGGGACCGAAAGAATAATACAGTCCGAATAATAAATCAACTATCCTAGCTAATTAATTATTACAGATCCTTAATTAATTACAAAATAAACTAAATGTGAAGCTTAAAGAGACTGCCACAGCTCTGCCTCGGAAACTCGCTGCCATAGCACTGTTGCCTCTATTTACACTGCCTTGCCCCTCTGAAAATTCTAAAAGTCCCCATAACTACTCCTTGAGTGTTGTGGAATGTTACCGGCCAAAAGAATATGCTACCGGCCATGGGAATACTCTCGTCGGCTAAATATTGTGCTCTCGGCCAACCATTCTTTGCCGGTCGGCACTCAACACTGCCGGCCGGCCAAATATTCCTGCTGAAACCTGCAGTTGACAGTGACAGAGGGCAAGCCGTGTATGGCATGGAATTTTCAAGCAAATGTACGCATGGACACACTCCCTATCATGCAATGAACTCTAGGGAGCATGGCCCTCGACCCTCAGGCCATCAATTGTGCATTTCGATACATGATGGCCTAAGAGGCCAAGTTTGCAACTTGATGTAAATGCATGCAACAAACAAATGAGTGCCAATACCCTATCATATTGAGATCAAGGACATCGGCGACCGAGGATTAAGACGTGTTACGTCACCTTGAGTACGAACACTCCTCAATCTTCGTGCTTCGTTTGACACCCCAAACCAAGCAATGTAATGCATGTATACAAACATGGCTCAAGTGTACAAAAGACTAAGTTACAAAACATGCCAAACGCAATGTAAGCTACTATGCAAGTGTGCAATGTGCCAAGCATGCAATGCTACAATACAACCTAGTTAGGCAACTAGGCAAAGTGGTAAACATGCAACAATGCATTGACTACAAGGATGCAACAAACATACAATGTAATGAGTATACTACGAGATACAAATGCACGGACTTACACTAGGATGGAGGAACCTCAGCCACCTCCCCAAAACAGTGGCCAAAGTGCACTAAAATGATGATGCCAATCACGCAAAATAAGCATGCAAACTAATGAGCCTAAGACTAAGGCATGAAAGGCAGCTTTCAAGGGCACTCACAAGATGACAAACATGGATGCTAGGCTAACATATCAAGCTCTGAAAATGCATAGAGGAAGATGCCAAATCAACCATGTCATGCAAGCAAGGCATGCAACAATGATCCAAACTTGAAGCCAACCAAGAGGGGTCAAACCATGGCCATGTTAATCAAACCCCAATGGACCAAAATGACCTAAAATAGTCCTAGAGGACTCCAAAACAGGGCTGGAACATGCATGGGATAGGGCCAAAAGCATGCTACGAAATGGGCATCAAAACAAAGGCATTCAAGGTCACCAAAAGGGCATTACTCTACACCTCCCCCCACCAAACATGGCATGGAATTTCCAACCAAAAACAGAGTTTTAATGCATCAAAATACACCCTAAAACTTACATGAATGGTAGCCCAAGGACTCAAACACATAGGCATGCACAAGGACTCAAACATGGAGCATAAGACCACATCTCTTCAAGGCATTGAAAGGATAACAAATGCAAGCATGTAAGTACAAAACATGGTCTGAAATGACATAATAAGTGAGTCCAAATCACTGAAATAGCCAAGGTAATGCATGCCAATGACTCACACACCCGATGCCAACATGCTAGAATGCAAAGAGACTATACAAAGCATGAAAGGCATGACCAAATCAACACCCAACAGACCTCAAGCATGGAAAAATATGACCTAAAACTTCACAAAGCTAGGCAAAAAAATGCAAGCATGATGGTCTAATGGCAAGATGCATTTCTAGGCAAAATGGGGGAATACAAAGCAAGTGTATTATGCATGGAAAGGGTCAACAAACCAACATGGGACAGAGGTATAATATGACCAAAAAACACCCAAAAACCTCTGAAATGGAGCCAAAGACAACTAGGCATGCATGCTACCTTTATAAGCCTTAAACACAAGCAAAAGAGACAGAAGGGGAGAGGGGTGTCCCTCCCCTATGCAAGACCTCAAAACCTCTTCTTCACCATTGAAAATCCATTGGATTTCAGTGGTGAGATGGCCAACACACAAAAGGTTCAAAGCTCAATCAAAGAGGGGACAAAGCGGGCCAAACAAGGCCTAAGAGGGAGAGGTCGACACCCAACACCAAAATGACCTTAATGAAAGATCTTAAGCATGAAAATACAAGACTTTTTTCAGTTATGCACAAAGCTTAAATCAGTGTGCAAGATAGGTCAAAAGCTAGTGCAAGAATGGGGGATAAAAAGGAATAGTGCCCACCCTTGAAGAACTCTTGAAGAACAGCAAGTGCAGCCCTCTTTTCTGATCAAAACCACCTTAAAACCTCCAAGAACAACCTCTTAACTCCTCACAAACCAAATTATGGTGTAATAGTGTGTGTCTTAGTGTAAAACTAAGAACCAATCACCCTTTTAGGCCTCCAACACACACAAATGAAGAGAGAGAGGGAGATATAGAGAGAGAAGGTGTATATATCAGAATATATATGTATTAGGTCTGATTTTGCCAAACCATCTCAATGGAGGAGGAGGGTCTCCTTATATAGACAAGATAATGGCTTGAAGCTTCTAAGGAAGCTAAACAAAAGGGTCAAAAGAGTCAAGCTTCTAAGAGAAGCTAACCCAAAGGTCCAAGCTTCTTAAGGAAGCTAAGGCAAAGGGTCAAGCTTCCTCAAGAAGCTTGAGCAAAAGGTGCAATATTTTAGAAGAAGTTTGGATCAAAAGGGTGCAAAGGGTGCAAAACAGCCACACACATGCATGGGAAGCAGGGTCTGTGCACTCCAGCTGGCACAGCTGGCATGCATTCAATCTGTAGAATACTCCGGAAGGTCGTTGGCCAGCAAAATTGGTCGGCCGGCCACTTTAACTGGTTGGTCGGCCATCTATTTGGTCAGTCGGCCATCTGTTCTGGTCAGTCGGTAGGAAAAATCTGCTCTGCAAGTCCAACTTCAAACAGTCATAACTTCTTCATATGAACTCGTTTTTAAGTCATTCTTGTGTCAAAATTGAAGCCTCGGAAGTAAGCTTTACAATAGCACCAGCCTTGCATCAAAATTCCAACTGTGAAAAAAGTTATGCTTGTTTTGGTGAAAGCTGCTCGGTTTCGGTCAAATCGGGATGATGCCCAACTTCAACCAATCATATCTCCGCCCTCCGGACTCGGATTTAAGAGATTCTTGAATGAAAAATGAAGCCCCGGAAGTATTCTTTCCAATGGTGGTGGCCTCATAGCTTAACTCCTAGTATATAAACAGATAAGCTTGATTTAGCGAGGACTGCTCGTCCATCTCTTAGCGATTCTTGCCAATCTTCTTCTCCAACTTCATTTCTTCTCTCTTCCCCTCCTGTCTTCAACTTCAAACCCCTGAGCAAGGTGTTTTGAAATATTTTTCACAAGATTTCATCTCTTTTATTCATTTCCACTTTGTCCTTGCTCAGTTTATCGAAAAGCACAACGTTTGACAAAATACGAGCCTCGGAACATCGCAGAAATTTTATTTCAAAAATGTTCTGAAAGAGAGGGTTTTAAGGTCTAAAAACCATTCAAAATAGCTTTGGTCCAAAATGGGGTGTGAAGTTGAGATTTGTCTCTCTTCTTACCGAAGAAATTGAACCTTTGTCCTGCACACCTTCTACCATCAAGTAAACCATCAGTAACACCCAAGTCTTAAGGGCGGTCAAAAATTGGGTGTCTACAACATCGCATCTATTGGTTAGCTAGTAAGTCCGATAGGTTATCACTAGGGAATGTTCAAGGCCGAAAGCTACCTATCCTGATGCAAGATATTTTCAATTTATACTCTTTCGACAAATTCTGCATATTGTTGCATTTTCGTTATCGTCAAATTCCATTCATGTGGGGGATTGTTAGAAATAGTTTTGGAAAATTAAATTTTTCCTAAACTTTGGTCTATTTTTTAGGTAGGACCCATGTGCCAAAGTTGGTGGGTCTAAGTGGTAACGCATTCTATGCCACATTGTGATTCATATAGTATATTTGGTTACTCAAAATCATTATCGGGTGAATGAGAAATTGAAGCCAAAGTTTGGTAGAAATTCCTTAAAAGTTTGAATATAGGCTTGTGCCACATAGGTTTGGTGGGAGGAATTTTGTGGGCTTATAAAACTTGGGATTGTAACTTGGGGAGGGCCCCAAGGGGCACCCTAAGTTTGTACAAGAGAGAGTGTAGACACCCCATTTTTGACCGACCTTAAGACTCAAACGTCACCAGTTGAGCGCTCGGTGATAGTGCATATTGTGCTCGTTTTGGGGTTTCAGAGTCTCGGCTGCGAGCCTTGCCTCTAGACTTCGGGACTCTTTTGTGCTTTGCCTCGGTTTGCTAACCAGGTCCTGTTTTCTCTATTTTCTCTTCCTGAAGGGAGGGTGAGGTCTCGTAGACCATCTCTCAATGGCCGTAGGCTACGTTTCGTGGTCGTAGGCCATTTTTCCCGTTTGGAGACCAGTTTTTGATTTTCGGAGCCATCGGCCGTACGCCTCAGTTTGGGACCGCTTAACTACCTCCGTTCGCTCCGGTTTTTGGCACACACCTTGTTTCCTCTCCTAAGAGGGACACTGTGGCCCGGGAGACCATCTTCGTGGTCATACGCTACCTCCGGTGCTTAACAGCCTGTTTTCGGGGCCCCTGACTGCGCGTTTTGGCCCCCGAACCTTCGTTTTGCATCCGTCTTGGTCCATTTTTGGTAGGGACCCTATTTTCATTGCTAGGGAGGTGGTAGTATGGTGGAAGGCCACCTTTTTCCCTAAAAAACCAGTTTTCTCCTTTTTCTCTTTCCTAAAGCCGATTTTTCTGACGGAAAGCTGATTTTTCTCACTTTTGAGCCACAATTTCTGGCTTTTCATACCACAATTGTGTTGTACTCACCTAGGAGGCCACCAATATGGGTAGGCCGACCACCTTTTTTCAGTTGGACTTTTTGACCTGGCTGGCCTACCACAAAAGGTGGCTGGCCGACCACCTGGCCTGGTCGGCCGACCACTTGACCAGTCGGCCTACATACCTTTTGGCCTTCTGAGTTGCATCTGGCTTATGGCTGTGTGGCATTTGACCCACTCTCCGTGTTTTTAGCCCTTTGTTTGGTTTTCTTAAGGTGGTTTTGCCCTTTTTGGTTAGCTTAAAGGAGAAGCTTGACCCTTTTGTCAAGCTTCTTGAGGAAGCTTAACCCTTTTGGTCTAGCTTCCTCAAGAAGCTTGTCCCTTTTGGTTAAGCTTCTTTAAGAAGCTTTGACCCTCTCTTGAGGCTTCTCCAAGAAGCCTTGGCCTTCTTCCTCTATAAAACCAACACTCCCCCTCCATTTGCAAGGGTTAGAAAGTTTTGGCTAGAGCATACATACAACTCCCTCTATCTCTATACTTCAAGCCTCCAAACCCTGATATTCTTGGCCATTTTACACTACACCTCATAGCCTACCACCTCCATCATCCATTCCAGCACTTTGGGACTGATTTTCAAGGGTTGAAGGTTCACCAACTTGGTTCCAAAGCTCCTGCTTTGCTGCTCTTCAAGGGTAAATACCTATTTCCCTTGTACTTGCATTTTTTTCCTCCATTGGTTAGCCTTATTTGAAAGCATTTTTGGACTTTGTCATAAACTGGAAAGTGTCATATTTTGAGTTCCTCTTGAAGATTGTATAAGGACACGTTTCTGTTTGAGGCCTTCTACACCCTTGCATGCTTTATCCCTCTTTGTAGGCCCATTTTGCATCATATCTTAGTCCTACTTGTGAGCATTTTTGAGATTTTTCATAAATTATAAAAAGTTTCCTTTTGAGCTTATAAACATATTTTCTTAAGGTCACTTCTCTGTTTGGGGTCTTCCCCCCCCCCCCCTCCCCTTTCATGCTTTATTTTTTCATGTTTTGAGCTATGCATGTGAGCATTTGCATTGGCCTTGATTTGGCCCTATAGCCACTGAAATCCAGCAGATTTTTAGTGGCTTAGATGTATCTTTGAGCTTCAAAATCATAGAGAGGTGACCCTCTCACCCCTCATTCTCTTTACTAGCATTGTTGGCCTTCCAAAGGACCCCCATTTTGCATGTTGTGAAGTCACTTTTTGGGCCCAATTTGGTGATTTATATGGTCTGTATTAGCTCTGTCCAGAGCCCATTTTGCCATATTTTATGTCTACGATGCATGTGTAGAGCAATTCCATTCAAGGCCTTTTGAAGAGGCCTTTCATTGCACGCTTCCTTGACCCATTTCAGGTCCAATTTGGTGAGTTTTAGGGCTTTCATAATTGATTTCCATAGTTGGTTTTGCATGCTAAATGTTGTTGTATGTGTTGAGTAATCCCTTGCATGGCCCTCCAAAGGAGCTCATCATTTTCGCATACATTGGATGCATTTCAGTGATTATTTGGGCATATTTTGGCATAAAATACTTCTGTTTTTGGCTGGTTGGGTGAGCCCTCATATGCTTCATATAGTTGTAGAACAACTCATGGTTCACTAGCCTATGTTGCGTGTTGTTTTGGCCCTTCATGTTAGCATATTTTGGCCATGCCCTGAACTGATGATGTGCTTATTTTGGACTACCCTACCTCTGTTTTTGAGCCTCAAGGTCGAATGATGTCTATTTTGCATACTTGTAGTTCAATGCACTTGCCTAGCTTTGAATTTTGAAGTTCATTGCATGCATATACTGAGATGTGTTTATGTTTTGAGCCTATCATTCATCATATTTCAGAGCTTGTTTGAATGCCATGTTGCCATATTTTCGTCTCTTTAAATGCGTTTGAGAATCGGGCTTATATACCTCATTTACCGACCATTGAATGAGCTCCATCTCGTTGCATTCCGAGTCATCATTTTAAGCCATTTCCCCACTGTTTCAGACCTGCCTAGGGTCTTTTTGGGGTTGGTTTTGCCTTTGGTGCATTATTTTGAGTACCTTTAGTGTAACGCACTTCACTAGTTTCGGTACTCGGGCCCCCTAGCTTGCATTGTGTGCCATATTTGCATGTTTCGGGACCATTTTGTATCATGTTTCAGTGCTGGAAATTGCATGTTTGTATGCCATATTGCATCATTTGCCATACTTTGGTAGAGTGGCATTTGATGCCTTAGGTTCGGTCCTCGGTATTCGTGCATGTGTGCACGCATTTCGGTTGTCTCATTTTCATCTCATGGCCACTGATGTGAGTGTGGTTAAGGTCCACTCATGTTGGTGTAAGTCTATCGAGCATTGTGTATGCCATTTCGGTTCATAGCATTGCGTATGCTAGGTTGCATGTTAGAGCATTGTGTATGCTATGTTACATCAAGCATTGTGTATGCCATTTCATAGTATTGCGTATGCTAGGTTGTATGTTAGTCGCATTGTGTATGCCATCTCATTTGCATCGTGTTTGGGATAGAAGTTAGCCCAAGCACGGGAAACGAGGGACGTTTCGTACTCCGAGTGACGGAACGTGTCTCAATTCCCGGTCCCCGACACTCCGGATTACCCATGATGGAGTTTAGGTCTCATTGTGTTTTTATGTGCATTCATTTCACATCGAGTCGTGCAATTCGACTCCTCGGCCATCATGCATTGAGATGCATGATTGGTGGCACGAGAATCGAGGTCGTGCATACATATGTGTAACAAGCCCGCGAGGGACCTCGCTACAGTTCGGACTCGATTTTGTTGCGGTTCTTAATCTTGAACCAAAGAGTCCAAATCCGGCAAATCGTTTTGAGAAAAGATTTTTTTTGAAAGAAGTGCCAAACATGGACTGCTTTGCCAGATAACAGAGTCGCCACCTAAATATTTTAAAATGGGAAATTTAGGAAACCCTGACTCGGTGCCAAAGGCCACGTGTCCGTCATCACCAAAGTTGGCTCGGGAACTTGGGTACGATTGGGGAAGGTCACATCGTGAGCACCCGCTTCGCCAGTCAAAGACCGCCTCTACTAACCATGATATCTGTTTTGAAAACTTTGTGAGTTCTTATTAGGTTATTAGCCTAGGTTACTATGTGATGCGACAAAGATACAAGTATAAATGAATACTTTGAATTGAACCTAACATCTCATGTTTGTTTGTTTGAAAATGGTTTGATGGTGCTACCCGCAAGTAGGCTAAGACGCGAATTTGCCACCCTCAGGTGGGCTTAGAAAACATGATTTTGCCACTATCTAGTGGGCTTAAAACAAACAGTCGATGAATTGTCCCAATTCAAATAACTCAACCTCCACCCACAGGCATTCAAGGCAGTTATATCACATAAGCATTTAGCCTCATGGTAAGCATGCTATTCATGGCAACACTCACACGCATGCAAGGATGCTAAAGCATAAAACTCACCAAGTACTCCAAGCCAAAACAAAAGCCGATTAGAAATCCATGCATGATCCTAGATGTACAGAAATGCCTAATGCAACACATGCAAAATGCAACTATAGCAGGCTCGGCTATTCTAAACATGGCACGTGGAATGCTATAACTATCACGTATTCAATTTGGAATTGAAATACAGATGCAGTTTGTATGACAATCAATGCATGAAATCATCCCGAAATGTGATTTTAAGTACCCGAAATGGCCTACGGCTATGCTAAACATGCAAAATTGGTACATGAAAGCAAAAACAGTAGCAAGGCAGCCCCGAAAATAGCATCTTTTTAGTAAAAAACATGGCCAAATTGTGAGCATAGATATGGCAATAAAGGCATGCAAAAATGGGGGAAAAGAGGGGATTTATTAAGCAAGTAGTATATAGAAAATTCAAACCACAAAATTTCCTTCTACAACTTCGAAGAGAAGCCCAAAATATGCATATTTACAGTGAATGAAAACTCCAAAATCAGTATGTAGATATGATAAAAAAAGCATGCAAAATAATGAGCCAATGAAGGCTATAACACAAGGTACCATAAGCATACACCAAAAAACTTCGGACCCTTAACAAAATATGAATAATGGGCCAAAATAAGACACTTTTTAAGCCTGATGAAGGCTGAAAACAGAGTCTAAGCAAGCCTAACAAAGCATGTAATTTTACGGAAAATGTGAGGGATATAACATGAAGTACCAAAACCAGCCATCAAATGGCCTAAGACTCTTAACAAAACATGATGAGAAGGCCAAAATAAGGCTCTTTTTAGGCCTGATGAAGACTCAAAACAGTGACCAAATAAGCTCAAAGAGGTATGCAAAACATGGCCAAAGAGAGGTACAAAGAGAGGCCATTCATGGAGGCACCAAACAAGATTGGTCCCTTCTACAATGTTGTAGAGAGACACAAAATAAGCTCATAATAAGTTTATAGCATGCTCCAGAAATAAATTCATATAGGCTAAAAGTAGCATGCAAGTTTACGGTAAAATAGAAGAATTTCAAAGGAAGTGCATGCTAGAGCCACCAAACATGATGGAGCCCTTCTTCAATGTTGAAGAGGGGCTCAATATAAGCCCACTAACAGTATATATGAGGCTCGAAATCAGATCATTCAAAAGCCAAACAAAGCATGCAAATAATTGGCATAAAGGGTGATATTGAAAGAGGTATATCATGGAGACACCAAACAGGGTTGAGCCCTTCTACAAAGTTGTAGAGGGGCTCAAAATAAGCCTAAAACCAGTAGGGGTCGAAGCCCAAAACAAAAGGGAAATAGGGTAAAGAATTGATTCAAGAAAATGCTAGAAAAAGGGGATTTAGTGACTTACCCTTGAAGATCCAACTTTGGTGGCTTCTTGGCTTCAATTTGTTGATCCTTAGCCCTTGAAAAGCACTCCTTTGCTGCTGGAATGAAGATGGTGATGGTGAGGCTTAGGGTTGATGAAGGATTGGCCTAGGAACTCAAAGGTTTTTAGGATTTTTGAATAGGAAAATGGAGGTTTTGGGAGAGAGGTTTGTGAGATCAAAATTTCTAACCCTAACAAAGGAGAAGACCAGCCCCTTTAATAGGCAAAAAAAAGGTGTAAAAGGGGAGGGAAATGCATCCAAGCTTTCCCTCCCAAAATATCCCCCGGGTGGGGGAGATATTTCAAAAAGTACCGACACCAGAAGAGGTGAAAAGGTAAAGTCGGCCGGGTGGATTTCTTAAAGGTGGCCACGGCCACCCCAATGGTCGGCCACCACTCCTCCTGGCCGGCCATGGCCCAAAAATGAAGTCCAAATTTTCTGGCCGACCACCACTCCTTGGTGTCCTCCCAGGTGTGTAGAATAAAGCCCCAAGATTGGAATCTGGCAACACTGAAACAAGAGTCACAACATTGAACTTGAAGGAGGGGCTCAAAAATGAAAAGCACAATTACTGGCCGACCATGCACTTTTAGGGTCCTCCCATGTCCCCTGATCACAAATATGTAGCTTTGGTTGGAAGAAAATATCCCCAAGGTGTTCAACATTGGCCCGGAAGTGAGCAAAACGGGCGCCGGAGGAGCGAAACTGGTTATCTGGGATAATTGCTGGCCTCCCACCCCCCAGTGATCTTCCTGGTGTTGAAACAGAGGTACCTGCCAAAATTGAACAAAAACTAATGAGAAATGAACGCTCGGGGCCCAAACCGCGCAGTTCGGGGTCCCGAAAATGGGCTGCAGGCACCGAAAGTGGCATACGGCAGCGAAGTGGGTATCTGCGACCCCAGTGTCCCTCGGAATGACAAAACAGAGGCACTTGCCAAAAACCGGAGAAATCGGATGCAAAATGAATGCTCGGGGCCCAAATCACGATTGGGGTCCGAAAAATCGCCATGCACCGAAAAGTCGCATTCGCCACGGCGGGCATCGAGGCCCCATGTCCTCGGTATGATAAAACAGAGGCACTTGCCAAAACCGGAGAAATCGGAGATGGTTGGGCGGTCCAACGAGACGAGACACGGCTACCGACGGTCCCAAACCGAACCTCGAAATGGCAAAATGGCCTACGGCCACGAAAATGTAGCTCACGGCCACCGGGAGATAGTCTACGGGACCACTCTCTTCCCGCAGGAAAGAAAACAGAGAAAACCGAGCCTGGTTCGCAAACCGAGACAAGGTACAAAAGAGAGTTCGGAAGTCCGGAGGCAGGGCGCACGGCCGCGACTCTGAGACTTCTGAACGAGCACAGTATACAACATCACCGAGCGCTCAACCGGTGACGTCTGAGTCTTAAGGTCGGTCAAAAATGGGGTGTCTACAATATGTTAAAATACTTTGCCATGCCCCTTTCTTGCTCTCTGTTGCAGCAAACCGGGAACCGATTGCAAAAACTGGTCAACAACCTTCTGGCGTTTTGTACAGCATTCTGGAATCAATTGCAAACAAAGGAGAATCGGGGCATCGCAATGGATTTCCGCGCCAAGCAACCCAAGCATGCATCATTCATCATTCGGAACAGAGCTAAAGCGGTCCATAGACTTGCATATTAATTTATTTGCTTTCCTAGTTAATTTGTTAATTAGTTAGGGTTTTGTAATATTTTACTTATTCGGACTGTACTATTTATTCGGACCCTCCGAGCGAGGGCAACTGTGTAATAAGTGTGCGTGAGTGTGATGTATGTCTTCCAACCCCACGTCTTTCTCCCTTTTATTTACCAGCTTATGATGGTTAGTTTAGGGCATGTTTCAATTAGCATACTTATGATAGCATGTTTGCATTCATTCATTTGTATTACATGCACCGGGCTCAGCGCATCATACTAACTGCATTGTATTTCAATTCCGAGTTGAATACGTGTTAGCTGTAGCATCGCATATGCCATTCTTAGAATAGCTGAGCCTATTATAGTTGCATTCCTGCATGTGTTGCATTAGGCATTTCTGTATAGTTAGGATCATGCATGGATTTCTAACATAGCTTTTGTTTTGGCTTGGAGTACTCGGTAAGTGTTTATGCTTTAGCATCCTTGCATGCGTGTGAGTGACTGTCATGATAGCATGCTTACCATGAGGCTAAATGCTTATGTGATATAACTGCCTGAATACCTGTGGGTGAAGGTTGGATTATCTGAATTGGAATAATACATTGACTGTGAGTTTTAAGCCCACTAGATAGTGGCAAAACCATCTTTTCTAAGCCCACCTGAGGGTAGCAAATCCACATCTTAGCCTACTAGCGAGTAGCAAACCATTTTCAAAACAAACATGAGATGTTTTATTCCAATTCAGGCGATCCAGTCTATACTTGTATGCTGTGCGCATCACATAGTAAATCTAGGCTAATAACCGGAACAAGAACGCATAATTTTTTCAAAACTAGATATCATGGTTAGTAGAGACCGATCTTTGATCCGGCGAGCGGGAGTGCTCACGAAGTGACCTTCCCCAATCGTACCCAAGTTCCCGAGCCGAGGCAACTTTGGTGATGACGGACACGTGGCCTTAGACAATGAGTTAGGGTTTCCTAAATTTTCCCAAAACAAATATTTAAGTGGCGACTCTGTATCTGGCAAAGCAGTCCATGTTTGGCACTTCTTTCTAAAATCTGTTTTCAAAACAATTTACCGGATTTGGACTCTTTGATGATTCGTCGGTCTTGCATTGCACTCTGCGAGATTAGATATAGGACCGTGACATTGAGTCCTGAACTGTAGTGAGCCCAAATAAACAAAACGGGATTTCCCTCCCGGGACGTTCGGGGACGTCTACAGAGAGGTTATGGGAAAATTGGGTTAGACCCACTGGACCCAAAAATAAACATACACGTGCATGTCGTCGCCCCGGTCGGGCGGCCGGGCTGGGCCTAAGCTTAGGCGCTGGTGCATGGTGTGAGGTTGGGTTGGGCTTGTCCGGCCCAATACCTATCTTTCTAGGCCAAAAACATTTGAATTTAATTTTATTTTTTGGTAAAATAAAATCTGTCCAGAATTCGAAATTTATTATGAAAATCTGTCCAATTTAATTTCAATTTTGAATTCAAATCTGTTTGCACCACTTCCAAATTTCTGTACAAATTCGAATCTGTTCAATACAGTTATTTATCTATTCGAAATTTAAATTCAAACCAAACAGTGCCTTAGCTGGTCAATCTGTCCAAAACAAATTCTATACCTGTTCAAATAGGTTTTGCACCTGTTTAATTCAAACTAACAACCACGAATTTTTCTATATAAAGACAGTTCCTCATTTGGATTTTCACTTCAATTTTCGTTCTTCTTTGCTTCCATTCATCTCTGCATTTTGCTACATTAATTATATTAATTTTCTGTAAGAAATAGTGTAATTAATTTTCTGTGAGAAAGAGTATATACACAAAGTATATTCGTCGTGTGAATAGTGTGTTGTGCTGCTACTATTCACGGTTGATCATTTTATCCTAAGAGATAGACGTCTACAATCTGAAAGCACCGTGGAGAGGACGAATCTGTCTTAAGAACACAGTGCTAAACACTGGACTTGATTAGAAAATTTGTTCAACAAATTAATTTGGTAAGTAATTAATTTACTTTTCTGTTTTATTATTTTTTCTATTTCAGATTTTGATTTTGTTTTTGTAACAAAATAAAAAACTTTTTTATTTATTCTATTTTATTTTCTGGTTTGATTTTTGTAATCAAACAAACTCTCTCATTTCCTTTATTTCTTTTGTATTCCGTTTGTTGTTAAGTGTACAAACATAATTTATTTATTTATTTTTTAAATATAGTGAAGATTGTCCAGCAGTTTTACATTCACAAACAATTAATATTAATAAAAGTTAACTCAACTCTTTTTTTAAAAAAATTATTTAAAAGAACTTTTAAATTAACACTTACAGTTTATATATTTTTTTATGAATGATCTATTAAATGTTTAAATCTAATAAAAAAAATAAACATTCAACATTTATTAAAAGACTAAATAAAATAGGAGAAAAGACAACTTGACATGTCCTTCATGTGTCCCCAAAGTGTCTCCAGTTTGTCCCCTGAAAATAAATTAATTAAATAAAGGAACACGCCATGTGGTGTGTCCCATACGTGTTTTCAAAGTGTTCGTGTATCCGACACGGATACGGCATTTGTTTTGAAATGTCAGTGCTTCATAGGCTATGTTAGCAGAAAACAGCAATACTTTAGTGAATTATGTATTGGTACGCACGTTTCAAAATATTGTATACTTCTGTTCCAAAACAATAAATTTAGAGATCCAAAGCAATTCCAAAAGTTTTTTTCAATATTTTTCCTTAAATGTTACCTTAGAAGGAAAAAAAATCAAATATATGAGCTAAAATCTAAGGTGAATTAAGTTTTGACAAGGCAAAAATATAAAAAAAAAATGGGTCATAATTTTCAGAAAAATGATTTGCTACATTAAAAATAATAATAAAATTTATTAGATACCTAATAGTTACCAGAAAAGTACTTGTATATATCTACTCCCATCTACCACGTTCTTGTTCTCGTTCCATGTACAAGAACAATTCATGTTCTAGGGAACATAGTTTGTAGGTAGTTTTAATTTTTTAGGAACTGGTTTCTACGATTCAGTTCCTAGTTTATTCTAAAATCGGATCAATTCGATCTATGTACACCCCCTACTCAAGTACATGTAGTAGATTATAGTAGTGATTTTCAATAAAATATATGCTTATTTGACTGGTTGTATTTTTATTATGATTGAAATGAAATATCTTAAGTGTCCATCTTATTAGTTTAGAGATGACATAGTTTTCGTTGGTGGCTATGCATAGTCATTCAAGTCTTTCTTAATGATTTGTTTCATACTAAATATTTCTATTTCCGTGTTGTGAGTTTTCAAAGGTCGTATTTTTTTTCTAGATTGTCTTTATTCCTTTGATTGAATTGGAAAAATATATCATTGATATGGATTATTGTCAAAACAAACCTCTATCTTATTAAGTTGCTCTAATAATCAGAACTACCATTTACCCCTTCGCCTTCAATAGGGATTTTGTTTATTACAAGTGTTTAAAATTTTTGCTAGTGAATTTGATTAGCTGATTTGTTGTGGCTTGGATTTATGTATGATTTGATAATGAGACTGTACTTGTATAGTGATGATCATCTAGGTATGGATATGCATGAATCTGATTATTTGGAGAATTTATTTATTTGAATGATACCAATGAAAATACATTAATTTCCCCCATTGATTTATGTTAGCTAAATAATCTGTATTTTAAAATGAGTAAGGTAATTTAACAATTTTTCAGCATAGAATTGCTTATCCAATGCCATTAATGTTATTATAGTAACATTGTTTTGTTAGAAAATTGTTGTAATTTGTTGTACTTATTAGATTATGCAGCTATTAATACAAACAAATGCAATGTATTATTTGAAAAGGCTCGACTAATATTAACAAAAATAAATAAATAAATAACATGTATTGTTTGTTGCAACAATTTAGGTGAACAATTTTCATATTGAAGAATCAATATTTTAGTGATAGTTCTTATGCCGGATGGTGTCAGGTAACCATGTTTTTTCATGATAATGAGGACAATTTCTTGGAACAATTTGTATATTTTTAACATACCTTTACATTTTTCATTTCTAAACTATATGATTTTCTATCTCATTATAATTTGTTTATTACCAACCAAATGTAACTATTATTTGCTTGAAACTGTTTATCAATAGCATCTAAAATGTAGAACAACATAGATGAGATTGAGAAATCCAAGTCAACACCGCAACAATACAAGAACAAGAATATCATATCAGCTACCAAAATCAAGACGATGGAAAAAAAACATGTAAGACATATTTTATAACAATTTTTATATGGAAAATTTATCTATAAATCTCATCTTGAAAAATGGTGATCCATTTAGTCTCAAGAATTTTCTTATAGATCAATTAGTTCCATTAATTTTGGAAAGATAGATTTAATATATTATTCAGAAATTAGATTCACGGTTATACTCTTATTTCTGTTATATATATATATATATATTTCTTTCTTTTGTGCTAGAAAGGTAAGATACACAATTTATAGGAATCAAATTTGAATGAATTTTTATATAGGAATCTTTTTTATTTGGAATGACTTGAAATGTGAGATTCTTCAAACATTACAAAATGAGTACAAAAATGATTTGAAATTTGAAAATTTTTAAACATTCCAAAAAGATGTGGGATTTTTTTAAATATTTCAAAAGGAGTACAAAACTCCTTAGTAAGTTTTGGACAAATATATAATTTCAAATTATAATATTCCAATGTAACACTCAAACGTAACACTCCAATATGACATACAAAAAAACTCATTCGTATATTTTTTCCAAATGTAGCATTCTAATGTAAAACTCTAAAAAAATTCCTTAATATAACACTTCAATACAATACCCAAAAAAACTCTTTAGCATACTAAAATGGTGTGTGTGAGACCACGAAATATCCTCTCACATGGATGTTGTAGAGATCCAACGAAGAGAAGAGCTTCACCCCCGTAGATCTGCAATGAGGAACATAGTCGGTGCCACCCAACCGGGGTTGCCGGCCAGGAGTACTCCGATGATGAAGTTAGTCCTTGAATCAAGAAATAGTATATATGTATATCAAAAGGGGTGTGTGTGTGTGGTGGAGGGAGAACAGACATACCTTTCACTTGGGATGCCCCCCTTTATATAGATGGGGGGTGTGATATTTATTTGGGCTGGACCTTTGTAGGCTTTGTTTGGGTTGGGCCCAATAAGCTAATACTTATAATTTTCTGGCTCCCACAGTGTGAGATTCTTTCAAAACGTAACACTAAAAAAGAAATGATGTGAGATTTTTTAAACCATTCTAAAATGATGTAAGATTCTTCAAACCATTCCAAAAAGAGTACAAAAATTTCTTAGTAAATGAATAAATCGCGACCCAACTGTTCAAATAGCTGTTAGGTTTTTTGATAAAGAACACTTTAGATAAATGAATAAAATGTATGAATGGATGACTGCATGTATGCTTGAATGTATGTATAAATGTACATATGTATTGAATGTATGTATAAATGTACGATGTACGTATAAATGTACGTATGTCTTGAATGTATGTATAAATGTACGATGTACGTATAAATGTACGTATGTTTTGAATGTATGTATAAATGTATATATGTTGATCATAAGATGTGGGGGGTTGAACTAAAACCCAGAAAGGAATACAAATAAATCATAACGATAGGCCGCGGTATTCTAACCTCCGGGCATAGGCGTAGGCCGCGGTATTCTAACCCCCGGGCATGGGTGTAGGCCGCAGTATTCTAACCCCCGGGCATGGGCGTTGGCCATAGTATTCTAAACCCCAGGCATGGGTGCAGTATTTTGTCAAGTGCAAAGATTGCTTCCAAATATGGACTTTTATGCCAAGCTAGAAATATTTCTATAGGCCGAAGTATTCTAACCCCCGGGCATGGGTGTAGTATTTTGTCAAGTGCAAAGATTGCTTCCAAATATGGACTTTTATGACGAGCTAGAAATATTTCTATAGGTCGAACACGGAAATGATTACTTGAACCAAATAAGATAGATTAAATAAGGTAGATATATCAGTCAAAAATTGGACCACGGTATTATTACCCCCGGGTGAGGGTGTAGACCTGTGGTATTATAACCCCGGGCAAGGGTGTAGGCCTTTGCTAACGGCGCTCTGTGCCGAGTGCGAAGATTGCGCTGTACTCGGAGACTTTTGCTGATTTTAAGTGGCAACTAAGTGCCAATGTGGCAAGGACTTTGAATAATGTATCCTGTACCGAATAAGGTGGACGTGTTAATCACCAATAATATTGCTCCGCTTGTATGGAATTGCCAAGTAGATATTGGGCCAACTATTTAATTGCCGAGTTACTCGGTTTGCATTTAGTCCAAAGTAGACTTGCACTATTGCTTTCGAATGCCAGGTGTTAGTCGGAAGGAATGTAGATTCCCATTGCCCTATGTTGCAGGGAAGGTTCAGCTTTGGTAAAATGACGACGCGCAAAAATATGCAAACTGCTGTCTGCCAAGTGTGTAATGTATTGCCTCAAAACGGACGCTTTCTTGAAGCTATGTGAAAAGGAGCGGAAGTTGGTAACTCAAGTAATCGTCCTTGTAATGTTTGTACCAAGTTGGCCGAGTATTCATGCATATCAAAGGTGCCGAGATGATGATCGACTGATGTGCCCCAATTGGAAAGCGGAAAATTGACTGATGTCCCAGTGGGCAAATGTTTTGCCAAATAATGTTGTTAGGTGAATAAAGTTGCCGAATACTGTGGCCAATGTTGCTGCATAAAGTTTGACGATGCATAAAGTTGACAAATAATGTTGCTTAGCTGAATAGAGTTAATGAACGGCCGAATAATGATCATGCATAATGTTGAATTTAATAATGGTCGAATAATCTTGCCGGGTAAAGTTGATGCACTGCCAAGTAACTAGTGTCAAAACATCGATGTCCGTTTACACTTGGGTTGGCGATTGTGCCAATCGTTTGGTTGGCGGTGTGTCGGCATTCCTTCGGGGTTAGATTTGCTAAGAACTTGGTCGGCAGTGGTTGCCAATTTAGTGAAGTTGAGCTTCTTGTCCAACGTATATTTGCCCCATTGCTTTTGAATAAGATTTGTTATTCGAAAGGAATAAGATTGACTTAGGCCAAAATTGCCGAGTAGGCCAATAATGATTTGAAACGGATTCTGTGTCCCTGTTCGGTGCCGTGGCGATATGCCGAGACAAAGTAAGGTGTTTGGTGACATCAAAATCAAATCTGCAATTTATTTGTATTTTTATTTATTTATTTATTTAATATATATGTATATATTTATTTTATGCTGAATTTGCAAATTCTGACTGTACGGATGGACTCGAAATGCGTCAGATAGCTGGAAAGGACTGTTGGATCGCTGTGATCAGTCTTCTGATGGCGTAATTGTAGCCAAAATAGATTTAACGGCTTAGATCAACAGGGTGTAATGCGACCGCGAAGCACATGATTATTTCTTCATAACTTGCTGGATCATCTTCTCTAGCGAATGAATTTATTTTCTGGGCAAACTTTGAATGGCCCGTACAGCTTCGTTTGAGCTCCGATTTTGACGCGGTTTGTTGCGTTGGAATCGTCTCAATGAGTACTTCACGTTGGTATAGGCAAAACTTGAGTTTGACAGCTTCAAAAATTTCAGTTGTCAGAAAATGTGAGCCGTATTGCAATTTTCGGCATACTTTGGTTACTTCTTGACTTCTCGGGTTGGTGGGTTTGGACCCTTTGAGTCGATACGAATCCTCTGATATGTTCAGATGTGGATTTCGGCAAGCCAAGATGATAGTTCTGAGCCGAGATATTAGTGCCGAATAAGACATAAAGTTGCCGATTATTTGATGCGAAATATTGCGCTGGTCAAAGAATGTGCCGAATAAGAAATGTTGGCGGTGCAATTTTTTCCGAATAAGTTATAAGCCGAGTTGATCATATACATGCAGCCTGGATAAAAATATAAATTGCCGAATAAGTCAATAGGTTTGCCGAAACTCCTCGTTGATAATATGCCGAGTAAGCCAATAAAATTGCCGAATTGTTCGTTGGCCCTATAGAGGTAAGTTGGTTCGTTGGTGGTTGCCGAATATGCATAGTTGTGTTAATATGCAGTTGATAATAGGCCGAGTGATGTACCGAATCGCAAAAGATAAGCAATACGATATGATGTTTGCCGAGTACCGGAAGTAAGTTGATAAGCAACATCGAAGCCGAATAGTGTTTCCGAAGCCGAGACGGTAATATGATATGCCGTGATAGTAGCGCCGTGCAGTGGTGATATTTCCGAGAATTATATTGAGATTCAAGGCGGTAGCGACTCGGCACTAACGCGACACTGCCGAATTATTTGGCCGAGCAATGATGTAAACCCAACTATAGCTTGTCGAATAAAATACTCATATCATCCATGTCAAGTACTCAGTGAAGATGAAAAATTTCCAAATCCTAACTATTTAAATTAACTGGAATAGGTGTAGAAACATGAGCAAAATCAATGAATCCAGATTAAATACAAGAACATGTATCTGCATAATTACCATTTTGCAGGTCAACATGAGAACAGCCATTGATTTTTATTGACAGTTAGCAAGATACATTGAAATTATCAAGGAAATAAATCTATCGAACCAACAGCTACCATTAGTGGAATTCTTTAGTGTTACACTCATACTGTGAACCAACTACCTTGGGTATTTGATGTAATTATGGAACATAAGGCCTTGCCCCAGAACAACAGCTCCATATATGGTTGGAAAGATTTAAAGCACATGCAGAGGAATGATGACAGACCAGAATATCATCAATGTCATTCTAGTTACATGATTCAGATTACATTGTCCTAATTCCTTTAACAATAGAATAATTGCACAGTATGAAATATGTGAATAATGAATAATGACGATGCCGATTTGTAAAGTTAGGCAAGATGCTTAGTCGATTCTTGAGAAGGGAGGAAGAGCTACCGAATAGCCTTGTCGGATTGCTGACTTCAGCGGTAGGTTGCCGAGTAATAAATGTTAGCCGAATAAGCAATATCACGGTGTAGTGTTTTCAAATACTTGCCGAATAAGTTGCCGAAGAAGAGATAATATGCAGAGAACTAATAGTTTATAAGATGCCGAATGATATGCCGAATTTGCAGAGTTTGATAAGCAATGTTGCCGAATAGTAGTGCTGAGCAATTTTGTACTTCCGAGAAGTGATTCATGAGATTTTTACTGGAGGTGAATAAATTAATAATTGTAGTTGTTCCAAGAATGTCCAATGTTGTGGAGTGGACGTATGTGTGGCCGAGTAGGATTGCCGAGAAAGGTGGAAGAGATGCCGAATAGCTTTGTATCTTTGCCGAGCAATCCTTTATGAGTTGTAATACTGTAAAAATGCACATGCATGGGCTCAATAGCCGACTGATTCTTCAGAGTGGAGAAATTTTCGAGGCTTGCGAGCTAAATTGTGGCTGAGATAGGTGGGTCGGCAACTATTTTGGCTTGCCAAAACACATTGGTCAGCAACTTAGTTTGAAACACTTGGTCGGCAATTCCTTTCGGTTGTGCCAGCTGGAATACTTGGCCGGCGACTTTAGCTTGGTGCTTTGGCAGAATATCACTTCGATTGAATTGCATCACCCTCGAGATTCACATTAATTCGAATTTTGGATAAAAATTGCATACATTCATCGGCAATGTGGTTACTAAGGTGTCTTTGTTCAGAGACAACATTGAAACCCATTTGATTCTTCTCAAAAGCACCTACAACTGACAAATGTTTCGCAATACATGTAATGTATAATATATAAATAAACTCTTAGATTTCCAATTCACAAGTTGCACTACTACAATTGGTTAACCTTGGTTCTTTAGTGAGAGAAAGTAATTAATTACCGAGTAATATGTTTGTTGAAAGGTTTTTCAGCAAGATCAACTAATAATATAATATTTCGACATGGATGCATTCATACATATAGAAGCATAAATGAAAATAAGTTCTTTGGAAAATGATGGCTTTGTTATATATTTTGTCAACCAGTGCTATTCGGAGTCTGACATAATATTTTTTTATCAATTCCTAGAGAGAGAAAACATACAACCCATAATTTTGTGACACACACACATATATATATATATATATATTTCATCTATGCTCATGCTTTTTGGGTTTGATTAAAAAACTACTATACACACATATACGTAGACTAGAAATATACAAATAAATTCTTTCAAAGAGAAAAACAAATTTTCCTTATTCAAGGTAGGCCGACTAATTGCGATCATGTGGTTGGAAACTTTTCTTAGCTTCATGATGTGCCGAATCACTTGGTCGACATTTCTTTGAATTTGGCTTTGCTGAGAATGTGGTCGGCAAGACTGCGTTATGCATGCGACACCTTTGATCTTTGGTTTTGCCGAGATTTGGGTTGGCATCAATGGAAGCCATTAGAGAAAAAGTGAACCCAACTTGTGTACATGTGCATATATATGAAGAATCACCTTCAAGATACGTTTTGTGAAACAAAGAATAAATAAATAAATAAATAGATAGACACATGTATTAATTTAGCCGAGCAGATGTGTTGACTTGCCGAAAAGATGTTCGTACCAATAAAGGTGTGAAACCCATTTTTAGAGAGAGAAAAACAGCTACTAACCTCATCTTGTTTTGACAACCTTTCTAAGCAATATTAATACTCAACGATGCTTTGATCAAATCTGTGAGCATAAATAGATACATACATAGATGTGTATATATATATATATGTATACCTGAACTTTAGCAAAAAAACATAATCAGAATGAAAGAAGCCAAAAACCCGGGGGTCAGACATTGGGATTGGTTTTGCTTTTGTAGAAAGTGCACTAACCTCAAAGCAACCAGTATATGTTTACTTACAACAGTATATTTGTTGTGTTCTTCGTTGATCTCATTCAGTCGTTCCCACAGACGGCGCCAATTGTGAGACCACGAAATATCCTCTAACATGGATGTTGTAGATATCCAACGAAGAGAAGAGCTTCACCCCTGTAGATCTGCAATGAGGAACATAGTCGGTGCCACCCAACCAGGGTTGCCAGCCGGGAGTACTCCGATGATGAAGTTAGTCCTTGAATCAAGAAATAGTATAAATGTATATCAAAAGGGGTGTGTGTGTGTGGTGGAGGGAGAACAGACATACCTTTCACTTGGGATGCCCCCTTTTATATAGATGGGGGGTGTGATATTTATTTGGGCTGGACCTTTGTAGGCTTTGTTTGGGTTGGGCCCAATAAGCTAATACTTATAATTTTCTGGCTCCCACAGTGTGAGATTCTTTCAAAACGTAACACTAAAAAAGAAATGATGTGAGATTTTTTAAACCATTCTAAAATGATGTAAGATTCTTCAAACCATTCCAAAAAGAGTACAAAAATTTCTTAGTAAGCTTTAGGCAAATGTATAATTTCAAACTGTGAGAGTTACATTTGAAAAAAAGTACACTAATGAGTTTCTTAGTGTTTTTGTTATGTTACATTGGAGTGTATTATATTAGAGTGTTACGCTTGGGATTACATTGATTGGAGTGTTACATTTGGAAAAATACATTAATGAGTTTTTTGTATATTACATTGGAGTGTTACGTTTGGGAAAAGTACATTAAGGAAAATTTTTGTGTTATGTTGTTACGTTTGGAAAAAATATACTAAGAAGTTTTTTAGTGTGTTATATTGAAATGCTGCGTTCTTATTTGAAATGTAGGATTTGTTTCAAAATGAGAAAAAAATCCAAAATCTCTATAATGCGTATTTCCCAAATGCGTAATTTCACATTTGGAGAAATTCACTTTTCCTCAAAAATTAAATCCAAGCGTGTAAGTGACTACCATTTTGTATAATTTCCACTTTAATGGGACTTTTGGGTTCATGAGAAAAAATTGAAGACTAAATAGTTCACAAGATCACATTTTGAGATTTATTGGTGTTTCGTCCTTTTTATATTTTTAGTATAGGGTCAGGCTTCCCTTCAGTCCATGATTGAAGTACAAGGTGCTGTTGGGCCTGTGGAGGCCTACTACAGGTCCTGTTTTGATAATCCGAACCGTTCAATGTGTAGAACTTGTCGAGTATTATATGTTTGTAAAAAATCAAATTAATCGGATATTGATAGCTACGTGATCAAATCAATTTTATATATAAAAAAAATTAATGGTGAAAAAATAAACGATTGACAGAAATCTAATTTGATCATATAGCTATTGATATCTGATCAATGCGATTTTTTATAAGCATATAGTACTCGACAAGTTCTACACATTCAACGGTTTGGATTATCGAAATGGGACTTGTAATGGGCCTCCAAGGGTCCAATAGCACCCTGTAGTTCGATCACCGACTGAAAGGAAACCAAACCCTTTAGTATATTATGTATCTTCATAATAGTTATATACTTCTTGAGATAGATTCTAGGGCACTCGATTCATAAATCCAAATTGTAATTTTGTAAAGCGAGAGGCCTAGGTGCTCAATCAGTTTGTCCGAAAGGACAAGTTCAACTAAAATGACCAAAATACCCTTTATATATATATATTATATGTCCCAAAACCCTAACAATAATACACACACACACACTCTCTCTCTCTCTCTCTCTCACTTTCTTTTCTCTACCTCTCTTCGCTGCAGAGCACCGCCTCTCTCTCCTTCATCGCAGACCGCCTCTCATTTTCTCTCTCATCCGCTTGCGATGTCGTCCCCTCCTCCTCCGCTATTGTGAACTGCCGCGACCGCCACTTTCGTCGCAACTCTTTTTCTCTTTTATATTTCTTTTCCCTCTCTCTCTCTCTCTCTCTCTCTCTCTCTCTTTCTCTCTTCTGCGCCGATCTTTATCTTCCATCGTCCTCCCTCTTTTTCTTCTTCTGCCACCTCTCCTCTCATCGATGATTGAACAGCGTCAGACTTCGACAATAGACCCAATGCCAAAGTCACATGTACAGACATATTTAAGCTTTACGAAGATCCAAAACCTAAATCAAGATCGAAAAATCAAAACTAGTTCTCTGATCTGAGCTCAAACCTCGTGATCGGCACGGTAGTGGTAAGTTCTCTTCTTTGCCTGTAACGCCCTACTTTTTATTACTAGAAATAATTACCAAATTCATTACTTAATTCAAGTTCAGAGATAACATGCAGAAATAAACTCTTTAATCCCATGAGTAAAATAAATAACAATTCTCTCATCTGAATGCAAATTAAATACAACATGAGCATACTGAATAAAATGCCCAAAGGCTTACATCATTAAAGAATCAAGAAGAAAGGTGTAACCCTTTTACATATATGGCATTTTGCCAACACAAAAGAGGTCCCGTGGCCAACAAATAAGAAGATCCAAATCTTGTAGCACATCCTGCTTAACACCTAAAAAAGATTCAACAACGTGGGATGAACATATAGTCCAGTAGGGATCTCAACATGTCCCTCAACAATAACAACTTACAGATAGCTATGATCATGAATGCTCAATCTCATACTAGAATAGTAATGTGACAGTTTATACAAAATATACATAAGTATGAACTTTTCTCGTAAACAGCCATTTCATTCAACGCTATAAGCGATTCATCTTTCCTTTCTTTTTATTACCCCTTGTTCCCAAATTTTCATAACAATAACAACTTCTTAGAAAAACAATTTCTCTAAGCCCATTACTTTTCTCCCATTTTCCATATTTACAACAGATGTGCCCTTTTCAAAACATATTTTCAAAATACTCGATTTCCTTCACACTTTCCAAAATCTCGAAATGGCATTCTGGTTTGTTCCCAATACATTCATATCTATACATGCATGCCTTTAATAGAAAGGGAGATAACAAATCATCAACATGTATATAACTAACAAATGAGGCAACTCGGCCCTCCAAAACTGTAACCATCGCAATCCATGATATACTCAAATACACTGAGACAAAAACAATAAAACTCTACTCTACCGACTATATGCACAATAAACCAAGGATACAACTCTCACAATGGTATGCCATTTTACCAAGCGCTAGCTGGAAGGGTATGGTACCTTAGATTCTCAGCGCAGTCAGTTCTCCAGGCGCTAGCTGGAAGGTAACGGTACCTCTGATTATAAGCGTGGGGTATAACACCAATAATCACAATACAACAGAGTATAACCAACAAGTGTAATACATACACATAAACCATCAAGATACATAAGCAATGTGTTAAAGTATATGAACACATAGGTGTGTGGAGTACATCCCCTATCTTCTCCCACACACTAGAGTACATCACCTATCTCCTCCAAAACAATTATACATATATAATGTATCATAGTACTTCATTACGTACAATGTTCAATCAACACAGGTGTAATGCATACACGACAATTCAACACAACCATGTCATCCTTCACCAATGACCAAGGACAAAACCTCTAGATGCATGATTTTAGTACACCTATTATAAAGACTCAACTCTCATGAGATCTTAAACCCAACAATGACACTAGTATGATAGGTAAAGGTAAAACCCCCAAATGTGTGTATTCAACACTCATGATACAATAATTCAATCTCCCTATTCATTTTCCGAGACTCACATAGAGTTAACATTTCATTTTCTATTTTCAAGGTCAACTTTCATAAACTTTCCAAGTCAACATGTTACACCACTTATTCCCAAAAAAACTTTTTCCATTCACAAAACCAATTCCACTCTTTTATTTTAAAAAGCCAATTTCGTGGATAATAAAGCCATAATCCAACTCGGTTCAATACATTCATTTCAAAACAACCCCAAAGCCATAGTTAATCCCTTAAGCATTAACACCTTCACCCAACTCATATTAACAATAGAGACTTATAAACATTAATCAACTACTCTCCATTTTAATTTACCAAATCAAAACATAATTTAGGGCTTTTTCTTCTTTCCATAATAACATGGTAATTTACACTCCAATTAGCCCAAAGAACTATCAATGATGAAATAATCATTCTCAAACAACCAATCCTAGGTTCCCTCACATGGTTTTCAAAGAAATTCAACATGATATGATTTTCATGCAATACAAAGCTACCACATGTCTATCTATAGATGGAGTATTGAAAAAGAACAAGGAGAATCCCTACCTCAAATAGAGAACCCAAGGGAAAAAAGAGCCAAACTCGGAAGTGCTCCAATCCCAAAGTTTTTCAGATCAAAACGAAGTCCTCAACAAACTCCACACTTTTTACAAAGGCCCAAGGATAGAAGATCACTCCTACTAGATCAAACCCTAGAGAGAAGTTGGAGTTTTAGAGTGAGATGCTCTCCAATGGAGGTTTTGAAAAGTAAGAGAGAGAAAGAAAGTGTGAAAAGTGATTTAAAATCACCCAGCTGCCATCTGATATACGACTAGTCCACTCGAGCAGAGAATAGGACGCTCAAGCATCAAGCATAAAAACAGGACCCGCTTGAGCGTCAAGACACAACTGCAAAACACACCCGCTGGAGCGCAAAGGGAAACCTGCTCGAGTGTAGATTACCCTCTTCTAGTATTTTTACAGACATTGAACACCCGCTCGAGCGCAAAATGGCCCGCTCGAGCGCGACCTGCTCGAGCGTAAGGAAATCCGCTCGAGCGTGAAAAACAAACCTGCAGTACATTTGCAGACGCACAAAATGCGGAAATGATGCAAACTCCGCTCGAACGTGAAGGGATCCGCTCGAGCGAATCAATAAAAATCTGGGCAACAAGAATTGGGACAAAAGCTCAACCAACCTGTTCGAAACACGCCCAACACAACCTAAAACTCAAATACCAAGAGTAAAGGATGGAAATGAGAATAAGACAACAACACATTCGCGGAACCGAGTCCGGAATACAATAAACAATGAAGGGAAAACCGGGATCACTATACTGTCGATCTCCCTCCTCCATGTCAAATATGTTATTTTTTTATTTAATATTTGAGCTTAGATTTGTTGAGGGATTAGGGTTCGGGATTTTGTTTGTTTGTTTGTTAGTTGATGCAACAGATTTTTTTTAGAAATTTTTTTCCCCTATATGTTGTTTTTGTTGATGATGATGATAAAAACACAAATTGTGACAAATTAAAAACAATTTGACAAATAAGACAGATCTATTTTGAGCAGATCTATTCAAATCTTGAACAGATAATAGGATTTGCACAGATAAAGAAGCCTCAAATCTGTTCAATTTCTCATTTCTTTATGTGTGAATGTAAGTATTTGTTTGTTTGTTTTTTTTTTTTTTTTTTTTTTTGGGGGGGTTTTAATTGTTGTTGATTGTTGGATACATTTCAAATCTATGATGTTATTATTATTGTTATTGTTGTTGTTTGTTGTTGATGATGATGATATACTGAAACAAATTGAAAAAAACATATAAACAGATAGTATCATATTCAAAAAAAAACATATAAACAGATAGAGTTTAAACATATAAATAAATTTGAATTCCAACAGATAAAATTTGTTAAACTTGAACACATAATAAAATTTGGACAAATATTACAAATAAAAGAAAAATTTTGAACAGATAGTCAACCAAAGTCAACAGATAGATAAGCAGTAAAATTAGAAACAAAATACCCTTCAAAACAAATAAAATGACCTCTTACCAAACTATTTTACAAATAGTGGACCTTTCACCAATAAAAAAAATACACTGAACTTATTGTCTTAAACTCTCTCTAAATTAGATTTATCATCAATTTTTTCCAGATTCTATTGAAAATTTTTTTTTAAAAAAATACCGTTTCTATCGAACTTATTTACAATTACTACTTTCAGCAATTTGTTTATTGGCCACATCATAGAATGACAATCCACTGCATTTTTATAACATGTGAAAAACAATGCACTGCATTTTTATAACACGTGAAAACTGTTATAGATATATCGATCAACTAGCTGGAATTTCATTCATTTTTTTATATTTATTTTTAGAATAAATTATCAATAGGTCTCAATAGTTAGACTTAATTCATATAAAATCCTATTAAAAATAAGTTCTAGTAAAATTATCGCTAAAAATAATTTATACGATAATTTTTTACATATGTTGCTAAAAATTAATAATTAATGACTTTTTTTGTTATGACTTTTATAAATTGTTGTTAAAAATTACAATTAGTGACATTTTTCTGTAATAAAAATTTTAAATTGTCGCTGAAAGTTGAAAATTAGTGGCATTTCTTTGTGATTATTTTTTTAAACTGTTGCTAAAACTTATAATTGTCACTAAAAATTAATAATTAGTGATATTTTTTCCCAAAAGAATACTGTTCTTTTTTAAATTATTATTATTTTTTCTCTTTTGTGTTTCTATTCTTAGTTTTCTTGTCCTATATTATTTCCGATGGTTAAGATGTGAAATAAAATTTTCGTTTTCTTCAATACATACATTGTTTTCTTCCAGTTTGTATATTTTGTTTTGTTGTTATTTTTCTTTCTTTACCCAAAAACTGTAGTGTCCATGATAGGTCACCTTTTCTTATATCTGTACTAGTGTGAGTCGGGCAAGACAAAGCTTGCATCAGTGAGACGATATTCACCTTCATCTCTATGCCGTTCTTTATTCTTTTGTGACTCAGAAATTAATTGGGATTAAAATATTTAGGGATAAGGAATTATACTTTGAAGAATATGAAAATAGCAGTAGCAAACATTTTTAGGATTAACTCAAGAATGCATCAGAAGTTAAAAATATTGTTTTTCATTACATTTGTAAGTTTATCTTAATTTTGTGAGCATACACCATCAAGTCGAATAACTAATTGATAGGATCTTAATTTTGTGAGCATTCTACTCATTATACTTGATAGAGCTAAATCTCAAAGCCATTTTCCTCTCAAGTATGTCATCGACAAGTTGGATGGGAAGTTCAGTGTTTTTGACACTAGATTTCAAGTTTTTTTCTTCTCTTTGGGAAAATAGATAAATGCTCGTATGATATTCAAATTCCTCTGTGTGTTTCCATTTTTCGTGTTTAATTATTTGTCTGTTGGTACGCACGTTCCAAAACATGATACACTTCGGTTCCAAAACAGTAGATTTAGTGATCCAAAACGATTCCAAAAGTTTTTTTCAATATATTTCCTTAAATGTTTCCTTAGGAGAACAAAAATCAAATACATGAACTAAAATCTATGGTGAGTTAAGTTTTGGCAAGACAAAAATATAAAAAAAAACGGATCATAATTTTTAGAAAAATGATTGGCCACATTAAAAAAACAATAAATTTATTAGATATCTAATAGTCAAAAGAAAATTACTCTACAAGTACCTTAAATTCTTAAGCGTAATATATATAAGTCTACTCCTATCGTATCACATTTTAGAGTATGTGACGTACCACGTTTCTGTTCTCGTTCCATGTATCAGAACGATCCACGTTCTAGATAACATAATTCATAGGTTACTGTTCTAATTTTTTAAGAACTAATTTCTATGATTTGATTCATCGTTTACTCTAAAATTAGTCCAATTTGATCTGGGTATGCTCCCTACACGAGTGCATGTAGTAAATTATAGTAGTGATTTTCAATAAAAATATATGCTTATTTGACTGGTTGTATTTTATTACGATTGAAATGAAATATCTGAGTGTCCATCTTATTAGTTTAGAAATGGCACAGTTTCCGTTGGTGGCTACGCATAGTCACTCAAGTCTTTCTTAATGATTTGTTTCACACTAAATATTTCTATTCCCGTGTTGTGAGTTTTCAAATTTTGTATATTTTTTTCTCGACTGTCTTTATTCCTTTGATTGAATCGAAAAATATATCATTGATATGGATTATTGTCTGAAAAAAGAAAAAAAAAAGAAAAAAAAGAAAAGAAAAGAGGGAATAGGAGAACTGCGAAGATTCACAAAAGTTATTAGGACCCAACTGAACTATGATATTATAACTTACTTTGGAACATGAGAGGGTAACAAAATCCCGACTTTAGTACGTAAGGTTCTTACATTTTAAGCCTTTCGCAGGTATCACTTTGTCACATGGGAATAGAAAAACCAATTTGGTGTTTTCCTACATGAATAAAGCAGACGATTCTATCTATAATTTCTAAATACATTGAAATTTAATAAGGAATCACAAATTTTGGTACTTTCTCCATCAAAATAATCAAATATTGAATTATGGAAACCATATTGTCAAACTTGGTTGGGCTTAGTCAGCCATATTACTTTGCCAAACTTGGTTGGGCTTAGTCAGCCATATTGTCAAGCATATGGTATGCATAATTTGTCTCCGCACTAATAAACGTCAATGTAATACAGAAGCATAGAAATCAAGTATTGATATCTCCATAGAAGACAAAGAAACTGCAAACAAGAAAGTCACATATCAGATTGTTTGGATTGGCAGCTGATCTGTGAAAGAAAAAAAGCATACAGAGTTCAATCCAAATGCAAACTGCAGAATAAAGGAAGATACAACACTCAAACGAACAGTAAGAAATTGAACAAACCTAAGGGCAAACTCACATACCAGACTGTCTGGTTTCCTAGACATGGCGAAATCCAAACAGCAAAGAGTATATATATAGATCTTTTTCTACACCGATTCACTATTTTTGTCTTGCAGCACATGGGGAACTCTTTCAGAGGCAAATAAGTGTCACAACCCAAACCCGCCCCTATAGGTTTAGCATCGTAACCGGCCAGTAATCCTGGGATTACCGAAGGCCTCTGAGACAGATTAATATAATATTAGGGGCTAGCGGAAGCAAAAAGAATATACAATGTCCATTGAGTCAAGTGCACTTATATGAGATGTAAAAAATTTTAAACTTTTTATATACATCTATACACATCATCTTTAAGTCATAATATATACAGATTAGGCAGAAAAGGACTTAGTCCCCCTTTTTTTCTTTTTTTCTTTTTTCTTTTTTTTCCAAAATACACATGACTTGAAGAACCAAACAAGAAAACATGACTTAAACTTTAAATTACATAACGACAACACTTAACATATCCGGAACCTCCACGGGAGGCACATAGGTTGGCTGACAGAACAGATTCTAGACATATGCCTCTAAGCCTGGTCACGCGCCTGATCACCTATATACATAAATAATACAGTAAGCTAAAGCCCAGTGAATAATAATAGAGTAAAGGGTTTTAATGAATGATGTCCATCACAGAATTAGAAATCAGAGTTCATATCAGAAACATAATCATGTTCATGTTCATATTCGTATCAAAACAGATTCATGTACTTGTACAACATCATTTCCATAATCAGGTTTGTAACATAATCATACGTGGTACATCCAATAGCATTCACAAATCTGATGACCCATAAAGGGACCTGATGACCCATAAAGGGACAGCCTTGAAGGCTTTCTGATGACTCATGTGCACAGAGACGTTCTGATGACCCATAAAGGGACCTGATGATTCATATAGGGACCTGATGACCCATAAAGGGACTTGATGACCCATAATGGGACCTGATGACCCATAAAGGGACGCATATCATGTAGTGCTAAGGATGCCACAATTAACTTTCAGAATCTTGGACAATCATTCATTCATTTCTAACATATCATAGCTTTTCAAAGAATCAATCATTTCGTATCATAGTATACTGAAAATACATAACATCGAACATAGCTTTACAAAGTTATTACTCACAGATGGCTGCAGAAGCAAATCAGACAGACTGGACATATCAGATAAACCAGGCAGACAATAGCGCGCGACCTACACAATTACATAACATATACACATAGAAATACAATGTTATTTCCTTGATCAAACTTGACTTTCCTGTCTTTTCTGCCCAAGTAGTCTGAGATTCTACTACGTGTATTCTTTCTTATTTAAATAAACCGGGTTCTTATTTCACATATTCTTTCATTACTAAGTCCTTCTTTTCCAAATAGATTGATCCTTTACTTGGCTTCTTTAACAATTACCACACGATCAATAATTCATTCTTTAACTAACTAATCTATGTTGATTAGTAGCTTATTAATCTTTATTGAGTCATAAATCATGTCTAGAATGTTTTGGAAAGACATGAGGATAAAAATATGAACTAAATGCAACCTTCCAAAATGTGCTGAAAATGGGGTCTTCGCTCGAGCGCCACTTTGGTCGCTCGAACGAGCTGTAAAATTTGAAAAACTACTGGAAGCTTGATTTTCACGCTCGAGCAAGACTTCCCTCGCTCGAGCGAACAACGAAAAATTCTGAAATTCTAAAATTGAAATTAAAGTTCAAATTTGGTATTTAAAGCCCCAAAACATGTACTTTAGTATACAAACATTGAGGATCCTTTATTAGAGTCATAATTTGCTAATTCATTTATTCAAAAATCATGTCCCAATTGCCAAATTTAGTTTTAATAAAATTGTTTTCAAGCTCTTACTATTTTCCTTCAAAATATGAAATCAAAGTCATAAATTCCTTAGGAAATCATTCACATGTATGGAATTGACATCCAAAGTACTAGTTTTATATTCCTATAAATTTTTCCCACTAATTTCCATAATCATGAGTCCACTTAATTTCTTATTTAATCCATGAGACTAATTTCATAGCTTTCTTAATTCATGATGCATGTAACTTATTTTATATTTGACACCCAATTTCATCCTAATTCCATGAATTAAATCTCAATATCCAAGTATTATAGGATGATTCTACTAAATCAAACCGAAGATAATTAATTTCCACTTTATTTTCCATAACTACTCACATGCATGTAACCCAATTTAAATTAATTCTTATAATCTTGAATCTAATTCAACTTTATCACTCTTTTACTAATTTCTCTTAATTTACATGAAATTGAAGTTATATGACTCTTAGGAAAGATCTGCATGTATGGGATTAAGATTAAAACCAACTAATTTCCTATAATCAAAATCAAATCATCATAATCTAATTCTTGATTTAGCCGAATTTTAGATTTAATCAATTTTCTTCATATCACACCCAAAACCTAATTCACGATCTTAGATGCTCCATAACACATTTAAATTTTGAATTAAACTCTTTCATTATATTACATGCATGAGTTAGAAATCAAACTTAAATCAATGTCCAATTTCCATAAATTAAACATAACTCCATTTATTCATCATTTTGTTAACTTCTACCATTTACATGAAATTGGACCCAAGTTTAACAAATTTAAGAAATCATGAATCATACCCTTGGCCCTAATTTGATTCTACATGCAAGCCAAATTTATGAAGGATAATGAAAATCAAACTCAACTAATTAATTTCTAAATTAATTTCCAAAATCATGAATCTAATTTAGTTTCTTGCTCAAAACCCAATTTCTTACAAACCCATGAAATTAGTTCCATAACTTTCTTAATTTTAGCTTTTAACTAAATTATCTACAAAAATTAGGACAAATTATTTACCTAAATTTGTTAAATTCTTGAGCCTCCCTTGGCTACTCTTTACATTCCCCTTTGCTCTTAATTTCTCCCTTTTTGTTCCAAAGACACAGAAAAACCATGGCTTTCTCTCCCTCTCTCTCGGCTCTTTCTCCCTCTCTTGAACCCATAACCTCTTTACTGCCTTTTTGTTTCTTTTAGTCTTTGAGCTTCACAGGTTATACATCACTCACACACATATTTCACGAGCAGTGATTCGGACCCCATGGGGTGGCTTTGATGGACGTGGCAAGACCGGATTCATTAAAGCCTAAAAACAAAAAAAAAACAAAAAAAAAAATTTTTTTTGGACCAATCCCGTGTGACCCCCAGTACCCCCACTGGGGGTCTGAAGCTTTTTCCCATATTTCACTCCTATTCTTGCACAAGCACACGTGCACAACTCTCTAGCCTTCCAGCACAACACCCACACACACACATGCACAGATTTTCTCATTACACCCACACCCAATTACACCCCAAATATTAATTTGGTCCAATTTAACTTATGTCTAGGAATAATTTAATTAAGTATATCCTAATTAAATCTTAACCAACACCTAATTAAATTAATTAAATTAATAAATCTTAATAAATCCTAATTAATCTTAATAAATCTTAACCAACACCTAATTAAATTAATTATAACGAATCATAAATCTCTCATAATTTAATTAATCTAATCAACTTCCATTAGAGCCTAATTAGATATATTTAAATTTATCGATCCGAATCAGATTTTTAATCAGACTCCCAAAAGGCTCCGAATATTAAGTTAAACTTATTTCTATCCTCAATTTTGGTTTCTTAGATTCTTTAGTCCTTCAATTCCTAATCAGACTAAAAAATTTTGTCGATAAATTACATATTCAAATTGGACACGTCGTAATTAAATTTAATTTATAATAACCACAATCCTAAATCCTCATAATTTAATTAACTTGATCAACCCCAATTATGATCTAATTTATCGATTCTCAATTTTACTAAACTAAAACGAATATTTAATTAAACTCCCAAATGGGTCCATGATTAATATTAAATTGATTCGACTTCTTGACTTCACTTACTTAAGCCATTTGGACCCTTAATTTTTAATTCCAAAATAAACCTTCAATAAAATCATATACGAGTCAGATTCCACAATTCTCATAAATCCCACATAATTTAATTAACCCAATTCGGACCCAATTTAATTGAATCTCAATTTATAAATCCGAAATGAATAGCTAATTAAACTTCCATACGGTCCGATATTCGAAATTAAAATAACTTAATTCACTGATTATACTCTCTTGAGCCATTTGGGCATTCTATTCCTAATTCCAAAATAAATCCTCAATAGAATCACGTAGGAGTAAATTTCCACAATTTTCGTAACTCCCAGATTAATTATAATAATCGGCACTTAAATTTCAAAACCTCTTCATTAATCAAGTACTAATCTTTATACGCGATAGGACCGTTACAATAAGCCAGCAAACAAATAGCACTGCTTCAACAATGGCTTGCTGGAGAAGCACCACACAGAGGTCTCAGAAATTTTAATTTTTTTTTATTTTTTTGTCCTGATTACATAGTTTATTGATTTGAAATATGGCTTCATCTATCCCTTGAAGTTCATTGTTTATTTTCTGTTACTTCTTATGACAGCTATTACAAGAACACTATGATGAAGTCTGGTTCTTGCGATTTTCACACAACGGGAAATACTTAGCCTCGTCATCCAATGATCCAATGTTTCCAATAAATTTAACATAGAATCAAACAATTGGTGGGCAGCAATTATAAAAAATGTCAAAAAAGAAGAACTTCATACCAAAACACAAACCCATAAACAGTGATAAATTTCTCACTTGAACATAGAATCAAACACTTGGTGGGCAGGGATTATAACAAATGTCAAAAAAGAAGTTCATCCCCAAATAGTAGTTAAATTCAACAAGAAGAAATTAAAGTCAATATAGGCACTAACCAACCTCATAAACAGATATCTTAAAAAAAAAATGTTCAATGAAGCAAACACTGGAAAACAGAAATTGAAGAATTGTCATAAGTCTTCTGTTTCGTTGACAAAACGCAGATTTATTTGCAAAAACGCAATGAAACACTCTACACCTCTTAAGATTGCAGAACTTGTGTAACAAGCTTGACTGAAAAGCTGCAACAATAATTTTACTTCGAAAATTTAAACTATTTTGGTGGCTTGCAAGGAGGTAACAGAACACACATTTGATCAATATTGTAACATTCGAGGAAAAGGTTTAGAATACAGAATGTGATCACACAAAATCACCCTTACACGTTTTCTTCAAAAATCTATGTGATTGTGCTTTTATTTTGATTAGAGAACAAGAATAACAAAACACACAATTGTGGATCACTCCCACTACTTTCCAAGAAAGATTATGAGAAATTTCACAATGACAATCACACAAAAATAACCACACAATTGAAAATTTATATAAATTACTTGGGAGCTGCCTTCCCAGCTATCACACCGGCCTTATTTAGCGTTTTGAGTTTCATCTGTAAGTCTCTCCATCAAGCAAATCCCTTTTGGTTCATTTTCTAGTTTTGGTTTGGATGAAATTTTTTAATCAACTTTGAGTTTGTAACACATCTAAAAAAAATTAAAAAAACTTACACTCATTTGGATAACTCATTTTTGTCTTTCAAATTGTGCAGTAACCGAGCTGAGTAGGATGGAGTTTGAGTATTGAGCTTAGTTAAAATTTAATATGATTCAAAATGAATTTAATCTTGACTTATTTAAATAAGTTTTTAATAAGTTGAATATAAGTTGAGCTTAAGTAACTTAGTTAATTTAACACTACTATTTTTAATTGAATAGGGCTTACTGATTAGACAGTCTAGTTGGAATCACCACAACCTTATTTTGATAATTTAATCCGTTCAGTTTATAATTTTCTATGTACAAATTATTTATGAAAAAAAATCATTTTGATCCAATAATTGTAGTTATATTATTATGTTGCATTTTTCCTTTTTTTACACACACACACAAAAAAAAAAAAAAAAATAGATGTATATTTTAAAAATCATCTTTATATATATATTTTTTAGAAAGAAAAATATGACTTCAATCATTGAATCAATATAGTTTTTTTTTTTTTTTTTTTTTTTTTTCATGTATGACTTATACATAAGGACTTGCAAAATGAACGAATTAAATCATTGGAAATCCAACTAGACTGTCTAGTTGACACATGGTCTAAAGAAAATCTCTATTTTTTTATTTAACGTTTTTTTATAAAATATTTCTCAATTAATATACAATATTTTTTCCTTGTCTTTTAGTGTGGGCTTTTTTTTTTTTTTTTTTTTTTTTCACACTATCCTCGGTTTATGGAATATAAAATGATTATTCTATCATAATGTTTAATTTCACGTTTAGCTTATAAAAACAAATTTTAAAAATTACGTTATAAATAAAATTATCATTCATCATCATAACAAAATGATCATTTCAAGAAGGATAAAAAATGACTATTCCTAATTAAGTTGAAAGCTAATAAAAAAGTTGCATTACCAATTGCAAATATGCAATCGATTAATGGATTAAGTTTTTTCTGAGATTGGATTATTTGTGTTTTGATCAGGTTTTCAAAGCATAGACAAATATGGATCTAAACCTATTGCCAAACAACGGACCTGTCGAGGATCTCCCAGGCTCTTCACTATCGATTGATAGATCAGTCACCATACTTTATCAGATGATAGAAGAAAGATGGCTAACTTCATCTGGTAAGGATTTTTTTGTTGAATCCAAGGCTTCTAACATCGCATGCAGATGAGGTCATTTTTGAACTCATGAGGTCTATTATAGATTTCGTTTCAATAATTTCAATTGTTCATTTTGTATATTATTCATGAAAAACAATTACACCAATCTAATAACCATAGTTTTTTAATTTTATTTCTAAAAAACCAACGACAAATTTGTTTTTAAAAATAGTTCATCTATTTATAAAAATAAAAATAAAAACAGACAAACATGATAAAACGAAATGACTATTGTTATCTAATTTTTTTTATGAATAATATACACAAAGAGCTTTACAAAATTAATTATTTAAATTATCAAAACGAGATCGTAGACCCAGGTACCTACATATAAGGATCAAATTCAAATTAAACTCAACCCATATTATATTATTTTTTACTTATTTGATGGAAATGAGCAATGTATATTAGGTCAAAAGATTGACTTTCTTGACTAATGAGAAAAATATAATTAATTTTGTAATTTTGATATAATTATACATTATTTTCATAAAATTTATAATTGGATAACAATTCCACCCACAACAGTTTGACCTGGATGTTAGTTTCATAGGTAATGATATAACTATTTTGCCCTTTAAAAATTATTTTTCATAATTTTTTCAAATAGAAATTTGGAAAATATTTGAGATTATCAAAAAAAAAATTTCACAATTCAACTCATAATGATGTGATATAATAAATGTTAATTTTTTAACTATCTCTATATTATATCATTATAAGTAGATTTATAGATTAAAAAATGTGAGTCTAGCATTTCTTTAAAAATACCCATGACTTTGTTGATTTTTCTTTTATTAATATATGTCTCTTTAATTCATTTCGCTTAGTGCCGTGCGAAAGTGGAATTGTTGATAGGGATCCACAGGTACATTCCTTCACCATTATATTTTTAGTTTTTTAACACTGAATATATTGTAGAGACAATATTTAGACATACATAACACATATTATAAATTTGAATATAATATTTTTAAAAATAAAATAATAAAATAAAAATAATATAGATTTATGCATATTAATTTTTCATATTTTTAAGAATTAGTGTTATGTTATATTTAAGACTGGTTTGAAATTAAGTTATTTTAATAATTTTTTGACTAAAATATAAGATAAAAAAAAAAAAAAAGAAGAATTCTATCATACACACCTCTTGAAAGGGGTGTAACTTATACACTATTAGTTATGTCATTTTCTTTTTTAGTTATAATCAATTTTTTCTTTAGTGATGATATTATTTTAGTTATGATTCATGACATCTTTATTTACGTCTCATCTTTGTGTGCTCATAGGGGCCCATTTCGGGGCCCATTTTGATAATCCAAATAGTTTATTTTTTAGAGTATATCGAGTAGAATATATTTATAAAAAATCAAATTGATCGGATATCATTAACATTTTCTTCTCTTCACATTTGTATTCAATTTTATACTACAAATTACATTTGTTATTTATTTTTGTAGATAGAAATGTGAATTGATAAAAAAAAGTTAACGATGTCTAATTAATTTTATTTTTTATAAGTATATTCTATTCGATATATTCTAAAAGTAAACGGTTTCAGTTATCAAACAGGCCCTAAAATGGGCCTATATGGACGCACAACAGTGACTGCTGTGTCGGGACACGTCAGCCACCCCGTTTCCAATAAGTATATACTCATAATTTTATTTATCTTGTTTGATTTTGATTGATTTTTTGTAAATTATTTTTTTTTTAGTTTTTTGTGAATTTTTTTTAATATTTTAAACATTTTTTTTTAATTTTTTAGATCCACCTAATTTAGATGTACCTAAAAAGTAAATATTTACGAAAAATATAATAAAAAATCAATAAATACACAAAAACATGAAAATATACTGAATTTTTATACTTTTATATTTTTCGTATTTAGTGAATTTTTAAAGACTTTTTTCCATAAATATTATATTTCTAAAATGTATTTAAATTATGTGAATCTAAAAAAAAAAAATTTTAAAAATTCATTAAAAGATATATATATATATATGAAAAATAAAAAAATCATTTTTTTAAAAATCAATTTAAACAAAAAAGGATAATTAGTATTCTAACATATTATTATGTCTTGTATTTTTTTTTTTCAATTTGCATACAGTTGCGTAGTCATGTCGGGTGACAGGTAATTATTTCTTAAGCTTCTAGAAATACGAGTGAGATAGTGGTGGACATAGGGTTGGCTGGCAGCGGGGCCATCCCACCCTCTCAATTTTTGAAAAATTACATTTTTACCGTGTAATTTTAAATATTTATAAAAGTTTATATTTTGGTCCCTTTAAAATATATATAATTTTATTCTAACTCTTTCAAAATTTAAATAATTTTACTTTATTATTGAAAATATTTATTATTTTCATGCATTTTTTAGTAATTATAAAATAAATTAATATTTTAGTCACCCCAAACCTTTGAAAAATTTCATAACTTTCATGTCATTTTTGAGTTTTTGTAAGATAAATTAATATCTTAGTTTTCAAAATCTATATAATCTTATTTTAATTCCTCTAAAATTTAAATTATTTTACTTTAGCCCCCCTTTATTCAATTTCCACCTCCGTCACTGACTATAGTTTGCTAAAATAAGAGATGTATAAAGTGCTTTCATTTTTATTTATATATTTATTTGACTATGACCAAATTATTTATTTATTTATGATTTTTCGTTCTGTTTTTAAAAAAATTATTTTTATTTTTAATACCAAAGTGATCTATAAACTAACATAAAGGTTTTTTTTTTGTTACCATTTCTGGTCACAAGGGTTTGAGTCATGAAAATAATTTCTCAATACAAATAAAAATAAGAGTATCTACATTAGACATGTTCAAAATATTTATTAAAGTATTTTATGTGATGAAAAGTGATAAAAGTAAGGCTCAATTTTATCTGTTAAAGGTTTGTCAATTTAATGTATATGAATGTTCTAATCGAAATATTAAAATGTATGTTAAAATATGACTTTTAAAATAATTAAAAATCTACTTGAATATGACTAAATATTTATGTGAGGAGAATAAAATAATTAAAAAGGTAAATTACACTGACGGTTCACATGGTTTGAAAATAACACAATGAGTCTTACAAGTTTAACACAATTACACAAAGCTACTTTAAGGTTTTAATTCATATAATACTTGGCCCATTTTTTATCAAAAATTTGTTAGTCGTATGAATAAAAAAAAATGATGTTGTCATCTCTTTTACATTGAAATGTACATTTTACATTGTGTATCGTTGTGTATTTATTGCATCTAACCAACTACAGTCCCCGTTAGGTAATATAATACAAGGAATTCCTCCTCTAATAGTGAGATCTGGTTGGAATTTAACAAATACATAGAAGACTCTCTGGCAACCCATCTACTAGTTTTGGATTTGGGAATCCTGCTGTGACTAAAGTCATAGCAATGATCTGTGGTGCCCCGATGGGGGTTTTTCTGAATTTTTTTCAATAATCCGAACTAATCATATTTTAGGGTTCGTCGAGTATATTTTAGGATTCATACAAAAAATCAAGTTAATAGGAAATCAGCAACCCCATGATCATATTCAAATTATTTTAAAAAAATTATGAAGATCATGTCAACTATTTATTTTTAAAAAAACAAATGTGCTCTTGTTATAGAATTATAGATTTCCAATCAATTTAATTTTTTTACATGAATGAATTATACAACAAACTCTATAATATGAATAGATCAGGTTATCATAAGAGACTCAAAAAATACCCATTGGGGCACCACAATCACAGTAGTAGTCACAACATCATTTCTTGGTCCATTAGTTTTGGCCTTTTTAACTTTACCAAAAAAATATCATTGTAATTATGTTAAAATTGTGAAACTTATTATATTTTCTCTAAACTTTAACGTTGTGTTTGGTTAGAAATTTGGCAAGAGATTTGGAAAGGGAAATAGAAAAAGTGTGTGAAACTAGGTAAATGTAGGTATATTTTATTCGCGTTTCACTACCTTTTCCCTTTCTCTTTTTTAATTCATTCCAAAATCTCCCAACCAAATATAGTGTAAGGGATATCAATATAATTTACCCAATTAAAATTTTTAAAAAGCTACCATGGGCCACCACCCTACACCAAATCTTCAATGCCTTCTTGCGCCAAAGTAAGTCAATGTTTGATACTAGTATAATTTTTTGTTCATTTGTTTTTTCAATAATCAGTACCAAAAGGCTCACATATACAACTTTTAGCCCTACAAAACCCAGTACCAAATCTTACAGAGTCGTGTGTGGTAGTTCTTTTATATTTTTTGGGCCATTGGGCACTCCTAGATTACAGTAAGTCCAAACTCTGAACCATGCCTATGATTAGGCAAATTTTGTGTTGGCATAAGGAAAGAAATCCACTGAATTTAAATGGAGTTTTTCAAGAAATTAATGAGAGTAGAAATTACTATGATAAAATAGTAAAAATGAATGAACACATTTTTTTTCCCACAAAAAATTAGTTGTTAATTGTTAAATTAGTTCTTGAGGGAAGTTGAATCTCCAACCTCTCCCATGCAACTAGACCACAAACAAGGCCATTGGCAACAAAATGCCTTTTGAGTTCAAATCGGAATATTGATTCAATCAAAATTAAAACAAAAAAAAGGAAGAGTATGGAAGCAATGGTTCCAAAGCTTTAGTTGAGTGTGTGTCTTGGTGTACTTCAGGGTCAAAAGCCCACCACCACTGATGAACAGGATAAGCTCACACAACTTAGCTTGGGGAATTTTGTTGGGAACGCATCCCAACCTCTGCCAAGGTAAAAGCCAATTTTCAATTGTATGTATGAAATCTTTGTGTTATTTTAGAAACATTACTTTTTTTATTTCGTGTATTGGGTAGAATATTTGATAATTCATTTGGGATTCCTAACATTGCTCTATTTTCAGCTTCAATGATTACTTAAATTGGTCCATTAGGCTTCCAGATCATGAGGAAACTTACAACCATGAGGTACCACCATCTCTACCATGCAAAAGAGCTGAGTTGTCCTTCTCGGAAAGGAAAGGTCGAACCTATAAGAAGTTCAGTTTTGAAGAAATGGAAAAACTGATTGAAGGAGTTGAGAAAAATGGAGGGAAGTAAGTTTTATTTTGACATGAAACACAACTAAGAAATGAAACACAATCAGGATATCATGTTTTTTTTTAAAAACTGAATTAGGATGCCATGTTGATTTTTGTCATTTTATATCGTAGATATTGCAATTGGAAGACTATTAAAAAACTATATTTCGAGGATTCAGATCGATCAAAAGACCAATTGAAGGTAAAGAGTTTCACTTGCAATCTTTCCATACTACATTGTACATTTTTCCCATTTAGCGCTACTTAATAGTTTATTGGAAAAATTACAAAAAAAAAAAAATCTCATAGTTTAAGGCATGTAACAAAATAAACCCTAAATTTTGTAATTTATCAATTTATACCATAATTTTTTGATTTGTTTTCAATATAAATTATTTGTCTATTTTCATTAACTAAAATTGACGAACAAAAATGATATTTTAGTCATTATATTAAATGTTGGTATATGAAAAATATCTAAAATGTCATTTTTCATTGAGTTTAATGATTATAATACTCTTTTTCCATCAGCTTTACCTAAAAGAATAGGCAAATGATTCAAATTAAAAACAAATCAAAAAATTAGAATTTAAATTGATAAAATTAAAATTTTATTTTATTATAAAGCTTATATTTTATAATTTTCCTTTGTTTATTTCCCCGAGCAAGTACCAAGAACTTTTTCCTTAGAAAGCCGAGGTATTTTTTGCTAAACTTTAAAATTGAAAATTGAAATATGAAAATTAAGGTATTGAAAATTGATCAAGGATATGTTTGGTAACGTTTATTTAAAACTTTCTATTTATATTTATAAAAAAAAATTGAAAAATTGTAAATAAAAAATTGTTTAGTATCTATTTTCATTTTCAAAAATTTAGTTTAGCAAATTCTTGTAACCGTAACTTTCACTTATTTACAGGGAAAAGAAATTTCCATTACTTTTTTATTTTTTATTTTTTATTTTTTCCACCGCCTACTAGTCATTATTATAGGACAACTTAAAAAATACGTGGACACGGTGCAATTTGCGATTTATTATCATTTATGCACTAAGTAAATTATATGACATCTATTTTTTTTTATCATGATATTACTTTTGATTTGCATTTTTGTAATGTGAATTATTAAAATTTAAGCTCCTGAAACATATTTAGAATGCTCTTTGATTTATTAGTTCATCTTTAATCATGATTAATTGATTTCAATAATATTTAAGCTGTTAAAATATGTCCTAAACCCAATCCTTTGAACTTGTTTAAACTTGCCTTCTGCACTTCTTCATCTTTTTTTTTTTCTTCTATATTTAACCCCCAAAAAAAAAAATTTAAATTGAAAATTGTTAAATAAAAAATTGTTTAGTATCTCTTTTTATTTTTAAAAACTTGTAAATAGTTTAGCAAATTTTTGTAATAGTAAAAAATTGGTTTCACATGGTGTTTGGGAAGAGCTTTTTTTTAGCTTTTTTTTTTTTTTAACTAAAATAGCACTAAAAGATAAAGAATAATGTTTGGGGGCCCTAATTTTTGTGGCTCAAATGGCTCAAAATTGTCAGAACGATGTCGTTTTGGCAATTTTGATGTTGTTTTGTACTCAAAACGACGTCGTTTTGACAAATTCGAGCCATTTGAGCCACAAAAATTACGGCCCTCTACCATTGCTGAAAGATAAAATAGTCAATAAGACAAAATGTCACATCAAACCTATAATTATTTTACTTTTTTTCTCACAAACATCACATCCAACTACAAAAAAAATCTAACTATCTTTCCAAACACAAAAAATTTAGCCCCCTAAAATAACAAAAAACTAAATAAAATAGCAACTTCTCAAACACCCATATGCACACTTTTTTTTTTTTTTTTTTTTAACAGTATGCATAGTGGAGTTTCTCTAAAATTTTATGATGCTCTATTTTTGGTTAAAATGTTTATTATTAAATGAGCTTGGAAACGCATACAATACTTTATATAAAATAAAGTATAATTTTAGTATCTAATTTTTTTTTGTACCATCAATGCGTAAATTTTCCATCACTTCAGTATCATCACTGTGTAACTATTTGGATTGTACTAATATTGTGGAAATTAATTTTTTTTATATTTTTAATTTGTGAATAGTGATAACTTTTTTACTTTTTGAGTAATTTTTTCAACATGCCAAACCAACCCTATATATATAGTTCAGTAAATATTTTTTCTGTGTATATGCAAGTATTGATTATCTAAATATGGTTTCAAACGAGGTGGCATTTTGATCATGCAGGAAAAGTGGAGACATATGAAGAAATCTGCAGACAAGCAAACAGATCCCCATCTAAAGAAGCTCTATGTGCGGGCGTTGAAAGTCCAGATGAGTCCTCCAAAGCCCAAATCATCCAAGTGCAAGGTGGAGGAGCTCCCAAATTCCAATTTAGAAAATCAATAAATATATACTTGTATTATTAAACATGATCTGAGTGCATCATCCTAGTTTAGTCTATGTTTTATAAATTAGCAGTTGACCTGAAAAATTAAAATATAATTTTAATTATTTATTTTGATAATATTAACGTTATCATTCAATAAAATTGTTACTTCAATACTTATATATATTAATTTTAATTAAATTATTTATGTATTTTAACAATTTTAGTTCTACCGTATTGTAAAAGTGTAATTATCATATAATAATTTTGTATGATATATATTAAATTATAAAACAATAAAATAAATACTCATTTTGATATTAAAAATCATAGTTAAATTAGAAGAATTAGTAACATAAAATTAAAAGTAATTCTAACTATTTAATCTTCTTTTATATTCATTTGAAAAATAAAAATATGTAGCAATAGAAATTATATAAAATTTATTAAAACAATTAAATATAAATATGTTGTAATTGGATTATCATATAATGATTTTATATGATACATATATATATATATATATATATTAAATTATAAGATTGTAAAATAAACATTCTTAATTAAATTAAAATATCAACTATATAAAAGAAATTCAACAATAACCAACCAAAAAGGTATCACATAACAACATGTAAACCCAAAAAAAAAAAAATAATGAAAACATCTAAACGATAGATACATGTTAATGTGTAAAGTGATTAATCAACTGTAATTTAATGTAAAAACATAAAAGAACTTACTATCCAACAATTGAAGAAGTAACTCAAATAGTAAATCCAAACTTTTGAAGTTTCTTGAGAGTATTATTATTATGTAGGTTTTTCCTCTTGTGAGTTGTGATTATATAAAATAATGTAAAAAATAAAGTATAATTTCATATATAGAATCACTATAAAATTTAAACGACAAATCCACAATATAGAATTAGTATTTGGTATAGAATAATGTACAAAAAAATAAGGAAAAAAGAAAAAAGAAAAAGAAAAGAGGCAATTTAGCATTAAAAAAAAAATCCTAATACGCTTGAGAAAATTAAGAAGAAAAACATGAAACGCAAAATTGGTATTGGATTTGTCAATTATCTCAAATTACCATGAAAAATATATGGAAAATAAATATTTGTCAAATAGAGTACATATAAAATAGATAAAGTTAGTATAATTTAAATTATGTTTGACTTTGTGTAAAACTCTATATGTAATTAAAAAAATACACGCTGACTTGGCTCTCTTAGAAAAAAAAAAAGCAACTCCTTATAATATGCCACTTAAGCATAAGAAAAACACAACTTTTAATGTATATATACATATATACTAGTGCGTGACCTTTGCGATGTACGAGAATTTATTTTTAAAATAAAAAATTAATTTTGAGTCTTAATATTTTTTGTGTAGAAAATTTTAACAATTGAAAGTCAAATACAAACAAATTTGTTAATAGCTAATGAAAAATTTTGTCACTATATGTGTGATCATATATAAAAGGTTTGTAAAAATAATTTCTTTCAAAATTAAAAATAAAATAAAATAAGTGTATTTTCAACCTGAAATCAAAATTTCATTTGTGTTAATCAAATTTACCAAAAAACATGAATTCTGCTTGTATCAATATATATATATATATATTTTTGAAAAAAATAAAAACAACGGAAAGTTCTATAATATACAAATTATGACTTGGTTATAACTCCTGGTGTATTATTTTGATTATTAATCAAAAAGTTCTTTGCTAATTTCTTCTTCTTCTTCTTCTTCTTCTTTTTATTATGTTTAAAGTGATGCATTGGGTCTTTAATTATGTTTCAATTGGTGTTTGATTATGATCTATTATAATACATTTATATGACAACATTTAAGTATTTTTATTACATGATAAAATACTTAAAATTGGTTGACTCAAAGGTAGGATTTGATGATGCAATTGCTCACGAGATGGATCGGATCGATCCAAGCCCCTCAAGCCCACTCCTAAGTGATGAAGCCCCCTGGAAGACCTGCAAACAAGTCCAACGGGGAGCGGGGTAGCCCCCCGGCGAACCCTCCGGTGTGTGAATTAGAAGGGGAAATAGATGATGTAGAGAGAGAGATAGGAAAACTTAACCTTCTTCTTGTCTTCCAACTTTGCTTATATCCTTTGGTAATCATTTCACTGTCTCTGCCATTCTGACCTTCCTACCGAAAGCTTGTGTCGTGGTTTACCTTGTTCAGGGTGAGGAGGTGCCATTCCGGCTGAGAGGTGTTATCGCAATAAATGCTGTGATGGGCTGCATTAATGGTGATGTGTTGTGGCAATAACTTTGCATATCTTTGTCTGTTGACGTGGCCTGTTCTGCACCTGCCATGTGTTCGAGTATCATTGGCCTTCTATGCTCAGTTGGCCTCCAGCTGTCTTGGATTTTGCTACCCGGGTTATGCAATGGGATATAAATGGTGGGCTTGGGTTTGTCCACTATGGGCCGTGGTTCTTATGGGCCTATCCATGTCAGTAGTCCCCCATTCCCGAGTGCAGCTTCAGTCCAACGAAGGGAATAGTAGTGAGGGAGATGGTTCCGGCCGGCAAGGGTGACTAAGCTGGTGGGTCGAGCAGAAGGGCTGACCGCGAGGTGTGCCGACCGCGAGGGTGGCCGAGCGGAGGAGTGCCGACCGCGGGTGTGGCCGAGCGGAGGAGTGCCGACCGCGGGGGGGTTGCCGACCGTGAGGGTGGCCGAGTGGAAAAGTGTCGATCGCGAGGGTGGCCGAGCGGAGGAGTGCCGACCGTGGGGGGTGCCGACCGCTGGGTGTGCCAACCGCGGGGAATACCGACCCCGAGGGTGACCGAGCGGAGGAGCGTCGACCGCGGGGAGTGCCGACCGCAGGGAATGCTGACCGCGAGGGTGACCGAGCGGAGGAGTGCCGACCGTGAGGGTGGCCGAGCGGAGGAGCGGATCGGGGGTGCCGACCGAGGGGGTGGTGACCGCGAGGAGTGCCGATCAGGAGTGCCGACCGAGGGTGCCGAGAGGAGGAGGAAGGCGGGGAGTGCCGATCATGAGGGTGACCGAGGTGGGTGAGCGAGGAGGAGCGCCGACCGCAGGGAGTGCTGACCGCGAGGGTGGCCGAGCGGGAAGGCACGGGGCTCAAGAGGCGGCATGCCACGTGATGATTTGAAGTGGAAAAGACAAGATAAGGGCAGGAGTCAGTGTATCGGGACCATACACGTGGCAGGATCGTGGTTGGGAAGTGAGGCGTTGGAGTAAAAATGAAACGATAGGTCATTATGGGGTTGAAAAGACGGTTTTGGCGGATAATTTGAAAAGTTTTCAAACTGGCGAAAATTAATTTGGATCTTTGGAATACGGGTAAACCGTGGGCTTTTGGCATTATTCGATTCATCTACCTGTGTTCAAAGAACCAAAACATTCCAAGTCTTACCCCATTTGTTGCTCGCGATACACCATTGGAGCATTTCTTCAACTTCCTAGCGCCTGCATCAGAAGCGATTCGCAGACATACCTCAGAGATGGCACGAGAAGGAACCGAGGGTGTGAGGGTGGATCCACTGGGAGATGATGATGCAGTGGAATTAGCAGCGCAGTACAAAACAGAGAGGGTGGGAGGGCCGGCGATACACTTCCATGGTTCCACCATGATTGCAGCTCCGAAACCTATCAGTCAGGCGGAGCCTGATCATTGGCACACGAAACCAGACAAGTCGACAATAACTAGGGCGGAGTTGGAGGCTATTCGCGAGAAATACCAGATTCCGGTGGAGGTGGAGTTGTTGCTGCCAACATCGACGGAAAGGCCATCCGACATCAGGCCTGGGGAGTTCTCCCTCTATGAGGAAGCGCTGAAGGGCGGTTTGAGGCTGCCACTCCCGCAAATAGTGGTGGATGTGCTCAACTATCTGGAGGTGGCGCCAGGGAAACTAATGCCCAATGCGTGGAAAATCTTGCTGGCTTGTGCAAGTGCATGGCCGAAGGCAAATGGAGGGGAGGCCATGTCGGTGGTAGAGTTCTTTGCCTGTTACAAGGCCGTAGGGCAGCAAGAAACATGGGTCATCCTGCAAGCAGTAATGGGGAAGGGGTTGGTGGCGGGGCTGCCAACATCGATCAAGGGATGGCGAGCACGGTGGTTTTATGTTTTTGCCAATGGGGGGCTTGGCGCGCGGACAATCTGGAAGGTGCCCACCAAGTCGATGGAGGCAAGACTGGGGGCGGAGGCTGAGGAAAGGGTGAAGAGAGTGAAGGAGTGGAGAGAGAAAGAGAATGCCAGATGGGACAACCTTGTTCAGTCGTCTACGCTGTTTCAGGCAGGGCTAGGCCCACAGCCAATCGGTGAGGATCTTGACCGAGCTGAGCTGGAAGCGAGGAGGAAAGCACAGGAGGCAGAGGATCAAGCCATCCTTGCCAAAGCCACACAAGTTAAGAAAGCGCAGGATGACCGACCGGCGCAACCGATTGCGAAGGAGAGGATCCGACCACGCCCAAAGCCGCTGGGAGGGAAGGACTTGAGCACTTTTGAGCCGCGAAGGCCCCCTGTGGATCCTGTGAAGGAGAAGGCCAGAAAAGAGGGAGAAGCTCTGAAGAGGAAGAAGAAGAAGAGAAGTGCCTCAGAAGGGGTTGCAGAGGAGTCTGGGCCCAAGAAGATGAAGGAGACCCCAGTTGTGGTGGAGACCCCTGCGGTCAGGGACACCCCAGAAGTGGTAGGGGTCACCCCCACACTGGAGGCTGTGGAGGTCGCCCCAACGATGCAAGTAGGAGTTGGGTCGACTGGGGCTGCGCCAAGTGGGAGAGAGCAGACCCAAAGGGGGCTTGCACCCCAGGAAAGAGGAGTTGGTCAGGTGCACCATTTACCATCTGTGTGGGCTGGAAGGTTGGAGGGAAGAGATCGGCCTGGCATGGGGCCACCGTCTGGTGAAGATCGTAGAAGAAACGGCTCTGCGCTCGGCCCCTGGATTCAAGGAGGCCGACCTGTTCAGGGGTTATGCTCCGCCCAAATGGAGGTAACTACCCTGGCAGGGCCCCCTTGAGAAAAGCGGGGGCCAAACTCAAAATTTGAAGGCCAAGAGGCCGGGCCAAGTTGAAGAAGGAGAGAGTGGAGAAGACCATACCGAGCCGCATCAATCAGTCAAGTTGGAGCTGGAGGACACGCGCCGCAAGGTTGTGTCGCTCGAATTCCAGTTGGCTGGGGAGCAGAAAAAGTTGGAGGAGTCCTAAAAGGCCTGTGCCATTGCGGTCGAGCGGCACGAAGAGGCCATGAACAGCAATGAAGAGCTGGTCAGGCAGAAGGATGAGGCAGATGCCAAGGTTGAGGCTCTGCAAAAGGAGTTAGAGGGCGAACGCGCCAAGGTGGAGGAGGAGAAGGAGACGCTTCGTAAGGAGTTAGAAGCGGGGAGGGCCAAGGCGACCGCTGAGAAGGAGGTTCTCCAGAAGGAGTTGGAGGTGGAGAGGGGCAGGGCAACTGCTGAGAGGGAGGCCCTGCAAAAGGAATTGCAAGCTGAGAGGGCCAAGGCTTCTGCTGAGAAGGCGACTGTAGACACCCCATTTTTGACCGTCCTCAAGACTTGGATGTCACCGCTTGAACACTCGGTGATTATCCATGTTTGTGTTTGTTTGGAGTTCCCGGAGTTCTCGGCTACGCGCCTTGTCTCAGGATCTCCAAACTCGACTATTTTGTGTCTGGTTTGCACCAAACACTTGTGTTTTGCCTTGGAGGGGCAGGGAATGCCTTGTGAGGCATCCCCACACACCACCGGCAGTGGCTAGAGGCCACCGGCTGGTTTTTGTTGCCACGGCAATGTATGTTGCCGGTCGACAGTCTTTTTTGTCAAAATGACATTTTTGGCCAGCCGACTACTGTTCATCTGCTTTTGCGGATGTTTTAGGACAGCTGTTTGGCATTTTGTTCCCCTTCATACACGTGTATGGAGAGATGCCCTCCTTGTAAGCTTGTTGTATAAGCTTTACAAGTTGGTTGCTTATAAGAGAAGGGGCTCTTCTCTTGGTTGAAGGGGTTAGAGAATTTTGGAGAGAAAAACACAGAGAGAAGCTCTGGTTTTAGGGTTAGGGTTGATACATATCTCCTATATCTCTTTTTCTCTCTTTATGTTCTAGGTGTTTTAGTCCATATTATTGCACACAAACACCTAGTGCTCCACCTTCCTTTGGCTACTGAGGTTCTACGGGCTTGTTCTTGCTATTTTTGACTGGATTGAAGCTTAAGGAGGCAACAAGATCACCATTGTTGAAGAAAGGCTTCAAGGGTAAGAAACTAGTCATTTTTATCCCATTTTTGCATCCTATTTCTACCTATCTTAGAGCTGTTTTTGTGTTTAGTGTATAACATAAAAAAGCTCTATTTTTAGACCCTCTTAATTGTTTGTTAAGAGTGTTTTGTGGTTTGGGTGTGTTTGACCACCCTTAGGCCTTGAAAGGCCCCATTTTTGTGCTATTTTGTGCAAGTTTTGAGACTTTGGTGTTTGAGCCTCTTCACCACTGAAATTTTGAGGGATTTCAGTGGTGAAGATGGTGTCTTGAAGTCTCAAGAAGGAGGGGGCCACCCCCTCTCCTTGTTGTCCTTGAAAGGGACCATTCTTGGCCTCTTAAGGGAGCATCTAGCTTAGGCTCTTGTTGATCATGCCATGGCTGTATTTTATGCTTATATTGCCATGATATAACTTTGTATTAAGTTAGTTTTGGTACACCATGCATGCCTTGCATACCTACCTTGTAATGCCTTGTTGTTGCCTTAATATGCCTTGGGTTGTAAACCATTATTCTAGCATGTTTTAGGCTTAGCCTTGTGAAGCTTTTGTGTTTGTTTTGCCATGTACAAGGTCTGTCCTAGGTTGTTTGGGTCGACCCTAGCATGCATTGTGTAGCCCCTTTGTATATTTGGGCTTGTTGGCCTTAAGTGCATAAGTGTATAGCATGCATTGCTTGCATTATTTCAGTGGTTTGGAACCACTTAGCATGAAATTTCAGTCCATTTAACATGTTTGCATATTTGCCTTAGAGGATTCATTGTTGCTTTGAAAGCTTGTGTTGTATGCTCCATGTTTTGGTCATTATGTATGCCTTTGGATTTGAGCCACTTAGATGCCATCTAGGTGCACCCTTTGTTTTGTTTAAGCCTTCTTTTTACCTATTTTAAGCCCCCTTAGCCTTGTGAGGCTTGGTGGAATTGACCTTGGTTCAAGCCTCCATGACTTGCCTTAAGTACTTGGACCATGCTTGCATGCTTATGCTTGTCTCATTTGAGTTGGCTTGGCACCACATTTTGACATGATTTTCAGAGCTAATATCGCATGCTAATTATCCATCATAGCCTTTTTTAAGTGTGCTTGAAACTTGCTAGTTTAATGCTTAAGCTTTAGACCACAATATGTGCACATGTGCATGTGTGTTTAGCCTTCATTTTTGGGCATTTTCGCCACTGTTTTAGGCCTATTTAGAGCCGCCTAAATCATGTTTAAGTCCACCTTTTCATTAGTTTGCATTGCCTCATGTTTGCTTGTATGCTTGCATAAGTGCCATGTCATGTTGCATCCTTAGCTTGCATGCCTAGGTTGCATTGCATCTTGCATGCATGCCTTGTTCCTTGATTTGGTGATAGGAATTGGGCCTTGTTTTGTTTGATTGGTTTGCATTTCATTTGACATGAAAGTGCACACTTGATTCTTTAGGCCATCATGCATGGAAATGCGTGATTGGTGGCCCGAGAATCGAGGCACATACCCCTTTGAGTTGCAAACATGATATGGGGCATGATTGGTGCATACATTGTTTGAATTGTATTGCCATGCAAGTTTTGCCCTCTGCTGCTGTGAGTTGCAGGTTCTGAAGGCATTGTTTGCCGACCGGCAACATTTGGTGCCGGCCGGCAGTAAGTCATCAGCCGATGGATTCATTTTGTGCCGATGGCCACATCCTATTGTCGGTGGTAATTCTACTCAGCCGGTGGTATCCCCTAGTGTCCTGAGAGGCATTCCTGAGACTTTGGCAGTTTTTAGAGGAGCAAAGCAGGGAAAACAGAGGCAGACTATGCATGGCAGTGCGATTCCGAGCAAGTCCCGAGCATCGTTGCATCGACCCCGTTCGAGGGCTTCTTGTTTTAATTAGATTAATTAATTTGTTTAGTTAATTTAATTGATCTGTAATATTTAATTAGCTTGCGTAGTTAATTAATTTGTATATTCTTTTGGTCTCTCCGGGCGAGGGCAAATCTGTAATAAGCGTGTGTGAGTGGTGTACATGTCTTCCAACTCCCACTTCTATGCATGCGTGCATCCATGCATTTGTTGACATGCACCGGGCTCAGTACATCATGCTAATTGCATTTGTACTTTAAATCTAACTTGAATACGTGCACCGAATGATTGCATTTCACATGCCATTTTAGGGTTAGCCGAGCCTATCCTAATCACATTCTGTATGCGGTGCATTAGTCACTCTAACATGAGCTAGGGCATGCATGTTTGCTAACTAGTTTATTGTTTTGGCATGGAGTACAAGGTGAGTATTTATGCTTTAGCATCTCGCATGCGTGTGAATGTTAGCATGATTACCATGAGGCTAAGTGCTTACATGAGATAAACTGTTTGAATGCCTGTGGGTGAAGGTTGGATTGTTTGAGTTAGAAAAACTCGTTGAAATCTGTGTTTTAGCCTACTTGCGAGTAGCAAATTTCAAAGCGCTTTTCAAAAAACAAGCGGATATGCAATGCTTGTTTCCAAATTAGGCAATCTAGTCTATACTTGTTTGCTGTGCGCATAACATAGTAATTCTAGGCTAATAACCGGAATAAGAACGCATAACGTTTTCAAAATCGGATATCATGGTTAGTGGAGGCCGGTCTTCGGATCGGGTGAAAGGGGGTGCTCATAGCTGACCTTCCCCGATCGTACCCAAGCTCCCGAGCCAAGACAACTTTGGTGATGACGGACACGTGGCCTTCGGCACCGAGTCAGGGTCTCCTAAATTCCCCATTTTAAAAAATATTTAGGTAGCGACTTTGTATCTAGCAAAGCAGTCCATGTTTGGCACTTCTTTTCAAAATCTGTTTTTCTCAAAACAATTTGCCAGATTTGGACTCTTTGGTTCAAGATTACGACCGTGACATTTGAGTCCTTTGAACTGTAGTGACCCAGAATATGAACGGAATGGGACTTAACCCTCCCGGGGCGTTCGGGGACGTCTCTGACCCTGTAGTCTTGGATGAGGAAAGGGAAGCGCCTCGAGAGGCCGCCTACCCGATCTGACATTGCGTTAGCTGACCAATTCAAGGGGTTGCCTGAATTTCAGATGGCGGTCGATGCTGCGGTTGCCACCAGCTTAGCAAGGGAGGAATCTGGGGGGGCTGGCCCATCAAGGGCGACCGCTGGGGGAAGAACCGAATCTGAAGTCATCGTAAGCTTCCAGTAGTCAAATTTCTACAAGCACGAGATGGCAGAGTACTGGGACAGTGGATAGAAAATGTTCAAACGGAGGGCTGAAGAGCTATTCCCAGAACTTGACCTTAGTAGTGTGACTATTGGGGAAGATGATGTAGCCCAGACCCCCCTGGATGAGGGTGTTGAAAAAGCGGATCTCGCCTCTAACGACGAAGATGAGTGATTGAAGACTTTGTACTTTAAGAGTTGTTTTTTTTTTTTTTTTTGTTGAAGTACTACAGTGGACTGGTGTACACATTTTGTGAATGAATAAAACTCCCTTTATGTCTTGTAATTGACTGTGTTGGTTTGTTTTGTGCGTTTGAAATGGATGAATGCTTGTAATGAAAACTGGTGATGAACTTATGAAAAAATTCAACTACAAGACAGGGTGAACTTGAACTAAGTGAACTAAGTGAACTTGAACTTAAGTGAACTTGAACTAGTGATGACGTTGAGCAGAGGTCAATTTGTAATGAAAACTTCATGCAGAGTTAGGTCAAAAATTCCGTCACGCAGGGTAAGAGTGAACTGGTAAAATTTCTTCATGCAGAGTGAGATTGGACTTGTATAAAATATTCAAAGAATGAGAGTGGTTGACTGAAATTGAGAAATTGTGTGAAATGAGGTTTGAATGGGATTAATACTTAAATGTTCCATTGAAAGCCTGTAGAGAAGAAATTTGAGAAATAGGCTGGATGGTAGGGAAGATAATCTGGTCAGTAAATAAAGTGAGTGAGAGCATCTTTGGAATTTGACTGAGTAAAAACGTGGTCCAGGGATTGTGGCTAGGCTTCGGATTGAAAGTGTCCCGCTTTGCGCGATCTCATTGATAGGATGATCTCAGGCGGACTGGAATTAGAGTCTTGAGTCACTTGCTCTGGACCAAAGAATGGTGGCGATCCTAGGTGATGCTTTGGGGGCTCGATCTGAGGCGAGGCTTCGATCTGGATGAGGCTTTGAATGCTCAGTCTGGCTGAGGCTGTTGAGTGCTCGGTCTGGCCGAGGCTTTTGAGTGCTTGGACTGGCTGAGGCTTTTGAAGTGCTCAGACTGGCTGAGGCTTTTGAGTGCTCGGTCTGGCCGAGGCTTTTGAGGTGCTCAGACTGGCTTTGAGTGCTCGGTCCCGCCAAGGCTTTTGAGGTGCCTTTCGGACCGGCCGAGGCTTTTGAAGTGCTCACTGGCCGAGGCTTTGAGTGCTTGGCTTTTGAGGTCTTTCGGTGCCAGACCGGTGAGGCTTTTTCTTGGTCTAGCCGAGGCTTTTGAGTGCTCAAGCAAAAATGTGATTGAGGCGACAAAGGTAGCGGAGACAAAAGCTGCCATGAAATGTAGTACAATGATCAAGAATTACATTATGCGTAAAAATGAAAGTACAAAATTTAGCAATACAAAAGTAATGACCTATTGAAAGTAGCGTTTGGTGTTACGTTCGAGGATGGGAAGGTCTCGGCCCTCCATATCACAGGAGGCGTAGGTGCCCTGGACGGGCTTTCACAATGTATGGTCCTCCCATTTGGCATGACTTTCCTCGATCGGATTTTTGGTGGCAAGAGTGGCCTCCCTTAAGACAAGATCTCCTATGGCGAATTCCCGTGGTCGGACTTTCCGGTTGTAGTGCATTCTCATTTTTTGCTAGTATGAGGCTAGTCTGACCGCAGTGGTGTCCCTGAGTTCTTAAATCAGGTCTAGGTCCGCTCGACGGAGTTCCTCAGTCAGTGTTGAATCTGGATGTAGAACCCTGGGCGTTGGCAGACCGACCTCTACTGGGATGACCACCTCAACGCCGTACGTTAGGCGAAAGGGGGTTTCCCCGGTAGGAGTCCGAGCGGTAGTTCGGTAGGCCCAGAGTACATTCGGTAGTTCCTCAGCCCAGAGTCCCTTGGCAGCCTCCAGCTTAGTCTTGATGATCTTCAAAAGGGACCGATTGGTGACCTCAACCTGGCCGTTGGCTTGGGGATGACCGAGAGAGGAAAAACATGGTTGAATCTAGAGATCCGCACAGAACTTTCTGTATTTGGCGTTGTCGAATTGTTTGCCGTTGTGCATCCACGATGGCTCGAGGATACCGAACCGGCAGACGATCGATTGCCAGATGAACCTGGTTGTGTTTCGCTCGGTGATGGTAGCTAGGGGTTCGGCCTCTACCCACTTGGTGAAGTAGTCAATGGCGACGACCACGAACTTGGTCTGGCCTCGGCCGGTGGGAAGTGGGCCGATCAGGTCGATCCCCTATTTGGCGAACGGATAGGGACTGGAAAGTGTGATCAACTCTGTAGGAGGAGCATGGGGGATGTTGGCAAAATGCTGACACTTATCGCATTTGAGGACAAAGTCAGTTGCATCCTGGTTAAGAGTTGGCCAAAAGTAACCAGTGAGGAGTATCTTGTGAGCCAGAGACCTGCCGCCCGAATGGTTGCCGCAATGCCCTCATGGATTTCCTGCATCACATATGTTGCTTGGGTCAGATTAAGGCACCGCAGATACGGCCGTGAGAAACCGCGTTTGTAAAGGACACCGTCGACCAAAACGTAGTTAGCCGACCGAGCTCTGATTTTGGCGGCCTGCTGTTGGTCATCTGGGAGTTGTCCTGCGGTCAAGAATAGGAGGATGTCGGACGCCCAAGAGATGGGTTCATGCCGGAGGAATTGTACTTCTTGTAAGTCGGATGAGATGGCTGAGTGGGGAAGGTACTCGAGGCGAACTCCATGGTTGAGGTCGGACTGGTCTGCGGAGGCCAGCTGAGCCATCTCGTCTGCTTTGGAGTTTTCGGCCCGAGGTATGTGCTTGATGTGAAAGGTATTGAAAAGGCAAACAAGAGGGAGTGCCATGTTTCTGTAAGCCCGCATCGTGTCATCCTTAGCATCGAATTCTCCCGTGATCTGACCGACGATGAGCTGGGAGTCACTGAATATACGGATGTGGCTAACACCAAGGTCTTTGGCGAGGTGGAGTCCTGCGATCAGTGCTTCATATTCGGCCTCATTGTTGCTGGCTTCAAACAAAAGACGGAGGCACACTTGATACAACCACCTTCGGGGGAGGTGAGAATGAGACCAGCCCCGCTACCTTCTCTTCGGGATGACCCGTCAACGTTGAGAGTCCAAGAATGGGGGTCCTCTGGCTCAGTAGGAGTTGGCGGTGGTGGAGAGGTAGTGGCTGGGGCAGGGTTGGTGAATTCTAGGATGAAGTCGGCAATGGCCTATCCTTTGATTGCTGTGCGGGGGCGGTAGGAGATATCAAACTGGCTAAGTTCCACTGACCACTGCATAAGTCGGCCAGAAAGTTCTGGTTGCTGCATGATCTTCTTCAGGGGTTGGTCGGTGAGGACCACTATAGAATGGGCCTGGAAGTATGGACGAAGTCGTCTGGAGGCAGTGACCAGGGCCAGGGACAACTTTTCCAGCAGTGGGTAGTTCTGCTCTGCTCCCCTGAGAGCTCGACTGATGTAATAGACCGGCCGTTGAACCGAGCCGTCTTCCCTAATGAGAGCTGCACTGACGGCGGTGTTTGATACTGCTAAATAGAGGAAGAAGGGTTCGCTTGGGATTGCCTGCGAAAGAAGGAGGGGTTGGCCATGCATTGTTTTAACTGCTGGAAGGCCTCTTCGGATTCAGTCGTCCATTCGAAAGTCTACCGAAGGACTTTGAAGAATGGTAAGCACTTATCTGTTGCGCGGGAAATGAACCGATTGAGGGCCGCCACTCTGCCAGCGAGTCTCTGAACTTCCTTAACGGTTTTGGGTGACTGCATCTTAATCAAGGCCTTGATCTTCTCGGGGTTGGCCTCAATTCCACGCTGACTGACCATAAAGCCCAAGAACTTTCCGAATCCTACGCCAAAGGCGCACTTCTCTGGGTTGAGCTTCATCTGGTACTTGCGAAGGGTGGCAAAGGTCTCCCGTAAGTCGGTCAGATGGTCGGCGGAGAGTTTGCTTTTGACTAGCATGTCATCCACGTACGCCTCCATGTTCCGACCAATCTGGTGTTGGAAGACTGCGTTGACTAACCGTTGGTAGGTGGCCACCGCGTTCTTCAGTCCGAACGGCATGACACGGTAGTGGTAGGTGCCCCGATCGGTGATGAAGGATGTGTGTTCCTGGTCAGATGAGTCCATCATGATTTGGTTGTACTCGGAGAAAGCGTCCATGAAACTGAGCATTTGGTGACCGGCCGTAGCGTCGACCAGCAGATCAATGCGGGGGAGTGGATAGCTATCTTTGGGGCAAGCTCGGTTCAGGTCAGAGTAGTCGACACAGTGACGCCACTTGCCATTATTCTTGCGGACTAGAACCACATTGGACAGCCACTTAGGATAATCCACATTTCGGATAAACTGAGCCTCGAGGAGTTTGTCAACCTCTGCAGCTATGAGATTGTTACGTTCTGGGTGAAATATACGCTGTTTTTGGCGGTAAGGTCGGAAGTGAGGTTCGATGCTGAGGCGATGAGTGATGAAGGAGGGGTCAATGCCTGGCATGTCTGAGTGAGTCCAAGCAAAGACGTCGTTGTGCTCGGTCAAAAGGGCAGTGAGGTCGGCTTTTGCTTGGGGGGATAATTGGCTGCCGATCTTGGCAGTTTTCAGTGGGTTGGTGGGGTCAATAGGAACCTCAATGAGCTCTTCCACCGGTTCTCCTCTGATCAGCTTGTCCTCATCCTGGACATCAAGTCCTTCAATGATCATCGCCTCCTTCAACTTGACTTCTTTAAGTGAGGCAACATAACACTCCCTGGCCACGGTCTGTTCTCCCCTGACTGTTCCGACCCCGAGATCGGTGGAAAACTTGAGGGCAAGATGATAGGTGGATGTGATGGCTTGGAAGGCGTTGAGGGCGGTGCGGCCGAGGATGATGTTATAGGCAGATGGGCAATCAACCACCAGGAAGGTGAGCAACTTCATGGCTTGCCGTGGGTACTCGCCAATTGTGATGGGAAGATCGATGGAACCAATGGAGGTCACGCGGTTGCTAGTGAAACCGACGAGAGGGGTTTGGAGCGGGGAAAGGCTTTCTTCTCCAATCTTAAGTTGGCGGAAGCAGTTGAGAAAGATGATGTCCGAAGAGCTGCCATTGTCGATGAGAACTCGTCTGACCTTATAATTGGAGAGGATGGCGGAAATGACGAGAGGATCATCATGAGGATAACGGATGCCTGTACAGTCGGCGTCCGTGAAGGTGATGGGCTCTGTCCACTGCTTGGGCTGTTTGGGGGGTCGGTCTACCGTGGCGACTGCCTTGTCTGAGCCCTGTCGTATTTTTCTAAGTTCTGCCCTCTGAGCTGAGCGAGATGGTCCCCCACAAGCAAGACCACCTGAAATAACTCTAATTTCACCAACTGGTGGAGGTGGATTACCTTGAGGCCGAGGTTGTTGGGGGGGTCGGTCATGACCCTGGTTTGGTTGAGCTGGCTGCCGCGGTGGGGTGCGTCGGTGATTATCTCTGTGGGGTTTGGTTCTTTGCCTCTGCTGAGAGCGGGTGTCTGTGAATCGACTTAGACGCCCCTGGCGGATGAGGGTCTCCACCTGATCCTTGAGACTGATACAATCGTCAGTGTTATGGCCATGGTCCTAGTAGAAACGACAATATTTAGATTGGTCTTTCCGGCTGGAAGGGTTCCGTGGAGGGAGAGGCCACTTGAGGGGGTTGTCCCATTGGATCTGGTTAAGGACATGTTCTATGGTAGAATTGAGGCGATATCGCCGAATCGGCAAGCCGGCCGGTCGGTGTTGACCGGTCGAGACGAGGATCGGTCGGGGGGGTGTTTGCTATGATCTTTGGGTGTTCTTTGGGTTCTTGGTTTTTTCTTTTTTCTGGGGGGGTCGGGTTTTTAGCTAGTGGATCTTGCTGAGCGGCTAGTGAATCCTCGGCATTCATGTATTTTTGGGCTTTAGAGAGTAGGGCTGCCATGGAGGTTGGGGGGTTCTTGGAGAGGGAGAAAAGGAAATCAGATGACCGCAGACCGGCCATGAAGGCTGTGAGGATGACCTTGTCGTCATTTTTGGCAACTTGCAGGGCTTCAGTGTTGAAGCGAGTGACGAAGCTGCGCAGTGATTCCCTTCGCCCGACGGATGTTGAGTAGCCGGGTGGCGGCGTCGTTGGCGTGGCGCCCGAAGTGGCTCAAGAAAGAGTCACCGAGATCTTTGGAAAGTGGAGACCGAGTCCGGTGGTAATCGGCTAAACCACGATGAGCCGACCCTTCGATGTCACGGAAAGGCTCGGCACATGATTTCGTCGAAGGCATGGAGGATCATGAGGTGCGGTAGGTTTCGGATGGTCGATCGTCGGTTGTGCCATTGAAGAGTCAATGGTGGGCATTTTGAATTTGGCGAGGGTTTGTCTCGGATGGAGGCGACAAATGGCGAAGTTTGCGATGGTGGAGGGCTTATGCCTTTGGATATTCTGCATAACCCTTGTAGCTGAGCTTCATGGCTCGGAGTTCGCCCCGAGAGGAGGATGTTGTCACCACCAGAGAGACGGTGTTGGATCTTCGGCCTCTCCTCGGGTGGTGCTATAACCGATGGGTGTGGGAGTGGGGGTGGCGGATTTACATGTAGGTGAGGGGATTGCAAACCGTCCAAGTTAGGTGGATTGGGTAGTGGGCAAGATGGCGGAGTGCGTTCGGGTTGGCAGATATCTGGAGGTGGTGGTGGAGGAATGGGGAGGTTTCTCTGGAGCAGAGCGTTTTTTAAGGCCTGGTTTTGCTCAGCCATACGGTTGATGCTGTTAGTAAGTTCGATGAAATATTGTGGTGGGTTGTTTGGATTGGGAAGGTCGGTTTGGTGATTGGCAGCATTGTGGTGGGAAGCCATGGATCTAGTCGTGACCATACACTTGACGAGTGAGGTGAAAAGGTTATCGAAATGTGGTCTCCGACGCAATGAACACAATCGGGCGTAACCGGTTCCTACAGATGATGGCGCCAATCGATGATGCAATTCTCACGAGATGGACTGGACTGATCCAAGCTCCTCAAGCCCACTCCTAAGTAATGAAGCCCACTAGAAGACCTGCAAACAAGTCCAACGGGGAACGGGGTAGTCCCCCGGCGAATCCTCCGGTGTGTGAATTAGAAAGGGGAAATAGATGATGTAGAGAGAGAGAGAGAGAGAGAGAGAGAGGAAAACTTAACCTTCTTCTTGTCTTCCAAATTTGCTTATATCCTTTAGTAATCATTTCACTGTCTCTGCCGTTCTGACCTTCCCGCCGAAAGCTTGTGCCGTGGTATACCTTGTTCAAGGTGAGGAGGTGTCATTCCGGCTGAGAGGTGTTGTCGCAATAAATGCTGTGATGGGCTGCATTAATGGTAATGTGTTGTGGCAATAACTTTGCAGATCTTTGTCTGCTGACGTGGCCTGTTCTGTACCTGCCATGTGTCTGAGTATCATTGGCCTTCTATGCTCAGTTGGCCTCCAGTTGTCTTGGATTTTGCTACCCGGGTTATGCAATGGGATATAAATGGTGGGCTTGGGTTTGTCCACTATGGGCCGTGGTTCTTATGGGCCTATCCATGTCAGGATTTATACTTATATCATGTAAGACCGTAAGAGTTATTCACACTAATGTATAAAAAATTAGAAATTCAAATCATAAACAATGTTCTAGCACAAAATATCCAAACCTTAATAATTTCAGTTCTCAAAAGGGTTTTGATTAAATATGTGACACATCATAATGACCACAAATTTTTTATTCCAGCCAAATTATTTTTGCATATATTTTCTAGCAGAGCTCACAAATGTGCATCATCAGTAATACTATAAATTCAAAATTTTTATTTAAGAATTATTCAAGAAACATCAATAAGTGCCTTAAATATATTCAATTATTTTCGATGATCATTATTCTTTAAAATAATACTCCACAGTATTTATCACTTGACATTTGTCAATTTATCTTCTAAAAACTTAACAAAAAAAGTATTGAATTCCATTATTTAAATCAATCAATATCAAATTGGATACTTATAGCGATTCTGGTTTTTCCTCTCTTTATTTATTGTATTCCGGACTCGGTTCCGTGGATGTGTTGTTGTCTCATTCTCATTTTCACCCCTTACTCTTTGTATTTGAGTCTTGGGTTGTGTTGAGCAGGTTTGAAACAGGTTGGTTGTGTTTTGAAACCAAAAGTAGATGCCCAGAATTTGGCCTTCACGCTCGAGCGGGGCTTTTGGCGCTCGAGCGGGCCCTTTGTTGTTGTTTCTCTGCTCGAGCGGGCGTTTTGACGCTCGAGCGTGAATTTCCATCTCCCAGTATTTTTCTCTGCAAGTCTTCATACACTCGAGCGGGAGTTTTGACGCTCGAGCGTGATCCTTTGATTTTGTTACTCCGCTCGAGCAGGGAATTTGACGCTCGAGCGGGGACCATCGCTTGTAAAATTTCTGTGAGTGTGCATTCGACGCTCGAGCGGGCGTTTTGACGCTCGAGCGTGAGTTTGTGTCTGACGCTCGAGCGAGGGTTTCCATGCTCGAGCGGGGAGACTTTTATATCAGTCTGAGTTTCACCTTTTTGGATCACTTTGTGATTTTCTTTTTCTCTCTTACTTTTTCAAAACCACCATTGGAGAGCACCTCACTCTAGAACTCTACCTTCTCTCTAGGGTTTGATCTAATAGGAGTGATCCTTTAACCTTGGGCCTTTGTAAAAAGTGTGGAGCTTATTGAGGGCTACATTTTGATCCGAAAATATTGGGGTTTGGAGTACTTCGAATTTCTTCATCTTCTTCCTTTGAGCCTCGAATTTGAGGTAGGGATAACTACTCATATATATGATCTTTGACATAAATTTTTAGTCATTTTGATTTAATGTTGAAGTTGGGTGATTTTGGTTGTTAGGGTTTCTAAATGTATAAAGAGGGGTTTAATTATTTTGACTAATAAATATGTATTTTGGGTCTTAAAGTGATGGTATTGTTGTTGGTTCTTGATGTTGGTGCCTTTGGGTCAAAGTTGAGAAAGAGGGAGGAAAGCCCTAAATTTTGTTATGAATTAATTGATATAATTAATTTGGGAATGTTACGGAAATACGAAATTGAGGTGGAAATGATGAAATTAGCATAATACGAGATAGAATGGTGGAGTTGGATTTATTAATCGCTCACTTTGAAAATATTGAATATATATATGTTGAAACATTTATTATCTGTTTAGAAATAACTGCTTGGGGCTATCGGTGGAGGATGGTCTTGATTGTTGTAGACAATACATGATGATTAGGCGAACTAAAACTAATCAATTGAATATGTCATCGAATATGACGGTTGGAATAATACATCAAATTTATGTATTATTAATTATGTATATGATATGTGTTTTATATATATTGTATTGTATGGGAGGTACTCCACGGTTTAGGAGAAGATAGGGGATGGACTTCTAAACCAAATATTGTTTGGGAGGAGATTGGGGATGAACTCCATCGATACAGCAAATATGTGTATCTATTGAAGTATTGATACAGCAAATCTGTGTATCATATATGAAGTACAGAAGTGTTTTATTTGAGATTGATACAGCAATTATGTGTACTATTATGAAGTATGAAATATTTAATTTGAGTTGTTATCTCAATTGAAATGGAAGTACTGTTGATATGAGATGTAATCTCATTTAAATTGTTTGGCCAGGTTTTGAGCCATAGTTATGAATTGAGAAATTGGATAAGAAATGGAAAATGAAATGAAACATGGACACATTTGTCATGTAATTGAAATGGGTTATAAATTGATTTATGTGAGTTAAACATTTATCAAATGCTAATGTTTTAGTTATTGCTCATATTATGTTTAGCATATATCTACTAGGCGTTGGCTCACCCTATATGGGACATCCCTTTTCAGGTACAGGTGTTATGCCACTTCCAAGGACGTAGCTTGGGAGGCTTGAGACTGTAGGCATTTTTGTTGTTTTTGTTGTATTACATGTACATCAAGCCAAGGGCTTATTTTGTGTAGAGTTAGTACTCTCCTTTTGTAACCAAGTGTTGACTTGGAAAGTTGTAAGGCTATAGGGTATTTACTTTTATTGTCAACATGTAATACCTTTTGTAAGTATACTCTGATGATTGCAATATGAAATCTCTTTTCTTTATCGTGAATGTATGATATTATGGGTTTATTGCGAGGGCGTTACAATGCTACATATGTATGTAAATCAATTCTAGAAATATGATGTCTGACAAAAATCACAATGGAGTTAACTTTAATTAATGTAATGTTATTTTATATTATGATATGTGTTACAAAAAAAATATATATATATTATTTTAATTTAAAATGAAATTTAAATTATTTATTTTAATAATCCTACTATTCTATAGAAGTGTTAGTTGAATATAATAAATTTAGTTAAAGTATTTGTTAATTTTGATAATTTTAGTTCTATGTGCTATAAAAGTGTAATTATCATATAATGATTTTATATGATATATATTAAATTATAAGATAATAAAGTAAACACTCATTTTGATATTAAAAGTAATAGTTAAATTAGAAAAAGAGTTAATAATATAAAACTAAAAGTGATTCTAATTATTTAATTTTATTTTTACTTTTATTTTTATATTTATTTGGATAATAAAAATATGTAGAAATAGAATTACATAAAATTTATCTAAAATATTAAATATAAATATGTTGTAATTGGATTAAGAAGAAAATACATAAATTAATTATGTAGAGTATTGATTTTTTTCTTTAATATTATTTTTCAATTATTCATACATATTGTATATACGTATATAAAATTTAAATTAAATATAAATATTTTGTAATAAATAATTTCATGTTAAATAAAAAAATTAAATATAAATTAATATTAAAACATCAATAAGATAGATAAAAAAAAAAATTAATTTGATTCGTGTAATGCACATAATTAAACGCATTATGTCTCATTTATTTATTTATTTATTTGTATATTGAGTTAATTTTTTTTTCAAATATCATAGTAATTAAATTATAATTATATATATGGAAAATAAGTGTTTATCAAATAGAGTTCATATAAAATTGGTTATTACAATTTAAATTGAATTTGTGTAAAACTTTATATGTAAATGAAAAGGACAGGTTGACGTGGCTTTTTTTTTTTATAAAAAAAGTAAGACTTTATAATATGAAAAATAGCTTGTAGCTCGAAAATCACTGGGCTCGAATGGCCCGATTGCCCAAAACGACGTCGTTTTGGGCAGTTTTTTTTTTAGATCTAAAACACACACAGAGAGAGAGAGAGAGAGAGAGAGAGAGAGAAGAGAGGAGAGAGAAGAGAGAAGAGAGAGGGGAACAGAGAGAGAAAGCTCCACCCATCGGCGCCATCACCAGTGATGGCGAGGGTTTTGCGACGGTGACAGTGACCTTGCAACGGTGAGCGACTTCCTCTGCTCTTCTTTCATTTTTGATGTTGATGATAATGATGATCTGGTGTTGATGATGATGATGTATAGATGTCTCTCATATGTATATATAGATATGTATGTGTATAGATGATGGTCTAGTGTTGATGATGATGATGATTTGGCTCATTTTTTATGTTGATGATGATGATGATAATGATGATGATCATTTTTTATGTTGATCTGGTGATCTGGTGATTTGGTGTTGATGTTTTGATTCTCTCTTTCGTCTTCTCCTTCTCTCTTTCCTCTTCTTTCTTTTTTCTTTCTTCTTCTTCTTCTTTGTTGAAGAAGAGAAGACACAGATAAGAACAGAGAAAAGGAAAAAAATAAAAAATAAAAAATAAAAAATCATTAAAACGATGTCGTTTTGATTTTCGGGCCAGTCGAGCCACACTGATTTCGAGCTACGAAATGGGATTGTTATAATATATCACCTAAGCAATGGAAAAACATTACTTTTAATTATATATATAGCGATCTTGGTTTTTCCTCTCTTTATTTATTGTATTCCGGACTCAGTTCCGTGGATTTGTTGTTGTCTCATTCTCATTTCCATCTTTTACTCTTTGTATTTGAGTCTTGGGTTGTGTTGGGCAGGTTTGAAATAGGTTGGTTGTGCTTTGAAACCAAAGGTTGATGCCCAAAATTTGGTCTTCACGCTCGAGTGGGAATTTTGACGCTCGAGCGGGCCCTTTGTTGTTGCTTCTCCGCTTGAGCGAGTGTTTTGACGCTCGAGCGTGATTTCCTATCTCCCAGTATTTTTCTCTGCAGGTCTTCGGACGCTCGAGCAGGAGTTTTGACGCTCGAGTATGAACCTTTGATTTTGTTACACTGCTCGAGCGGGGAGTTTGACGCTGGAGCGGGGACTATCGCCTACAAAACTTCTGTGAGTGTACATCCGATGCTCGAGCGGGAGTTTTGACGCTCGAGCGAAGTGTCAGTTTCGACGCCGAGGGGGTTCCACGCTCGAGTGGGGAGACTTTTATATCACTTCGGGATTTCACTTTTTGGATCACTTTTCAACATCCTTTCTCTCTTTTACTTTTCGAAAACCACCATTGGAGAGCTTCTCTCTCTAAAACCTCACCTTCTCTCTAAGAAATCATCTAGCCCTAGTGATCTCTCACCTTCGAGCCTTTGTAAAAAGTATTGATCTTGGTGTGGGCCATCTTTTGATCCGAAAATCTTGGGATTTGGAGCATCTCGAAATTCTTCATCTTCTCCATTGGGTCTCATCTCTTGAGGTAGGGATAACTACTCATTCTTATGTACTTTAACATAGATGTTGAGCTGTTTGTATAGATGGTTTGATTTGGGAAGTTAGGGTTTGATATGTCTTCTATTGAAAAGAGGGGTTTTGTTCTTTTTACTCAAATATGTATAATTTGGGTCTTAAAAAGAGATTATTGATGTTGTTGATAATATTTGAGCCTTTGGGTCAATATTGAGAAAAAGGGAGAAAATGCCATATTTGGGTATATTTGGGTCATTTGTGTAATTAATGACATTTATCATGGAATTATGAAATTGCGTTGGAAATAATAGAATTGGCATAATATGGGATGGAATGGTGGAGTTGGATTTATTAATCACTCACCTTTGAAAATTGTTGATAAATTACCTGTTGGATGTAATTATTATCTGTTTATAAATAATTGCTTTGGGCTATCGGTGGAGGATAGTCTTGATTGTTGTAGACAATGCATGATGATTAGGCAAACCGAAACTAATCAATTGAATATGTCATCGAGTATGACGGTTGGAATAATACATCAAATTTATGTATTGATTGATTATGTATATGATATATGTTTAAATACATTATATTGTGTGGAAGGAGATAGGGGATGTACTCCACGGTTTAGGGGAAGATAGGAGATGGACTCCTAAACCGGATATTGTTTGGGAGGAGATAGAGGATGGATTCCATCGATACAACAAATATGTGTATCTATTGAAGTATTGATACAGCAAATCTGTGTATCATATATGAAGTACAGAAGTGTTTTATTTGAGATTGATACAGCAATTACATGTATCTATTGTGAAGTATGAAGTGTTTAATTTGAGTTGTTATCTCAATTGAAATGGAAGTACTGTTGATATGAGATGTAATCTCATTTAAATTGTTTGGCTAGGTTCTGAGCCATAGTTATGAATTGAGAAATTGGATAAGAAATGGAAAATGGAATGAAACATGGACACATTTTTCATGTAATTAAAAGGGGTTATGAATTGATTTATGTGAGTTAAACATTTATCAAATGCTAATGTTTTAGTTATTGCTCATATCATGTTTAGCATATCTCTACTGGGCGTTGGCTCACCCTATATGGGACATCCTTTTCAGGTACATGTGTTATGTCGCCTCCAAGGACGTAGCTTGGGAGGCTTGAGGCTGTAGACTTTTTTGTTGTTTTTGTTGTATTACATGTACATCAAGCCAAGGGCTTATTTTGTGTAGAGTTAGTACTCTCCTTCTGTAACCAAATGTTGACTTGGAAAGTTGTAAGCCTATAGGGCATTTACTTTTGTTGTCAACATGTAATACCTTTGTAAGAATACTCTGATGATTGTAATATGAAATCTCTTATCTTTATGAAGAATGTATGATATTATGGATTTATTTTGAGGGCGTTACAACTTCGTATCAGAGCGTACTGGGTTTGAATACTTTGGGTACGTGGGAGGTGATTAGTATCACAGTGGGTTTGTCTCGCTTGTTAGAGACTTAGATGTAATGTTATGTACTTATGTGATAACATTCTTATGTGACTACTTGGGTATGGGATTTAGTTTCTAGGATGTTGATTGGATCCTTGGGTTTCTGTGATTCTTGTTGGAAAAGCACTTGATCAATGCTGTTTCTAACTGGAGCTCTAGCAACGCCTCTAGACTGTCACTATTCGGAAATGAAATTCGTAAGTGCTTATGTGATTATGTGCTTACGTGGAGTGAATTACTATTGTCCAATGCATTAAGACGTGAGTGTTGTAGCTTCGGCAAATTTGTGAATGTGCTAATGTTCTTCGTTACCTTTATTAGGATGTCAAGACGAAAACGTGGTAGTAGGCGAGGTAGGCCTAGGAGGCAGGGATGCCTATACCGGATGAGATTTCGAAGCAGCAGGAGGGTGTTGGTCAGGCCAATATAGCCGAGCCAGTAGGTCAGCAGGCCATGGGCGCCTTAGCCCGCGAGATGGCAGGAGCTTTGAGGGAATCCTTGGGCATTCTTAGAGCTGAGAATCAGGTCCAGGCCCTTGTTGCTGAGGCAGGACCTTCTTTTCTGAAGAGGGAGTTCTTCCGGTCTAACCCAGACGAGTTTGTGGGTGATCCAAAAGAGCCACTTAAGGCGGATGAATGGCTCGAACAGATGACGAAGACGTTTGAGATGCTTGGCATTGAGAACGGGGCTTTGAAGATGACCTTGGCATCTTTCCAGTTAAAGGGGGATGCGTGTCAGTGGTGAAAGTTCATGAGAGGTCGTGTTGGGGGGACTTGGGAGGCCTTTGTTGATGCTTTCCAGGAGAAGTTCTTGTCTCCAACTGTTAGGGAGAAGCTGAGGGACCAGTTTTGTCAGCTCAAGCAGCTAAGTTTATCAGTGGCCGAGTTTGAGGCCGCATGTACTAGTTTGTCCAGGTTTGCACCTGAGCTTGTGGCGTCTGAAGAACTTCGTTGCCTGGAATTTGAGAAGAAGTTGAGGCATGGGCTTAAAATGAGAGTTGGGGGTCTATGGCCCGGGATTATGGGCGCCTTGTAGATGCTGCGGCCCATATAGAGATTATGATGCAGGAGGAGGAGGAGAGACAGAGGGGCTTCAAAAAGGAGTCAGGATGGTTAGGGGGACGGTAGGAGGAAGAAGGGTTCTAACCCTTAGCAGTCCCAGGGTGCATTTGCTAGATCGACCTTTCCAGTGCCGAGTGTAGGCTCTGGAAAAGGCAGTCAAAGAGACGTGACTTGTTACAAGTGTGGTCAGCTGGGCCACAAGTCTCCAGCTTGCCCGCAGAGGGGAGGAGGTCAGAGAGCAACTTCATCTTCGGCTCGTCCTCAGAGCCAGAGTCAGGGCAGAGGTCAGCCGCTTTCGTGCTACCGGTGTGGTCAGGTGGGGCACCTGAAGAGGTTTTGCCCGTAGTTGAGTAGCACATCTGGTGCATCTGGGCCGAGGCAGAGTTTTCAGCCAGCTCAGTCAGTTCAGGCCTCGAGGGCCAATCAGGGGGCTTCATCGTCCCAGTCTGTGCAGCAGTCTTTTGCTCCAAGGGGTGAGTAGGTAGATCAGGGGCCTACAGGGCGTGTGTATGCTGTTATCGCGCAGGATTTAGTACCAGCTCCATCTGTTGTGAGAGGTACCTTTTTGTTTTGCAACTCGGTTGCCAATGTGTTGATTGATACGGGTGCATCTCATTCCTTTATATCTGCTGCATTTGCATCTATTTTGGGGCTGGAGCTGGCACAGTTAGCATCTCCTATTTGTGTTGTATCACCTGTTGGGGGTGAGTTGATTTTGAAACAAGGGTGTCGGGGCTGTGATGTAGAGGTCGTCGACCGTCGGCTTCCATTTTCTTTTGTAGTAATGGCTATGTCGGGTTTTGATGTTATTTTGGGTATGGCTGGCTATCGTCTTACCGGGCAGTTATTGATTGTTACTACCAGAGGGTCACAGTATGTACCTCGAGCGGGGATTGTTTCCATTTCTTGGAGGATCGGGTTGGTAGTGTGTTGCCACCGGTGTATGATCTGCGAGGGCGGAGTGAGCTTAGTGATCTTCTCGCTAGCCTTTTGAGTAGTGAGTGTGATGAGACCCAGATTACATTGCTGAGAGTGGTTTGTGAGTATTCGGATGTTTTTCCCAAGGATCTTGTTAGTTTGCCACCTCATCGAGAGATTGAGTTCTCTATCGATTTAGGGCCCGGCACGGCGCCAATTTCTATGGTACCTTATCGTTTTGCCGCAGCCGAGTTGAGCGAGTTGAAGATTCAACTCCAAGAGTTGCTAGATAAGGGCTTCATTCACCCTAGTGTTTCGCCGTGGGGAGCACCGGCCCTCTTTGCTAAAAAGAAAGATGGTACCTTGAGACTTTGCATCGATTATCGGAAATTGAATTGGGCTACCGTTAAAAATAAATACCCTATACCCCGTATAGATGATCTGTTTGACTAGTTGAAGGGGTCCCGTTGTTTCTCTAAGATAGACTTGAGATCGGGTTACCATAAGTTGAGGGTCAGGGAGGAGGATATCCCGAAGACGACATTCCGTACGCGGTATGGCCATTATGAGTTTCTGGTGATGTTATTTGGGCTCACCAATGCACCGGCAGTATTTATGGACTTGATGAACCGGATATTCTGGGAATTCTTAGATCGTTTTGTAATCGTTTTCGTGGACGACATTCTGATTTACTCACCGTCTGAAAAGGAGCACGAGGAACACTTGAGAGTGGTGCTTGAGTTGCTTATGGCCCATAAGCTGTATGCCAAGTTTGGGAAGTGTGAGTTCTGACTAAGAGAGGTCAAGTTCTTAGGCCATGTAGTCTCTGGGGAAGGGGTGTCTGTTGATGCGTCCAAGATTGAGGCAGTGCAGGATTGGGCACAGCCTAAGAGCATTTTTGAGATCCATAGTTTTCTGGGACTAGCTAGGTATTACCGCCGGTTTGTGAAAGATTTCTCCAGGCTAGCTTCACTGTTGACTAGATTGACGCGGAAAGGGGTTAAGTTTGTATGGAGTGAGACTTGTGAAAAGTCGTTCCAAGAGTTGAAGGTTAGATTGACCACCGCTCCGGTTTTGATTATTCCGGAGAGAGGTTTGGGTTATGCTGTTTATTGTGATGCCTCACGAGAGGGTTTGGGTTGTGTGTTGATGCAAGAGGGGAAAGTGGCAGCCTATGGCTCACGTTAGTTGAAAATACACGAGAGGAATTACCCTACACATGACCTAGAGCTAGCAGCAGTAATCTTTGCCTTGAAGATTTGGAGGCACTACCTTTATGGTGAGAGATTCGAGGTATTCTCGGATCATAAGAGTTTGAAGTACCTGTTTACACAGAGAGACTTGAATTTGAGGCAGAGGATGTGGGTAGAGTTCATTGTGGACTACACTTTCGTGTTGCACTATCACCTGGGTAAGGCCAATGTTGTGGCCGATGCCCTTAGCAGGAAATCCATTAGTGATGTTGCTTGTATAGCCATCCGGGAGTGGGAGATGTTAGGTGCACTTGGCGAGTTTGATTTGCTTTTGGGTGAATCCGTTGAGGCTGCGGCCTTGTTTTCTGTTGTTGTACAGCCTACACTTGTGACTTGAGTGTTAGAGGCACATGGAGGTGACCTTGAGATAGAATCCCTCTGAGAGAAGATCTCCAGTGGGAAGGTTGAGAAGGGTTTGACGGTGTATCCCGACCTGAGTGTGAGATACCGAGACCGTTTGTTTGTGCCGGAGTCTTACCGGGAGGAGGTACTCCCAGAGTTCACCATTCACGCCTTGTGGTACATCCGGGAGGCACCAAGATGTATCGTGATTTGGGTCGCCAGTTTTGGTGGCGGGGTATAAAGAAGGATGTGGCAGTGTTCATGTCTAAGTGCCTTACTTGTCAGCAAGTGAAGGCCGAGCATCAAAGGCCAGCGGGTTTGTTGCAACCCTTGCCTATTGCCGAGTGGAAGTGGGAGCATGTCACTATGGACTTCGTTGTAGGTCTTCCGAGGACTCAACGGGGTAGTGATGCTGTGTGGGTGGTTGTGGATCGATTAACTAAGTCGGCGCACTTTATCCCTATGCGCATGAGAGATTCAGTAGATCACCTTGCCGACTAGTATATTAGGGACATAGTGAGGTTGCACGGGGTTCCAGTGTCGATCATCTCAGATAGAGATCCATGTTTTACTGCTAGGTTGTGGCAGAGTTTGCAGAGTGCCTTGGGCACTATATTGACCTTTAGCACGGCTTATCACCCTCAAGCGGCGGCCGAAGCGCACTATTCGATCCTTGAGGATTTGCTTTGAGGTTGTGTCCTTGACTTTAGTAGGTCGTGGGAGAGGCACTTGCCCTTGATGGAGTTTGCCTACAATAACAGTTTTCAGTCGAGTATCCGTATGGCAACGTTTTAGGCCTTGTATGGCCGACCGTGTAGGTCTCCGTTTTATTGGGCCGAGGTGGGTGATGCACCTTTATTGGGCCCGGATTTGGTGAGGGAAACGACGGAGAAAGTTGAACTTATCTGTAGGAGGCTTGTTATGGCCCAGAGTCGCCAAAAGAATTATGCCGACCGTAGGAGGAGGCCTTTGGCATTTGAGACGGGTGATCACATCTTTCTAAAAATATCACCTAGGCGGGGTTTGATGAGGTTTGGGAAGAGTGGGAAGTTGTCCCCTCGGTTTATTGATCCTCTTGCGATCCTTGAGAGAATTTGGGAGGTTGCATACCGGTGAGCTTTGCTTCGCTTGATTGTCTAGGGTGCATAGCGTGTTTCATGTTAGTATGCTTTGAATCTGAGCGGACCCATCGCATGTATTGGATAGGACCGACTTAGAGGTAGATGAGGATGCCTTATATGAGGAGAGACCGGTTCAGGTCTTGGATAGGCGGGAACAAGTCTTGCGAGGCAAGACCATTCCCTTGGTAAAGGTTTTGTGGAAACATCACGAAGTGGAGGAGGCCACTTGGGAACATGAGTTGGAGGTCCGTCAGATATATCCGGACTTGTTAGTTGATGCATGATCATGTATTGAGAATTTTGTAATATTGATAAACTTTAAGAGCATTGAATATGTTTTAAGTTGTAAAACATTGTATATGTTTTGATTTATGGAAGTATTATGGAACTTGCCTTGAAATGGAAGTTTATTTTAACTTTGCATATGTTAACACTGTTTTAGAAATGCAAATATATTGATTGGCATTGGTTATGTTATAGAATTGTGGAAAATGTGTTGAAATTGGTAAATTTCAAGGGAAAGCATGTTGATAATGCATATTGAGTTATATATTAAGATTTGCCTCTTAAAAAGAGATGGAATAACTGGTATTGGGTCAAGTTGATGAATGTTGAGTTGTAATACTATTGAGAATTGAGAAAAACATGTTTTTGAAAACTTGTACTTAATTTGAAGGACGAAATTCCTTAAGGGGGGAAGGTTATAGTGATCCTGGTTTTTCCTCTCTTTATTTATTGTATTCCAGACTCGGTTCTGTGGATGTGTTGTTGTCTCATTCTCATTTCCATCTTTTACTCTTTGTATTTGAGTCTTGGGTTGTGTTGGGCAGGTTTGAAACAGGTTGGTTGTGCTTTGAAAGCAATGGTTGATGCCCAGAATTTGGCCTTCACGCTCGAGCGGGGATTTTGATGCTCGAGCAGGCCCTTTACTGTTGCTTCTCCGCTTGAGCGGGCGTTTTGACGCTCGAGCGTGATTTCCTATCTCCTAGTATTTTTCTTTGTAGGTCTTCGGACGCTCGAGCGGGAGTTTTGACGCTCGAGCGTGAACCTTTGATTTTGTTACTCCGCTCGAGCGGAGAGTTTGACGCTCGAGCGGGGACCATCGCCTACAAAACTTTTGTGAGTGTGCATCCGACGCTCAAGCAAGAGTTTTGACGCTCAAGCGTGAGTCTGCGTCTGACGCTCGAGCGGGGGTTTCCACGCTCGAGCGGGGAGACTTTTATATCACTTCAGGATTTCACTTTTTGGATCACTTTTCAACATCCTTTCTCTCTCTTACTTTTCGAAAACCACCAATGGAGAGCTTCTCTCTCTAAAGCCTCACCTTCTCTCTAAGAAATCATCTAGCCCTAGTGATCTCCCGCCTTCGGGCCTTTGTAAAAAGTATTGATCTTGGTGTGGGCTACCTTTTGATCCGAAAATCTTGGGATTTGGAGCATCTCGAAATTCTTCATCTTCTCCATTGGGTCTCATCTCTTGAGGTAGGGATAACTACTCATTCTTATGTCCTTTAACATAGATGTTGAACTATTTGTATATATGGTTTGATTTGGGAAGTTAGGGTTTGATATGTCTTCTATTGAAAAGAGGGGTTTTGTCCTTTTTACTCAAATATGTATAATTTGGGTCTTAAAAAGAGATTATTAATATTGTTGATAATATTTGAGCCTTTGGGTCAATATTGAGAAAAATGGGGTTAATGCCATGTTTGGGTATATTTGGGTCATTTGTGTAATTAATGACATTTATCATGGAATTATGAAATTGAGTTGGAAATAATAGAATTGGCATAATATGGGATGAAATGGTAGAGTTGGGTTTATTAATCACTTACCTTTGAAAATTGTTGATAAATTACCTGTTGGATATAATTATTATCTGTTTAGAAATAATTGTTTTGGGCTATCGGTGGAGGATAGTCTTGATTGTTGTAGACAATGCATGGTGATTAGGCAAACCGAAACTAATCAATTGAATATGTCATCGAGTATGACGGTTGGAATAATACATCAAATTTATGTATTGATTGATTATGTATATGATATGTGTTTATATACATTGTATTGTGTGGGAGGAGATAAGGGATGTACTCCACGATTTAGGGGAAGATAGGGGATGGACTCCTAAATCGGATATTGTTTGGGAGGAGATAGGGGATGGATTCCATCGATACAGCCAATATGTGTATCTATTGAAGTATTGATACAACAAATCTGTGTATCATATATGAAGTACGGAAGTGTTTTATTTGAGATTGATCTGACAATTCATTATATCTATTGTGAAATATGAAGTGTTTAATTTGAGTTGTTATCACAATTGAAATGGAAGTACTGTTGATATGAGATGTAATCTCATTTAAATTGTTTGGCCAGGTTCTGAGCTGTAACGCCCTCAAAATAATAATATTGAAACCCATCAATTTAGACATGCATTGATAAAAAAAAGTAAACATTCTTCTATTCATCAGAGTAGTTCATTACAATGAGTATTACATTTTAACAACAAAAGCAAATGCCCTACGGGCTTACAGCTTTCCAAGTTAACACTTGGTTACAAAAAGAGAGTACTAACTCAATACATGTTAAGCCCCTGGCTTGAATTTACATGTAATACATTCAAAAGATAACAAAACAACAAAAGTTTGCCTGCACTCTAGCCTCCCAAGCTATGTCCTTGGAGGTGGCATGCTACCTGTACCTGAAATGGTGTCCCATAAGGGGTGAGCCACAGCCCAGCAGAAATACACTAAACCAGCTATGAACAATGACTAAAAGATTAGCAGTTGATAGATGGCCAGCACAGATACATCTACATATATCACATTTCGGTTCCCTGACATTAAGTCCATGTTACATTTCATTTCCTATTTCTTTTTCAACTTTGATTTTGAAAACAGGGCTTAACACTTAGCCAAATAACTTAATGAGATTAGACTCATCTTTAAAACACTTTCAAAATTCATGATGGATACACATTTTAATGCTGTATCGTTAACACATAAACCATTTCCACACTTTACGAAAGATACACATTTCGGTGCTGTATCAACATAACATAGAGTCACTTCTATACTTCACAATTGATAACGATATACATTTTAGTGCTATATCAAATCAATTCGAACACTTCTATAATCAACATTTGATACACATTGTAGTGCTGTATCAATGTCACACAAAATCCGGTTTAGAAGTCCATCCCCTATCTTCCCCTAAACCGTGGAGTACATCCCCTATCTCCTCTCACACAACACATGTATATAAACGTAGATCATATACAATCAATTAATACATAAATTTAATGTATTATTCTAGTCGCTATATTTGATAGCATACTCAATCGATTAGTTTCAGTTTGCTTAATCAACATGTATTGTCTACAACAATCAAGACTATCCTCCACCGATAGCCCAAAGCAGTTATTTCTATGCCAAAAATAAATGCACCAATTGAATATATTATCTACATTCACAATTCAATTCTTCATTTTCCCAAATTAATTATACGAATTAATTTAACTATGTAATTAGGGCATTTTTCCCATAAGTTACATAACAACCCTAAGGTTCCATTTTCATCCATAATCCAACATTTAACTCATTTCTCTATGCCAAACGTGCATATTGGTTTATTATAAACAAAACCCCAACTTTTGTAAAATTACACAAAGACCCAAACTTTCTCATAATTACACAACAACCTCCAACATATCAAAATACCAAAATTCAAAGACAAAGCTCATTAGAAGGAGTAGGGTATCCCTACCTCGAAGTTTGAGCTCCAACAGGGATGAAGACCAAAATCCAACGTGCTCCAAATCTCGAATTTTTCAGATTAAATCAAAGCCCAAGTCACTCTTTATTTTTTTAACAAAGGACCTAGGATCGATTCACACTAGAGGGAGATGAAATCCTAGAGAGAAGACAAGTTTAGAGAGAGAGGGTCTTGGATCTAGGGCTTGAAAAAGAGAAGGGGATGAAAAAGTGATGTTTTCCCCACTGCTGCCTACTGATATAAAATAGGCTCGCTCGAGCGAAGGATTGGTCGCTCGAGTGACGGACACAAGAGTACTCGCTCGAGCGAAGAAAGTCTCGCTTGAGTCAAAAACTCGAAGCTTCAGGTTTGCAACCCAGAAGAACACTCGAGCGACAGAATGCTCACTCGAGCGAGGAAACTCAAAACATACACCTCGCTCGCTCGAGCCAAGAAACATAGCTCTCAGGTCAAAATGAGACGCAGACGCATGCTCAAGCGCAAGACTTCCCGCTCGATCCACTAGACACAAAACTCGACTCTCGCTCGAGCGAAGGATCCAAAACAAAGAGCTCGCTCAAGCGAAGGACCAAAATTCTGGGCAGCAATCATTTGTTTCCAAACGCAACCAACCTGTAACAAACCTGCCCAACACATCCTATAACTCAAATACAAAGTATGAAAGGACAAGAACAAGAGATATACAACTGCTAACATCCACGGAACCAAATCCGGATCACTGTACAACAAGAGGTAAAACTCGGGATCGCTATATGAGCCATAGTTATGAATTGAGAAATTGAATAAGAAATGGAAAATGGAATGAAACATGGACACATTTTTCATGTAATTAAAAGGGGTTATGAATTGATTTATGTGAGTTAAACATTTATCAAATGCTAATATTTTAGTTATTGCTCCTATCATGTTTAGCATATCTCTACTGGGCGTTAGCTCACCCTATATGGGACATCCTTTTCAGCTACAGGTGTTATGCTATCTCCAAGGACGTAGCTTGAGAGACTTGAGGCTGTAGACTTTTTTGTTGTTTTTGTTGTATTACATGTACATCAAGCCAAGGGCTTATTTTGTGTAGAGTTAGTACTCTCCTTCTGTAACCAAGTGTTGACTTGGAAAGTTGTAAGCCTATAGGGCATTTACTTTTGTTGTCAACATGTAATACCTTTGTAAGAATACTCTGATGATTGTAATATGAAATCTCTTTTCTTTATCAAGAATGTATGATATTATGGATTTATTTTGAGGGGGTTACAATATATATATATATATATATATGATAAGGATTTAAAACGAGAAAAACAAAATGTGGGTGAAATATAACTATGTTTTATTTACATTTTACTTATCTTTTTTCTTTTTAAATCTTTATTCAAATTCATGATCTAAACACGGTCTTAATATTTTAAGTTGAAAGATTGTTTTGCATTTCAATTTTAATATTGGGCACGAACTCAAAATGTTAAAAAAAAAAAAAATTCCCCCACATTTTATGACATTTAATGAAAAACAAAAATTAAAAATATATATTTATGATGATTATTTTGATCAGAATAAATATAGTGCTCTATTTATAGTAGGGGTGGTTATTTATCACCCCGGGCCGGGTTGGGTTCAAGCTGGGACTACTTAATAAGAGATGTTGTGTACATCTAAGCCGTCCAATCCAAATATCATGCCTATATAGTCATTCCAAGCCTAGCTTTAATATAAATTATAATTACCAAACCCATCCATCGGCCCATATACATAAGCTATTAAAAAAAATGCATAGAAACAATAAATCAAATTTACTAAACAAAAAAAATTTAACCAAACAAGCCATAAGAAGCTCATAAGATTAGGGCTTAAAGAATGTGAATTTACCCAGATGCTATTTTAAAGTAACTTCAGTTCTCCCACCCCATTAACAACTACAACAACTACAACAACTACAAATATGAACTAAAAATGTGAATCTAATTGAAGTATTAAAGGGTTTAATTACCAATTTTCTTTATCCAGTCTTAGTTCACCAATACAAAAGGCAATCAATTTTTAAAGTAACTAACTTCAGTTCTCCCACTGATACCCACTTCTAATTTATAGTCATAAAAATAGACGGTGTCAATTTTTATAAATAGGGTGGGGTCTAATCCTCCACCATCTAAGGGGAAAAAAAAATCCTGTGATTTAGGTTATTTCAATAAAGAAAGAACATAAAATTTATGAAAAGATAGTTATGTCTGATTTTATATGAGGAAATATCATTTGATCTTCAAACTATTAGGTGAAAATCAATTTAGCACTCAGACTTGGCCTTATTTTAATTTGAATCTTAAACTTTTTTAAATTTGATCAATTTACTCCATATAAATGCATTTTAGTCTACAATTAAAAGGAATTTATTGACGTGACACCAAATTTTATTTGGAACTTCAATTTACCCCCAAATTATTCTTTAAAAATCAATTAGCCCCCCAAATATTTTAAAAAATTAATATTTAATTAATTATTTTTTATTTCAAAAATAAAACATTTAATTTTAAATAAAAATTGAGTATTGGTCATGTTGAGTATTCCTTAGACAGTAATTAAATTTTAAATTTTAAATTTTTTTTACCCACTCAATTTTGAATACTATTAGTCGATCAATTTTATTAAAATTAATTTAGGGAATAAACTAATTACAATTGCATACGCGCACAAACATAGAGTAGTCAAGAAATTTCTGCTCAATTAATTTTTTCAGAATTGACTCGAGATAATTTAAGACTTAAAGAGACAATTTTAAATGAGAATTTTTATAATTTTTTATAATTTTTTTCACAAGGTATATTATTTAAAATTTAATTTTTTCATTATTGAGATAAAAAGTATTTGTTAAATATTAATTTTTTTTTTAAATATTTGGGGGCTAATTGATTTTTAAAATATAGTTTGAAAGGTAAAATGAAATTTTAAATGAAGTTTGACATTACATCAGCAAATTTTGTTTAATTGTAGACCGAAACAGACGACAGACGATAAATTGATGAAATTTTTAAAAAAAATTAGAGGTCAAAGTAAAATAGTATAAAGTCAAGGTATTAAATTAATTTTTACATAATAATTTAAGAGATAAAATAATATTTTCTCATTTTATAATCTTAACATATATGTATCCTCAAAACTCAACAGCATATATTTTTTTCGATGGTCTCACTTCTTAGATCAATTCATACTCTCAGTTCTAATTAGATCCCGGTTCGTGAATGGTAGAATTAATTCATAAATTAATTGATTCATTGAACTAAATGAGAAATTTTTAGGTGCTTATCGGATAAATGTCGTGTAATACCTTCTTCTATTATAATTAAATTTGATAGTAAAATTTAAAGTAAACCACCAATAGATCCAAATTATTAGATTTAATTCCCATCAAATTCTATTGAAAATAAAACCTAATAAAATCGTCGTTAAAAATAATTTTTTGTGATATTTTTTGCATGTCGCTAAAAATTGATTATTAGTGATCTTTTTTTTTTGTCACGATTTTCATAAATTGTCACTAAAACTTACCATTAGTGATGTTTTCCTATAACGAATTTTTTAAACTAAGCTAAAAATTAAAATTAGTATCTTTTTTTGTGATAATTTTTTTAAACTGTCACTAAAACTTATAATTAGTGCATTTTTTGTGACAAAATTTTCAAATTGTCATTAAAAATTAACAATTAGTAACTTTTTAAAATACTGTTTGATGAAAAACGTCATAAATTTTTACATGACCTATTGAACAATAAGTCCATCTATTAGGACCTACATGTAAGTTCTCCTAAAATTTATTATATTTATGTTAGATATTAAAAAAATAATATATATATATATATATTTGTAATTAATAAAAAATAAGGCAAATTACCTATACCTCCCTTGAGGTTTAGCTAAATTATAGATTCCTCCTTGAGGTTTCAGAAATTACATCCCGCCCTGAAGTTTATATTCGCAGAACAATTTAACCCCCACCGTTAACTAAACGTTAAGAATGATTAGTTGACATTACCAAAATATAAATTAATGGATGATATTGCCCTTGTTGAAATCGCTTTGATAAATGAACAAAATTTACGAAAGAATTATATTAGATGGAAAAAAAAAATTAAATTTTTGGAACCATGTTTAATTTGTTGTTTAGAAAAAAATTTCAGAATTTAAAAAAAAAATGTAAAACTAATTTAATAAAAATAAATATGAAAAAATATATTTAATTTGTAAAAATTATTTCTAACCACTCAAAAGATTAAATTATACAAAAATAATAATTATTTTTTTATTTCTTAACCAAATTAATTTTAAATTTTTTTAAAAAAATTTAAAAATAAATTTTTAAAAATCAAACCATACATATTCTAAGAATTTTTTGACAATCAATTTCTTGTGCTTCTAATATTTAACTATTTGTTAATTTTATGATATTTTAACCATCTGACATTATAGCATATAGGAGTTTTAGAGACCAATTTTTTTTTTTTTTTAATCTCTAAAAGTGAAAAATTTGTTACAAAAGACATTTAGGAATTAATTTCTATTGTCATGAGAATAGTCGCTAAAATGTTGTCCCTGAAAAGTCAAAAATAAGGTTTTGAGCGATAAAATTTCAAAAATGTCAATAATAAATAGACTTTTAGGGACAAAATAATTTAGTCTCAAAATAATTTATTTTTTGAGACAAAAAATTTGATACCAAAAAGATAATAATTAATCACTAATGTTTAATTTTTGTTATTAAAAATATAATAACGACACTTTTTGCAATAAAAATATTTGGTCCCCTAAAAATAATTTTATTCCTAAATTTTTGTCTCTAAAATCTTAATTTTTTGTAGTGTAATAAGTGTTTTTCCATTTTAATTTTGCATTTCATAACTTACTTAAAAATGATAATTTAGCTAAACTTCAAGGGGAATCTGTAATTTAGCTAAACCTCAGGGAAAAATCTATAATTTAGCTAAACCTCAAGGGGGTGTAGGTACTTTTCCCTTATTTGTCAAAAAGACATTTTAATCAATTTATGATATCTGTTAACGGCGTTAATTGCTATGGGGCAGGGTATAAGTTTTGAAACCTCAATAAGAAATCTGTAATTTCGTTAAATCTCAAGAGAGTTATAAGTAATTTGCTCTAAAAAATACCATCTCATAGTGTTACATGGCCAACATCCAAAAATTTGTTCAAATACCGAGTGGTTAAAAAAACATGTGTCCCTAATAAACTTTTTCTTGGCCCGATCGTTGCCGTTTTCGTTTGCTTTTGCTCTTCGCGGTGGATGCCGGGTGATTCTATTTACACCCAAATAGTAATTTAGTACGTCCAATTAAGATTTTGAAATTTTAGCTCCTACTATAATGTAAATTTACTAATAAGGACAATACACATTAGATTTTAAAATAAAATATTTTTTTTTTCTCATGATATACCCTAATCACATATACGTATTGTTCATATTCAAGTCTGTCCATTTTCTTTCAAAGTTTCAATTATTTTCTTATCACTTTCTTCCTCACTCCAACACTCCAATCCATCTCACCAAACCTTACCATTATCATCAATTTGAACACAATCAAATAATGAATAAGAATAATAATATTAGGATTATATGTTATCATCTCACTATGTATAGCAATCCCAGTTTTGACTCGACACTTGTGGTGGTCCAGACTCGGGCTTATGGTTTTTGATTTTTGTTCATTGTCTTTTCTCTTTATTCCTCCTTAAATTTGGTTATTTGGACGTGTTGAGTGCACTTGAAACGGGTTGGTTGTTTGGTTTTCAAACCTTGTGTTGCCCAGAATTTTGGTCCTCCGCTCGAGCGACCCTTCTTCTGTTGGAAGCGAGGATTTGCAAACTCTCAGTACTTTGCACGTCTGCAAAAGTATTAGAGGGATGTTTTCCAAGCTCGAGAAGTTTCTCGAGCTCAAGCGGTTTGTCTGTTGTCTGCAAAAGTACTGAAGGTGTATATTCTGTGCTCGAGCAAAACAACTTATTGTGTTTGACACTTGAGCGTCAACTCTTGCGCTTAAGCGGACTGTGCGCATATCAAATTGCGAAAATGACTTTTTACATCACTTTTTCATATCTTTTCTTCTCAAAACCCTAAAGTGAGACTCTTTCTCTACTTTTTCTCTTAGATCCATTGATCTCTCCGCCCTAATGTCTTTGAAAAAAAGGTAGAGCATCTTGGGAACTTCATTTTGATTCGATTGAAATTTGGTTTCAGCATCGTAAAAGTTTCGTACTCGTTCTATTGGTCATCTAAACTTGAGGTATGGACTTTCTACAATTTAATATGGGTTTTAACTTGATTGTAGTTCATTGTGTGGAAATGGTGGGATTTGGGGATGTTTTGAGCAAACCTAAGGTTTGGGTTCAAGTTTGAAAAGAGGGGTTTCTATGTGGGTGTATAAATGATTATGGGGTTTGATATGAGGTTAGTTTGTGTCAAAATAGTTGATTTTGGCCTTTGGGTTAATATTTGGAAAATGAGAGGTTTTGCCCTAAAATGTAGTGAATAATTATTTTGTATAAATAATGAAATTGGTATGAAAAATGCGAAATTGGGAGGTTGTGTACATAAATGGTGTTGTTGGATTTGCTTCATTATTCACCTATGGAATTTTGATGATTTATCTGTTATAGAGATTGTACATCTGTTTAGAGATAACTGCTTTGGGCTATTGGTGGAGGATAGTCATGTTTGTTGTAGACATTGTATGTGGATTAGATGAATTGAAACTAATTCCTTAATCATTATCATTGAATATGATTATGAATAATATATATTGTATATGTATGATATTTGGGAGGAGAAATAGAATGTACTCTATGTTTTGAGGAAGAGAAAGGGATGGACTCCATTGAACTAAGTTGGCTTGTGCGTCCAGGGTAAAGTTCTTGAAAACCATTTATATACATGGGTGTCGATTCCCGCGGACGAAATTTCCATAAAATGATAAATAGAAGTGATTGCATTGTATGATGATTTTATTTGTCGGAAACCCGTGAGGTGTATCTTCTGTTTGGTGGAATAAATGAAGTAGATGTATCTGATGAACCAAAATGAACAAATTAAGGGGCAAGTTTAGCATAGCATGGCTTCGAAAAAGTGTTATATAGATTGTGTCATTTGATAACGAACATGTGCATAATACTTACATCTTGTTAGTTCGCATATACTGTGTTAGATTGTTTTTACTAGGCTTTGGCTCACCTTACTTTGGGAAACCATTTTTCATGTACCGGTGACATGCTTTGTCCAAGGACGTAGCTTGAGAGGACCTTGGAGCTGAAGACTTTTTTTATGTTATTTTGTATTTAGTGTTCGTTCAAGCCTAGGGTTTTATAGTACAGAGCTTATGACTCTCTTTTGTTGTAACCAAGCAATGACATGGAAAGATGTAAGCCCGTTGGACATTTATTTTGTGATCATTAACTGGTATTACATGCTATAAATTCAGGATGTACATTTTTGAATGTATGGTGCATGCATTATCCTTTGTAAATGAACCTTGACGAATGAAAGTATTTTATTTATGTTGCTTTTCCGCTTATGAGTTGGATTTCATTATATTGTTTTGAGATCGTTACAACTTGATATTAGAGCATATCGGGTTTGAATACTTTGGGTACGTGGGGAGTGGTTGGTACCATAATGGGTTTGTCTTGCTGGCTAGAGACTTAAGTGTGAATGATATGTGCTTATATGATAACATGCTTATGTGATTATATGGGTATGAGAATAAATTTTTAGGATGTTGATTGAGTCCACGGGTTCCTAGAAGTCTTGTTAGAAGAGTACTTGATCACTGTTGTTTCTAATTGGAACTTTGGCAATGCCTGGTCATTATTCAGAGATGAAATTTGTATGTGTTTATGTGAATACATGCTTACGTAGAGTGAGTTACTGTTGTCCACCGTATTAGGATGCGAGTGAGTTAATTTTGGTACATTTGTAAATATGCTAATTTCTTTTGTTACTTTTATTAGGATGTTAGGACGTGGACGTGGTGGTAGGCATGGTAGGCCTAGACGGTAGGAGATGCGATGTCGGATGATACTGCAGCAAGATGGGAGGTGGTTGTCGTGCCAACGTAATGAACCAATCGTCGGCGAGCCATGGGCGCCTTAACTGCTTGAAATGGCTAGAGCATTAAGAGAATCCATGGACATTCTCAGGGTTAAGAATTAAGTCTACACCCAAGTAGCTGAGGCAAGGCCATCCTTTCTAAAGCGAGAGTTCTTTTGGTCAAATCCGGATGAGCTTTTGGGTGATCCCACGGAGCCACTAAAAGCAGATGAGTGGTTGGAGCAGATAGTGAAGACGTTTGAGATGCTCGGCATTGAAGACGGAGGTTTGAGAGTGACCTTGGTATCCTTCCCACTGAAGGGAGACATGGGTCAATGGTGGAAGTTTGCGCGGGGGCGCATTGGAAGGACTTGGGAGGCCTTTGTCGACGCCTTCTAGAAGAAGTTTCTGCCTTCCACGCTTAGGGAGAAATTGAGAGATCAATTCTCTAAGTTGGTGTAGCTGAACACACCTGTGGCAGAGTTCAAAGCCACCTTTACCAGCTTGTCTAGGTTTACACCCGATCTAGTAAGGATTGAGGAATGCCGTTGTTTGGAGTTTGAGAAGAGGTTGAGGACCGGGCTAATGTTTAAAGTGGCTGGTTTGATGATTAGAGATTACGGACGCCTTGTGGAAGCGGCGGCTCATCTTGAGACCGTGATACAGATGGGGGAGGAGAGGATGAGGGGCACTAGGAAGAATCAGGATACCCAAGGGGATAGTAAAAGGTAGAAAGGTCCTAACCCCTAGTAGTCCCAGGAAGCACAGTCGAGGTCTACCTTTCCAATACCGAGTTCAGGTTCTGGGAGAGGTGGTTAGAGGGATTTCACTTGTTTCAAGTGTGGCCAGTTGGGCCACAAGTCTCCGGGTTGCCTACAGAGAGGGGCAATGCAGCAATCTGCACAGTCTTTGGCTCGTTCTCAGAGCCAGAGTCAGGGGAGAGACCAGCCGCTCACTTGTTATCAGTGTGGGTAGGTGGGGCACATGAAGAGGTTTTGTCCACAGTTGGGTGGCACACGTGGTGTATCTAGCTCGAGGCAGACATAGAGCCATCGATCAACATAGTTGGCACAGGCGTCGAGGGCCAATCAGGGAGCCTCTTGGCTCGGTCGATTACATCGATTCTATGCTCGAGGGTAGCGGTGTAGACTAGAGGCCTCTGAGGCATGTGTATATTGCTCGCACAGATATAATAGCATATACATTTGTGAGAAGTACTTTCTTGTTTTACAATTTAGTTGCTAATTTGTTGATTGATACGGGTGCATCTTATTCATTTATCTCATCTGTATTTGCATCAGTTTTGGGTTTAGAGTTGGCTCAGTTAGCATCTCCTATTTGTGTGGTGTCACCTATTATGGGTGAGATGGTTCTGAAACAAGGGTGTCGGGGCTGTGATGTAGAAGTTGCCGATCGCCAACTTCCCTTTTTATTTGTATTGATGGATATGTCTTGTTTTGATGTTATATTGGGTATGGACTGGTTGTCTTCATATCGGGTTGTTATAGATTGCTACCATCAGAGGGTTACTGTATGTACCTTGAACGAGGATTGTTTTCATTTCTTAGAGAACAGGGTTGGTAGAGTCTTATCACCAGTGTATGATCCGCGTGGACGGAGTGAACTTAGTTGTCTTCTTGCTAGCTTCATGAGCAGTGACTATGATGAAGCCCAAGATGAGCTGCCAAGGGTGGTTTGTGAATACCCGAATGTCTTTCTAGATGATCTCACTAGTTTGCCACCTCACTGAGAGATCGAGTTCTCTATCAACTTAGTGCCTGGTACGACACCGATTTCTATGGCACCGTATAGGTTTGCACCGGCCGAATTAAGTGAGTTGAAGATTTAACTCCGGGAATTGTTAGATAAGGGTTTCATCCGTCCTAGTACTTCGCCTTGGGGAGCACCGGCCATATTTGCCAAAACGAAAGATGGTGCGTTGCGGCTTTGTATAGACTACCGGAAGTTGAACCGGGTAACAATGCCTCGTATAGATGACTTGTTTGACTAGTTGAAAGGGTCTTGTTGCTTCTCTAAGATAAACCTGAGATCAAGTTATCACCAATTGAGGGTAAGGGAGGAGGATATCCCGAAGACGGCATTCCATACGCGGCATGGCCATTATGAGTTTTTAGTGATGCCTTTTAGACTAACCAATGCACCACTGTATTTATGAATTTGATGAACCGGATTTTCGTCAGTTCCTAGACCGTTTTATAGTCGTCTTTGTGGACGACATCCTGATTTATTCACCCTTTGAGGAGGAACATGAGGAACACTTGCGGGTAGTACTTGAGTTACTTAGAACCCACAAGTTGTATGCTAAGTTTGGGAAATGTGAGTTTTGGCTGAAAGAAGTTAAGTTCTTAGGCCATGTAGTATTTGGGGAAAGGGTGACTGTAAACTCATCCAAGGTAGAGACAGTTCAAGATTGTGAACAATCTAAGAATGCTTTTGAGATCCGTAGTTTCTTGGGGTTGGCGGGTATTGCCGCTGATTTGTGAAGGATTTTTCTAGACTAACCTCACCTTTGACTAGATTAACGAGGAAAGGAGTCAAGTTTGCATGGAGTGAGGCCTGCGAGAAATCATTTCGAGAACTTAAAGTTAGACTGACTACCACTCCAGTTTTGATTATCCCGGAGAGGGATTTGGGTTATTCAATGTATTGTGATGCCTCACGAGAAGGCTTGGGTTGTGTTTTGATGCAAGAAAGGAAGGTAGTAGCCTATGGCTAAGGGTAGTTGAAAACATATGAGAGGAATTACCCTACTCACGACTTAGAGTTAGCGGCAGTGATCTTTGCCTTAAAGATTTGGAGACACTATCTATATGGTGATAGATTTGAGGTATTTTTTGATCACAAGAGTCTGAAGTATCTATTTACACAGAAGGACTTGAATTTGAGATAAAGGAGGTGGATTGAGTTCATAGAGGATTATGACTTTGAGTTGCATTATCATCCCAGGAAGGCCAATGTCGCGGCCAATGCATTGATTAGGAAATCTATTAGTAGCGTAGCTTGTATTGCCATCCAAGAATATGAGATGTTAGGTGCTCTTGGGGAATTTGACTTGCATCTTGGTGAGTCCATTGAGTTTGCAGCCTTATTCACGATAGTTGCGCAACCTACACTTGTGAATCGAGTGCTAGAAGCACAGATGGGTGACCTTGAGGTGGAATCCCTCCGAGAGAAAATCTCCAATAGGAAGGTAGAGAAAGGCCTGAATGTGTATCCTGACCAGAATGTGAGATACCGTGACCGCTTGTTCGTACCAGAGTCTTGCCAAGAAGAAGTACTTCGAGAGTTTCACCATTCACGCCTTGCAGTGCATCTGAGAGGCACAAAAATGTATCACAATCTTAGTCGCCAGTTTTGGTGGAGGGGTATGAAGAAGGATGTGGCAGTGTTTGTATTGAGGTGCCTTACTTGTCAGCAAGTGAAGGCCGAACATCAGAAGCCAGCGAGTTTGTTGCAACCCTTCCCTATAGCTAAGTGGAAGTGGGAGCATGTCACGATGGATTTTGTTATGGGCCTTCCAAGGACTGAACGGGGTAGTGATGCCATTTGGGTGGTAGTTGACCGGTTGACCAAGTTGGCGCACTTTATACCTATGCGTGTGAGTGACTCTGTAGATTTCCTTGCCAACTTGTATATCAGGGACATAGTGAGGTTGCACGGGGTCCCATGACGATTGTATCGGATAAAGACCCATGTTTTACAGCTCGATTGTGGCAGAGTTTACAAGGTGCCTTGGGCACTAGACTAACTTTTAGTACGGCGTATCATCCTCAGACTGATGGGTAGTTCGAGCGTACCATTCAAATTTTAGAAGATATGCTTCGGGATTGTGTCCTCGATTTTAAGGGCGTGGGAGAGGCACTTGTCCTTGGTAGAGTTTGCCTATAACAATAGCTTCCAGTCGAGTATTGGTATGGCACCATTTGAGGCCTTGTATGGCTGACCGTGTAGATCTCTGGTGTGTTGGGTTGAGGTAGGTGATGCACCTATGTTGGGCCTGGAGTTGGTCCGAAAAACAATGGAAAAAGTTGCACTTATCCGTAAGAGGTTAGTTACGGCCCAAAGTCGCCAAAAGAGTTATGCTGACCGTAGGAGGAGGCCCTTATGTTTTGAGGTAGGGGACCATGTGTTCTTGAAAATATCACCAAGGAGGGGTTTGATGAGGTTTGGAAAGCGTGAGAAGTTGTTCCTTCAATTTATTGGGCTTTTTGAGATCCTTGAGTGGATCGGAGAGGTAGCTTATCGTTTGGCATTGTTGCCACAGCTTTCTGGAATCTATGATGTGTTTCATATTAGTATGCTCCAGAAGTATGAGCCAGATCCATCGCATGTGTTAGATTGGACCGACTTAGTTGTAGACGAGGACGTCTCGTATGAGGAGAGACCAATGAGAGTCTTAGATACCCGGGACCAAGTCTTGCGAGGCAAGACAATTCCTTTAGTAAAGGTATTGTGAAAACATCACCAAGTCGAGGAAGCAACTTGGGAGTGTGAATTGGAAGTCCAAGAGAATATCTAGACTTGTTTGTTGGTGCTTGAGCATGTATTGAGATTTTGATTATGTTAATGAAATGTAATAACATTGTATATGTTTTAAATTATGAGACCATTGTATATGTTATGGAAGTTTGGAAACATGAATTCAATATAAGCATTATATATGTTTTAAGAATATGAAATATTGTGTGTATCGTATCACTTTTGGGAACGTTGTATATATATTGAATAAAGTTTGGAAAGGAACTTGGGTTTGATTTAGACATTGTGAATGTTTTGAGAATTGTAATTGGCATGCTTGATACTAGAACTTGTGTATCGAGTTGGTAAGAATGGATGACCAGTGAATGGGTCATGAGATGGGATTGGCTATACTAATATTGTTGTGAATGGTTTAATAACGATTTTAGAGCTTGATTTGAAATTTCGGGGATGAAATTCTTTAAAGGGGGAAGGTTATAGTGATCCCGATTTTGACCCAACACTTGTGGTGGTCCGGACTCAGGTTTATGGTTTCTGATTGTTGTTCACTGCCTCTTCTCTTTATTCCTCCTTAAATTTGGTTATTTAAATGTGTTGAGTGTATTTGTTACAGGTTAGTTGCTTGGTTTTCAAACTTTGTGTTGCCCAGAATTTTGGTCCTTCGCTCAAGCGGCCCTTCTTGCGCTTGAGCGAGATTTGCAAACTCTCAGTACTTTGCACGTTTGCAAAAATCTTTGGAGGATGTTTTCCACGCTCGGGCGGCATTTCCTATGCTCCAGCAGGTGGGGGCTCGGGCGTCCTTTCTCCAGCTCCGGCGGTTTGTCTGTCTCGCAAAAGTACTAGAGGTCGTGATTCTGCTCGAGCGAAACAACTTATTGTGTCTAACGCTCGACCATCAACTCTTGTGCTCGAGTGGACTGTGCGTATATCAGATCACGAAAATAACTTTTTACATCACTTTTTAGATATTTTCTTCCCAAAATCCTAAAGTGAGACTCTCTATCTTGAAAATACTCTCTCTTTATTTTTTCTCTTAGATTCGTTGATCTCTCCGCCCTAGTGTCTTTGGAAAAAAGGTAGAGCATCTTGGGAGCTTCACTTTGATCTGATTGAAATTTGGTTTCGACGTCGTTGGAGTTTCGTGCTCGTTCCATTGGTCTTCTAAACTTGAGGTAAGGACTCTTTACACTTTAATATGGGTTTTAACTTGATTATAGTTCGTTGTGTGGAAATTGTGGGATTTGGGGATGTTTTGAGCAAACCTAGGGTTTGGGTTCAAGTTTAAAAAGAGGGGTTTCTATGTGGGTATTATATAAATGATTATGGGGTTTGATACGAGGTTAGTTTGTGTCGAAATAGTTGATTTTGGCCTTTGAGTTAATATTTGGAAAATGAGGCATTTTGCCCTAAAATGTAGTGAATAATTATTTTGTATAAATAATGAAATTGGTATGGAAAATGTGAAATTGGGAGGTTGTGTACATAAATGGTATTGTTGGATATGCTTCATCATTCACGTATGGAAATTTGATTATTTATCTTTTATAGAGATTGCACATTTGTTTAGAGATAACTGCTTTGGGCTATTGGTGGAGGATAGTCATGTTTGTTGTAGATATTGCATGTGGATTAGGTGAATTAAAACTAATCCCTTAATCATTACCATTGAATATGATTATGAATGATATATATTGTATATGTATGATATTTGGGAGAAGAAAGAGGATGTAGTCCATGTTTTGAGGAGGAGAAATGGATGGACTCCATTGAACTAAATTGGCCTGTGCATCTAGGGTAAAAGTCTCGAAAATCATTCATATACATGGGTGCTAATTCCCACGGATGAAATTTTCGTAAAATAGCAAATAAAAGTGATTGCATTGTATGATGATTTTATTTGTCGAAAACCCGTGAGGTGTATCCTTTATTTGGTGGAATAAATGAAGTGGATGTATCTGATGAACCAAAATGAACGAATTGAGGAGCAAGTTTTGCATAACATGGCTTCGGAAAAGTGTTATAAATATTGTGTCATTTGATAACGAACATGTGCATCATACTTACATCTTGTTAGTTCGCATATTTTGTGTTAGATTTTTTCTACTAGGCTTTGGCTCACCCTACTTTGGGAAACCATGTTTCAGGTACCGGTGACGTAACTTGGGAGGACCTTGGAGCCGAAGGCTCTTTTTATGTTATTTTGTATTTAGTGTTCATTCAAGCCTAGGGTTTTATATGTACAGAGCTTATGACTCTCTTTTGTTGTAACAAAGCAATGATTTGGAAAGATGTAAGCCCGTCGGGCATTTATTTTGTGATCATTAACTGGTATTACATGCTATAGATTCATGATGTACATTTATGAATATATAGTGCATGTATTATCCTTTGTAAACGAACTCTGATGAATGAAAGTATTTCATTTCTATTGTTCTTGCGCTTATGAGTTGGATTTCATTATATTGTTTTGAGGGTGTTACACCATGTGTGAAAGTAAATTTCTACACTTACGCCATAGGACTGACTCTTGTTTTGAGGAATCACCTAAACCTAGCCTTTGAAAAAGATTTTGCTATGCTTTGTCTACTGTCGACGACACAACACAGAGGAGGCAAAAATATAGAATTTTCAACTACACAAATTTTTTTTTTTTTTGGGTATTAAAAAAAAAGGGATAGCTTAGATTCTGCCAGTCCTAATCCCGAGCTAAGACCTCGTTTTAGGCAAAGTATAAGAACGCCACTCTGAGGGCGACGACCATTTGTGTAATATTTGGAACAAATATTGAAGTTTGTGGATTGCCGAAAAGACCTCCGGCACCTAAAACTCATATTGTTCCTATGGTTAGGTTTTTTTTTTTTTTTTTTTTAATCAGATCTTCACAATATATACAAACAGATTATTTTAGTCTTTATATAATGAAATCAATAGAAAAGAGTAACGACTTAAAGGAAGAGAAATTTTATTGAACTTTTGTGGTGGTAATGGATTTAAAAATTGTTTGGTAACTGGAGATGAAAGATGAATGTATAAAGATTTGGGACAAAGAAACCAAGAACATGGTGGAAAATAAAAAAAAAAAAAAAAAAAAAGAAAAGAAAAGAAAAAGATTAAATATAATAAAATAATAATAAACAAATCTTATGGAATGATTCATGTTTAAGTATTTTTTTGTTATTTTCCTAGAACTAGCAAAAGCTTCTTCTTTGGCAATGACAAGGCTGCAGATGATGATCTAGGAACAAAGTTTTTTTTTTCCCTTCGTAATTTGTTTATTATTTGGGTGTACTATAAATTGTGATTTTATCTTTAAGAGTAATTTGAGAAAAAATATAAAGTGTATTGAAAGTAAATTATAATCTTAAATAATTTAATAAGAAATACAAAAAAATTAAACGTACTAAATAATTTTTAGGTGTAAATAGAATCACCCGTTGACACCATCAATACAAAAAAATTTGACTTTTTGCAACGGCAAAATGCCATCGCAAATACTCAAAATGCCGTCTCAAAAACTTTTTGCAATGGCAATTGACCTTTAACAGCAAGGAAGTGAAGTCGCAACAAAGGGCGTTGCTAAAAGGTTTTAGCGATGGGACAATGCCGTTGCCTTTTTTTTCCTACGGTAAAGTTGCCTTTTTTCGATAGAATTCTGCTGTTGGCATTACCATGTAAAAATCTGAGTTTTTTTTAGACGACACTGTGTTGCCGTCGCTAAAAGTGTTATTTGCGACGGCAAAAATGCCGTCATGAAAGTGTTTTATTGCGACGGGTAACCTGCCGTCGCTAAAAGATTATTCGAGATAGCACAACACGCCGTCATTAAAAGGTTATTTGCGACGGCAAATAATACCGTTGCGAAAGGTTTTTTTTCAACTGTTGCCAATATCTTTTGCAACGGCATTGCTTATTATGGGAGCCGAATTTAATTGGATCAATAGGGATGAATGGACGAGTCCGGTTTGGGATATAATCTTTATTCGGCATTGATCCTAGTCAATTGAAGAGCCGAATAAAATAATCGGCTTTCCAATCAGTGGAACAAAGGCCGAGTAAAAGTACATGTAAAGGATCGAGGATGCGCCTAGCCCTAGGGCCCAAAGAGAATAATATAAATACAGGATCATCAGTCAGAGAAAGGTATATGAGAACTAGTGCGCCTAACTTAAGATATAAGTAATCAAGAGAGTATACACTGACTTATCCGTCAGAGTGCTAATTCTGGCACCCCCGACTGGAGTGTTCATTTCTTTTCAGGTGACTAGCTGAGGATCACGAGCATCCCCCAGGATCAGAAGAGTATTTCCAAACCACTTCCCCACAATTGGCGCCGTCTGTGGGAATACTCAAGTACATCCATGGCGGGCGTAACGGGAGATCCTCCGATAGTCACTGATGAGACCACACAGAGAGACGACCTCACTCTAACGAACATGCTTGGACTGGAGACTATCGCTGCAAGACGCGCCTTGAACTTCGGCTCACCCTCGACCTCAGCACATGAGACAAAGCAAGCGATCATGGAACAAGCAAAGCAAAATGAACAGAGGTTGGAAAACATGATCGCTAAGAACGAACGTCTTCGTCAAGATTTGGCCTTAGAAATGGCAAAGTCCAAACAAAACGCCAAGACCGAGAATGACCTCTCGAGGGCGGTGGTCAATGACCTCGAGCAGACAACAAGACCGATAGCGACTCGACTCATTATCTCGGAGCCCAAGAAGAAGGGCGACGACGAAACTACGGTTCCTCTGAAGAGAGTCCACGTATAAGGCATAAGCGAAGAAGAAATAGATTGACGAAGACCAAAGACGATCCCTTTGTACGATGGATTGCAAGGGCAGTGCTACCCAAGAAATTCAAAGCACCATCATTCACCTTGTACGACGGTAAATCAGACCCCACCGATCACATCCGCCATTAAAAGCAAGCCATGACGCTGCATGCAGACGACGAGGCTCTCATGTGCAAAATATTTCCGAGCAGTCTAGGACCACTAGCTATCAGATGGTATTATAAACTGGAGCCGACTTCGATCAAGAGCTTCCACCAACTCCAAAAATTCTTCAGGGCAAGGTTTATCACTAATGAGGTCTAGCCAAAGCAAGCCGATTCCCTCTGGGCAATGCAGATTCAACCAGGGGAAACCCTTCATGCGTATTTGGCGCGATATTGGGAATGTTTTAATTTGGTGGATGATACTTGCAATGACTCTGTAGCCATCACTGCCTTCAAGATGGGATTACATCCCAACAGTGCCCTCATGACTCTCTTTGATTGACGGCCCCCCCAAAATAGATGCAGTCGTTAATGAAGAAGGTTGAGAAATACTGCAAAGTGGAGGATGACGCCTTGCGAGTTAAAGTCAGAAACGTGGCCAACAAGATGGCCCATTCTAAAATTGCTCAGCCAATAAATTCTGTACCACCTCAGAGCCTTGAACCACGACATCAGGCTAAACGAGACAAGAGATGGGATTCTCGCCGATGAAGCGACCAATGCCTCCATCGAGCAAATGAACAACTGCAAGTCAATGGCAGGCGCACAAGGCGCGTCGACAAGAAGTACATGGATTTGTCAGAGCTGATTAGCGCGATCATGTCCAAAGTCCAACACCATCCATTCTTCAAATGGCTGTTCAAAATGGTGGGACCACCCAAAACGAGAAGACGAGATAGGCGGTGCGAGTATCACAAGGATCATAGCCATGATACTAGGAGTTGTTATGCATTGAAGGATCACCTGGAGGAATTGATACAAGATGGCTGGCTAAAACAGTACGTCCGAAAAGGCAACCTAACCAAAGCCATAGCCTTAAGACAGGATTCACCTCCGCTCGACGTGATCCATATGATATACAGCCTGCCAATGTCATCTACGGTGCATACGATTCAGTCGAATCCCGACCCTCAAAATCAACTCACACCAGCCAAATGACCCCATGAAGCTGCAAGCATTGCTTTTGATGATTCAAATTTGGCCGGAGTGACATTGTCCCACATTGATCCCTTGGTAATTGAGTTACGCGTAAACCAGTTCACCGTTGAGCGCGTACTCATTGACCTAGGGAGCATATCGGAAGTCATGTATTACAAGACGTCCAGCAAACACAGCTTCTTCCGACCGGATCTTTCTGCAGCTGCTTACCCATTATTCGACTTCAACGCGAATCCAGAATACCCGTTGGGGAAGATCACACTACCCGTTCGAGCCTGCCATCGCCATACAATCTCATCATGGGGCGAACTTGGTTGCATATTATGCAGGCCGTGCCAAGCACCTATCATCAGATGCTACACTTCCCGACAGAACGCGGCATTGAGCAAATCCGTGGCTCCCAAAAATCGGCACAAGCATGTTATCTCCTTGCTGAAAAGACGCCAAAAGAGTTACAAGTGAATTCAATTGAGGTGCCGAATCGAGAGAGCCTCGACAATGTTGGGCTGCTCCCAAGTGAAAAGGCCACGGAAGCCCTAAATCGAGTTGAGATTGACGGCAACCCAAACAGGTTCTTCATGGTCGGCGCTTCCCTGAATCAAGCCGACAGGTAGCAGCTAATTTCCTTCCTACTCGGCAACCTTGATGTATTTGCGTGAACTCCATATGAGATGCCGGGTGTAGATCCGTCAGTTTCGCAACATCGTTTGAATGTTGACCCTAAATGCAAGCCTATCATTCAGAAAAGCCGGCAGTTAGCCGTAGAGCACACTACCGCCGTTGTTGAGGAGGTTGATAGGTTGCTTGACGCCGGGGCAATCAGGGAAGTTACCTACCCTACATGGCTTTCTAATATTGTGGTTGTGAAGAAGAAAAATGGGACTTGGCGAGTGTGCGTTGATTTCAAAGACCTAAACAAAGCTTGCCCCAAGGATTGTTTTCCCCTACCTAGAATTGACCAACTTGTAGACACAATGGCACACCATTAGCGTATGAGCTTTTTCGATGCTTACAGAGGCTACCATCAAATTGCTATGCATCCGGAGGACCAAGACAAAACTGCATTCCTTACCCCAAGAGGAACCTACTGCTATAAGGTTATGCCTTTTGGAATTTTGAAGAATGCGAGGGCAACTTCTAAGGCCAGTCCTTTGCTATGTTCAAGGAACACTTCGGCGGACTATGGAAGTGTACATTGATGACATGGTGGTC
>JANUSC010000331.1:0-249042 GCA_025200525.1 Camellia lanceoleosa | reverse complement strand
AATTGCTTTCGGCAATTAACATTCGTCAGAATGACCGATTGATCCTTGTCGGGCACGCCCACAATTGCAAAAATAACCTTCAAAGCCAAAAAGCCAACAAGATCAAGTTTTTATTATTCTTATTTTATATTTTTAATTCCTAACATACATTCTGGCTTACGACATACTTTTTAACATTTCGCATTGCACCTCACACCCTATACTTTTTAAACTAACTTATAAGCATAAAACAGAGTTTCATTTTTCACACTTTTTGTCATAGAATAATACTGATATGTATTCAATTAATGTACTAATTGATGATGCCGGGCACATTAAATTTAAGGCAGTTTTTTGGCATTTATAATTTGTAATTTATATAACGCAGTGGGGGTCAATAATTGTCAATGCACTGCTCTCCTCGTATTCTGCCAAGGGTTAAGCATCGTGATAGCTAAAGAATCGGGTTACTCTCCCAATCGATTCATAAACAAAATCAATAAACAAGTTTTAAGTAATATTTAAATGAGGTACCAAAAATAATCTACTCCTGAGCTTCTATTTTTATTACAAAATGTATTGACTAAAAAAGGCCATGATATTTACATGGAAAAATATCATAAAAGTGCTGTTATGTATGCTTATTCCGCAAACTCGCTGGGTTTAAGACTTTCCAAAGCTATTCGAATGGCATTGTTTCTTTTGAAAATCGCATGTAAACAACTATAAGCACTTTACAGAGTGGGAGAAATATTATAATAAGAGTATATGACACGTAAATAACCATGGATAGGGCTAGTTAGCCAAACATATTTACGGTATAACTCAATTTGGTGAATAAATCATTTAATTCTATGTAAATTGAAATGTATAAATTATGTAGATAAATAACCTATGAACCAATGCATGCACAGTAATGTAACGTAATAGAGAGATCATTATGAGCAATACTGTAATAAGATTTGATTCAAGAAAAGGGTTCTACATGATAGTAGATTCAAGATATGGGCTTAAGAAAGGGGGTGCACTATCTTGAAGACAACACTTTGGTCTACAAGGGTATACGTGATGTCAGAGATTCAAGAGTGGCTTTCAGACGGAGACGATTCTAGAGGTGGTTCCCACAATAGTGTAGCATTTAGTTCAAGACGAGATTTTGGTTCAAGATGCAATGTGAAAGGTCAAATGGATTCTCATGACAAATGTACGTGCTGCCAAATTAAGGTTATTTAAGTCCTCCAAGCATGAGACTCTCGTGGTGGTACTTACAAAATATATAATTGCTTAGGCACCATACCAAATATTCTTTAAAATATAAACAAATATATCCACGTATTTCTTAAGCAACAGTCTAAATAAAATCAATGAATTGAAATATTTATAAAACATAACTTTATTAATATATTAATAAAACATAATTTATGTAAATAGATTTTGGTAAATCAAACATACGAAAAATATATAAGTAACTCAAGATATAATATAACTCACCTTAATTTTAATACCTTACTCTTTCTTTCCACTATCAAAATCCTTTCAACTTCCAATTATTTTTTCATTTGTTTCCTTCCTTTCTTTCTTTCTTTCTTCTTTTCCTTTTATCTCTTCTTTCACAGGGTGATCTACTCTCCCATTTATAGGAGGAAAACTCAATCCCTCGCCAACAGATGTCCACCATGATTTCTTTCCATATTCGCCATTAATATATAAATTTATTCTTTATCTTTAATAAATATTTAAGATAATTACCCTTCTCTTTGACTAAATATTTTAATATAATTATATAAATAAATTAATTTCTAATTAAATTACACTTTATCATATATCAACGTAAAATAAATTATTTATTTTAGTACCACAATCATTATTATTATTTATATTTTGACTCCTAAATTTTAATAATTATATTATTTTACAAAATTACATATAATAATATATAATAGATTATATATTTTCCTAACTGAGATTAAATAATATTAGTATAAATTTTACGGTAATAATTAAAAACCGGGTTGTTACAATAATAATATCATAACTAATGTTGGTAATACATTAGTTAGTACACTAATTAGTATGTAGTATTACCATTTGTCATATAATACACTAATTTTTAACAAACAATTTTAAAATACTTTAACAAATAATTTTAACAACACTATTGAGATGCTCTAAAGATTGTTTTGTAAATTAACTTTTTAAATAGTTTTTTAAATTTTTTACAAAAAAAAAAAGTATAAAAAGATTTAAAAAAAAAAGTTGATTTTTTTTTTTTTAATAGTAATTTTAAGGAACCCTAAATCCATTTATGAGAGTATCCCCATCTCTTCTTTTATAATACCTTCTTACTCAAAATAAGAACTTTTTTTTTGTCAAAACATATCTCCAAAGAATTTCTTATCTACCCCTAAAAATATAAGTATTGCAATAAGGAGTCACTTTACTTCATATCTCGATAAATTTTATTTTATTTTGCTGAATATGTAATATGTCTCGTGGAGAACCTTGAGCTAAAGAAGGAAAATGTCTAAAATTAACTTGATTGGTCGACCGCCGATCAACTCCCCGTTTGTTTTCCTCTTCTTGACGCTGCATTCATGTTGTGTTGTTTGTTGCATTTGTATTTATTATTTTATTATTAAAAAATATTTAAATTTAAAAATAATTAAAAAATATTATTTTAATAGAATAGAGAAAGAATATGGAGTTTATTAGAGGAAAGTAGATGAAAAAGTAATTCTTAAAAAAAGAATGAATTTTTTAATAATATTTTAAAATAAAATGTAGGTAGTCGGGTAAGGATGCTCTTAGGGTTTGGAGATGGAGGACCAACGGGTCGGGATATTTTTGCAACTACTTCTTTTACTTGTGCTTCCTTTCCATGAATTACAAACGTTTGAGGATTCTGTATCAATTTAGAAGACCACAGGCCCTTCTCTAAAACCATTTTTCCTGCATTTCAGCGTTACCTCTATAAATACAATAATACAGTCGTCTTGTCAAAACCCTAGCCGCGACGCATCAAACTTATTCAGATTAGGTTTGCTGATTCTCTCTCTCTCTACAGCGATGGTGAGTTCACATCCATCCTCCAATCTGCAACACAGTTTTCTCTTAATCCATCTGTTAACACTCATCTTTCTATATGTATTTCTTTCTTTGTTAGGCGGAAATCGAAACAGAGGTGGCTACAGGACAGCCAAAGAAGAGGACGTTTAAGAAGTTCAGCTTCAGGGTGTCGATTTGATGCTCTCCTTGATATGTCCACCGATGAGCTCGTCGCTTTTCACCGCTCGAGCTCGCAGAAGGTAGAATTTTGAGTTTCTGATTGTGCATGTAGATATATATATATATAGATATATTTGTATTTTATGTATTGTTAAGTGGCTCTGATTGATCTGTTTTTATACAATGAAAAGGTTCCAAAGAGGCCTCAAGAGGAAGCCGATGGCTTTGATCAAGAAATTGCGCAAAGCGGTAATAATTTCAACTATTATTTTTATTTCTGGTTTTGATCAAGAAATTGCGCAAAGCGGTAATAATTTCAACTATTATTTTTATTTCTGGTTGAGTTCGATTTAGATCTTGTATTGTTGTTGACTTGAAAATGGATTTTTTTTTTTGTTTTGATTTGAGATTGTGATTATGTTTGCGTGGCTGATTTCTGTCTTTGTGTTTGTTTGAATGTACTTTCTAAAACATTGTTTCTGTTTTTATTTTAAATTATATTTTTGGATAAGAAAAATCACAAAACACATTACTGGTGGGTGGTAGTTTTGAAATGTGAAGCAAAATTGAAGTCGGGGTGTGAGTTGTAATTTGATATGAAAAAGTTAAGTCATTTGAAATGAAGCCAAAGTTCAAATATGATATAAAGTAGAGTTCTTCCAATTTGGAATTGCTCAACCCAAATGACAATGAATACATGTAATTTTATTTTATTTTATTATTCATGCCAATATGTTTTTCGCCTTGACAATGATATTGAAATGATTGCAATGATTTTTGGGGTTCTTATAGCTTGTGTGAATATTTGGACTTTGGTGGCATATCTGTTGGAGAAATTTGTTGGGCATCACAAGTGACAAATGTTGCCTTGCTCGATGGACTAAGAAACAGTTCCAAGTAATGTGCTATTGTGCTGGAATGAAATTAATTTTATGATTTTGTTTCAGGTCATTGAATGCGATGAGATAATTGGAAGTATGAACTACGATTTTCTGAGATGTATTAGATTGCTTTTGGTGCATGTGGCTTTTGATGTGTTGGACTGTTGATAAAGCAACAAGTTAATTCAAGGATGCTTGATTTTATACTAATCCTTTCTCAACAAATTTTTTTTTTTTCCCTTTAAAATCAAAATGCTGCTCTCTCGGTATGCTTTTATAATGGTTATGAGAGTTTCTTTTGCTATGTGGGTCATTTGGGGAACTTCTAGAGTGTGTTACATGAGTTTGTTTAAATTGGGAGGATGCTTGTGTCTATTTTGCATGTGTGTATCTAAGAGCATCTCCAATGGGGATTCCAAATTTGTTAGTCGACAAAAAGTTGTAAAAGTGGGACTCAATTTTGTGTGTTAATTTAGGGGGAGAATGAGTGTTCTAATGGTGTAGTTAAAGTGTGTGTTAAGTAGAGTGAGTTCTATCTGTGTAAGAGAAAAATGATTAAAAAAATTAGTGTGGGTTTGCCGCCAACTGTGTGTGTGTTGGCTTGCTAACTTTGTTATTATAGTTAGCAAACATGTTAACCATTGTCGTCCAAATTAACAACAACGATAGCAAGTGTATTGGAGGAAGAAAAGTGTGTTATCTATATTAATATTTGACACTGATGGGCTCTTGGAGAGCTTCCAATAGCTCTTTAGTGTTGGGCATTAGGACACGGGAGTTAATCCATTTTTCCCAAATCTCTAATGCACTTATTGTTGTTGTTGTTAACTTGCTCAATGGTTAACATTGTTGCTAATTGTGGCAACACAATTAGTAGATGGGGGGAGAGATAGGGGTGGTTAACATTGTTGCTAATTGTGGCAACACAATTAGTAGATGGGGAGAGAGATAGGGGGTGGGTTGTTTGGTCCCATAGGCTTTTTATAGTTTTTTTAATCATTTTTTTTCTTTGCACATATATATATGCAAGTGGACTCCATTCTTACCTAACACACATTTTAATTACACTATTGGAGTGCCTACTTTCTATCTAAATTAACAAAACACAGAAAAATTGGTCTGCTTTTGTTGTATAATACATTTAACAAACAATTTTGGTGAGCTCATTGGAGATGTTCTTAGGGAGTGACAACACACTTAACAGTCCTAATCTAAGTTATGAAGGACTCGCTCAGATATGTTCATTTGTATCAACTCTTGAAGGTTTCAGAAGATAAGATTGACTTCTACAAAATTGCTTAATTTTTGTTCATGTGGTGTCCATTGTTAAATCTCTGTTTTGAGAATTGTCCACATCATTTTTGTATATTAGGAAGCTTGTTTTTAACAAGCTGAATCTAGGTTAAAAACACAGTATTGTGTTAAATAGTGTTTGGAACAATTGATGTGTGCTATGGGCTATGTTATTTTGTTTTATGCTGCCAATTTTTACCAAGAGGGAGTCATATTGTTTGGTTTCCAAACTCAGGATTCACTTTTCAGAAAATTAAAATTTTTTGTTTTCGTTATTTTTATTTTTACTGAATTTTTTAATGTTTTAAGAAATTTTTTAATTTTAGATACACCTAACATGTATACACTTAAAAAATATAATATTTGTGAAATTTTTTTTGGAAAATTCACTAAATATCAAAATATGAAAAAAATATAAAAATTCAGTAAATTTTTCACATTTTTGTATATTTATTGATTTTTTTATTTTTTATTTTTACAAATATTTTACTTTTAGATATATCAAAATAAGGTGCATTTAAAAAAAGTAAAAAAAGAAATTGCTTAAAATTTTAAAAATATTTACTAAAAAACAAAAAAATACAAAAAACAAAAACTTATTAATTTTTAGAAAATTGAAACCAAACACACTGATTAGCTTTGAAATTATTATTATTTACTGAGTAAAGTCATGTTAGCCTTTTACATACTTTGTTCTGATGTTTTGGATCAGAAACGGGAGGCTCCACCTGGTGAGAAGCCAGAGCTTGTCAAAACTCACTTGCTAACATGATCATTGTACCTGAGATGATTGGAAGTGTCATTATGCACAATGGCAAGACCTTCAATCAAATTGAGATCAAGCCTGAAATGATTGGTCATTACCTAGCTGAGTTCTCAATCTCATACAAGCCAGTTAAGCACGGAGACCTGGTATTGGTGCCACCCACCTCGAGGTTTATTCCTCTGAAGTGAGACATCTTTTTGGGCCGGCTTTGGTTTTGTTGCTACCCACTTCTTAAAGGTATAATTCTTTGAAGTGAAGCATTTCCAAGCAATCTAGATATAAAAATGCATTTTGTTTTCAAATGACAACTATGTTTATGAAATTTTTCTGCTTACTGTTTGCTTGATTAGTTAATTGAGTACGTCGCTGGATTTTAAGTTCAGATTATGGAAATCTAAACAATTTTTAGTTTTGAGTTTGATGCTGTGGATTAAACAGGGTCATAATTTGATTGTTTTGTGATTCCATGAAAATGTCTTGTTGCTATTTATTTTGTGCAGCACTGCAGGGTAAGTTCTTTGGGTTGTCTGTAATGTCATGGTCCATGTTACTGCATCCCTTCGCTGGATCTGAACTTCTCAGTTGGATCTGAACTTCTCAATTCACATCCTTCTTGTGCTTCTTGCATATCAATTGTCTGGCCACATCTGAATGCGCCAATCATATTCATTTGGCATTTGGGTATCCATGGTAGATTTAGTTTGCTTGATGCTACTTCTATATATTTTGTGTGGGCAATGTGACGGGATGATTAGATCTGATGGGTGCTGTGGCAAAATCTAAACACCCATTATATCATCTCCTAACTACCAAAAACCTGTTGCTGACACAACCACACCCCACGCCCAAATGCTGCTACATTCTTCTTGCCCCTGCCACAAGTGGCATATGGCTACCATCAGTGCACACTTTAATCGTCCTAAAATTTCATAACCATCTCAATCAGCCTCTTCCCTACCACCTGAACCGACAATCATCTACTTCTCTCTCTTGTGCACGTTCCTCTCTCTAACACAATTGAGCATTCATGATATTCTGGAGCTGTGGTAAAGAACAAGCTCTATTGCCTACATTGGGGTCTCGATTTGAGACCAAGACTCCCTACAACTAGTAGGGCACTATTGCCCTCCTGTGATCCAAAAAAAAGGTAGTGGTATATTTTATGTCTGCAAAATCTCTGGAGAAGAGGTTTTTAGGTGGTGGTAAGAAGTGGGTTTGTAGAAGTGTTAGCAGCAGATGATGACAACAATGGGAGGATGAGGTTGTGGTTGGAAGAGATTTTAGAGAAGTGGTTGTTGATGGTAGCGATGGTGGGTTTGGGTGGCAATGGATGATGAGAAGGGGGATTACGGAGGTTCTGTGGTGGAGTGAGGTGATGGTGTGAACTGGTGGAGGTTCATGGCAGTGGGTTTTGCTATCGTGTGGGTGAAAAAAAATAAAGGGGGAGAAAGAGCTGCAGTAGGGTTCTCCGATTGTGATTGTTGATGGTGGAGCCAGGAGGGATGGAAAGGGGAGAGATTTTGCAAGGTTGGGGTGTCAGGTGAGGGAGGAGAGATGAGTATTTTATGAATAAAGCTAATTTGTCAATTAAAGTTATATTTTAGGTAATACGAGTAGTAAGGCTCTGATTCTATTTTAGCTAGTCAAGTCTGAGCCTATGGGTTCATTATAGGCGCTGATTCTATTTGTTCGTGCTTGTGTGTGTAATTCATTAAAAAATTAAACTGATTTCATTTCTGTAAGGGAACTACTAATAGCCCTCCTTATTAGCTTAATTATGATCCTTGTCTTTTAAATTTTTATAACTATTTTTTCTTAATAAAATTTTCTCATTTTATTTTATTTTATTTTCCTATTCAACCCCCCCAAAAAAAAAAATTGTCAGCAATCCAAACCCCACTAACCATCATCAGCTCTGACTAGGTTGTAACCCTGTTGGGTTGAGAGGTTGTTCAAATTTAGTTTAAGTTATGCCGACATCTGTCCGCGCTTAAGCTCGAATTGTAATCCGAGGTTGTTTGCCCAAGTTTGATAAACTTGAATTGTCCGAATTGTATTATTTATTTATTTTTTTGTAGTTACATTATTAAATTATTAAAATTTGACTCTATTATATTTTTTTTATATATAAAAAATCATTAATACCATTAAAATAAATAATTTATATAATGTAAAACAGATATTGTTATATTAGTCTTTACAATTTATGAGTAAAATAAATTTTTTTTTTAATGTTATTTGTGTATATAATATATATTTAATATGATTTAATAATTTAAAATACTTTAATAACATCTAATGGTTAATAATTTTTATATATATATTTAATATTTGTATGTATCCATATATGTATAATTCAGTGTTTTGGATTGCTCGAAGTTATTTGATGTCTTTTGTCCAACTGCTCAAATTTAATTTGGACTTTGAATTTTTGTCCAAATCAGCTCAATTTAAAAATATATTATCCAAGCCCTAAAAAATTTAAACTGGTTTGAGTTGTTAGGGTTGTAACCCGGTCATGATGAGAGATTGTCTAAATTCTGTTTAAGTTATGCTGACATCTGTCCAGGCTCATTTAAGCTTGAATTGTAACCTGAGGTTGTTTGCCCAAGCTTGATAAACCTGAATTGTCCGAATTGTATTATTTATTTATTTTTTTGTAATTACATTATTAAATTATTAAAATTTGACTCTATTATATTTTTTTATATATAAAAAATCGTAAATACTATTAAAATAAATAATTTATATAATGCAAGAGAGATATTGTTATAGGAGTCTTTACAATTTATGAGTAAAAAAAAAAAATTTTTTATGTTATTTGTGTATATAATATATACTTAATATGATTTAATAATCTAAATTACTTTAATAACATGTAATGGTTAATAATTTATATATATATTTAATATTTGTATGTATCCATATATGTATAATTTGGATTTCGGATTGCTCGAGTTGTTTGATATCTTTGTCTAAATCCGTCCAAATTTAATTTGAACTTTTGAATTTTTGTCCAAATCCGTATTGAATTTAAAAATATATTATCCAAGTCTTAAAAAAATTTAAACTGGGTTTGAGTTGCTCGGGCTAAGTCCACTCAAATTGCACCCCTAGCTCTGACCACGTGCCTTGCCCTTACCCTTCCTCATTTGACCCTCTTCGGCAACCCTTCTTATTCTTACCCTGCATTGGAATAGTCAAGTTGTTAGCATTACATTAAAATACATAAGTGGTGAGACTTGTTAAGACTAATTTTGTGTTGTTAAGTAATATAGTGAGTGGTTGGAAAGTGTTATTATTTTAGTAGGTTAAAATTTTTTGTATTTGAAAAGATGATTAAATTTGTTTTAATTAGATGTAATATTTGTGAGAGAAAAAGTAAAATGATTATGAATTTGATGTGAAAATTTGTCTTATTAGCTATTTTAATCTATTCGTTGTTGTTACTATTATTAAGGGCCTTTTTAATAATAGTTTAATAGGTTGTCAATAACGAAAATAAAATGTCGTGTTATTTGTCCTAAATATATTTTTTTGGATACCCCACGGCTTTGGCATTCACCCACCAAAATTGGTCCTTACATTTTTTTCCCCCTTCTTTAAACCCCACTTCCTTCTTTGAACCCCTCTCCACCTTTGTCAACCCATTCTTTGATAGCCCCCGTGCCACCACCTCCGCCTTTGACAATCATTTACCCCCTACCTCTGGTACCCTTTCGCTTCGAGTCCCCAACCCCTAGTACTTCCATCGCAACCTTTGAAATAGAGAGAGAGAAGGGTGAGGGTTGGGGGTTTAGTGGACAAAGGCATAGAGGTGCTAAGAAGGGGCAAACGAGGGTAGGGAGGTGGTAAGGGTAGCTAGAGATGGGAATGTGCGAGGGGCCAAAGCTATTGAGGTGGTTGGGAGGTTAAAGATGGAAATAAAATTGGTATTTTATAATAGGGTAAAATAGTAATAAAAAAATATAATGGGGTGAGGATCTGAAGAAATTAGGTGTGAGTAAGCATTCTGAAATGTCAAAAAAATTAGATTTTCATTTTATATTTTTAAATATTTGAAACCATTTTTGTAATTCTATACATTAGTCTGCATTTTAGTACTCTTTAAATGGAGACTAATGAGCATTTTCCTATTATTAGCAGGAAGGTTCCGGAGCCAATTACTTTATTCTAAAAGTACTCGTAATCTCCCACGGGTAGATTGATGTTTCAACTCTAAAATATATTCTTATAGTAGAATTTTGGTGAAATGGTTAATCCATTTTTCTTAGATCATGTTGTCATCAAATTGAGTGCATGCGAAGAATTTAGGTAAGCAGTCAGTTTCAATCTCAAGAAAATGAAAATAACCAGACCAAGCTTCTTAGTTGCTTCTTCATTGTTACAAATTACAATTAACAAGATTCACAAGTATATGGGTAAAAAAAAAAAAAAAGTACTAAACAGAAAAAGACTTGTATTAATTGTCACATGGTGATTATTATTATGTGAGGAGTAATGCTAAAGATCCTAACGTTGTGTTTGGTTGGGAGATTTAGTAAGGGGATTTAGAAAGAGAAAGAGAAAGAGAAAAGGTAAGTGAAATGTGAATAAAATATATTTATATTTTATCTAATTTCACACATCTTCTCCTTTTATTTTCAAGTCCCTCCTCAAATCTTCCAACTAAACATAGCGTAAAAGTTCTATTTTTTTATCAACGTTCACATGGACGCTGAGACCCATACCATGTGGGTCTCACTCCATGTAAAACATTTGATAAAATTTTTAGGATTTCTAACATTTTTGCTATGTGAATTTGGTTAGCAACTTGAGGGGCATTCAAATTCTTTGGACTGGCTTTTGAATTTCTTCAGATTGGGACCTGAGTACGAAGTTTCATCTCAACTTCAAATAATTTTCTCTGCACAGCCTTTTCCACTTCCTCGGCATCAATCTGAATATCAATAATTCACAACAACCAACAAAGAAATGTCAACAATTGTGTGTGGCCAAAAATTATTCACTGCACCAAACCACATTTGGTCAATAATCATCCACAGTTAAAATATACGATAGAAAATGGTACATCGGTAACCAAACTTTACAAGCAAAGAGAAAGGATCTCATAAGAAAATTTTTAACAGAGGGTTTGATTTGTCTGGAAGGTGTTACTGGGTCTTAGAAGGTCTATTATGATTCTATTTTGATAATTTGAATGGTTTATTTTGTGGGTTTTATGTATAGATCATTCATGAAAAAGTCAAATTAATCCAATAATCAGAACTATATAATTTTATTATTTCTATTGTTTAGCAAATAAATAGTATGTTTTCAAAATTATAATTATTGTTTATTTTTTTGAGACAAATATAATAAAATTATATAGATATGATTATTGGATGAATTTGCTTTTGTGTAAATGATCTACATGTAAAACTCAACAAAATAAATCATTTAGATTGTTAAAATTGGTCTCCTGTAGGCTCCAAGGGCGCCAATAACACTTTTCAGTCTACACAACCCTCTCCCTTAATAAATGTTCTAAAGACACTTACTAATAAATTAATAATATTTGTATATCTTCTATGAAAAAAAATTAAAATGTTATTTATCATTGATTATATTTTACCACTTTATTTCACTTACTAACTATATTAATGCAATAAAAATCATATTTAATGTTCATCTCATACTCCTTACACCTACTAAATTTCAAGTCAATATGAGGGTAAGAATCTTCTTATAAATCTCAAAAGTAGAACGAGCTTGGTTTTGGAAAGAAGCTCTTTAAATGGATTTTTGGTTAAAATATAAGAAGAGAAAAATTAAAATATTTGAGAATAATTTTTTAATTTTTTATGAAAAATATCTAACACGATAGCTTAATGAGAATGAATTTTTAATTTTTTTTTGTAAAATATTTTTGGTCTTTTAATTTTTTTAATAATTTTTTAATGCAAGTGGCCAATGATAAATGGTAAATTAGCATCCAGTGGTAACTTAAAAAAAAAAAAAAAAAATACATAAAAAAATTTAAGATTATTATTATAAATTTTGACAAAATTTTCCACTAATTTGTAATATATTTTTGAAACATCAACTGATATGTTATTTTTCCATGATAAAACAGAAAAAAATAAAATAAATAATGAAGATGTAAACAATCTATATAGTGGCACACGTGATACCTACACATTTGATTAATTTATTTTAAGAAAATAAGATTATAAATTGTATGATTGAATTTTTAATTTAAAAATTAAAATAAATTTAAAAAAAATAAAAAGCTGAGAAATTTGAAAACAATTGACTTCAACACCAACTCCTTACTTCACATACATAAATAGTATCGATAGACGGATAGAATAATGGAGGAGGATCCCCTCCAATAATTGGAGGATGTTTTTGTTTGGATTCATAGAGTTTACTATGAGTCTTAAAACAATTTATTTTGTTAGATACTTTGTGTATTTCATTTACATAAAAAATTAAGTCGGTCCGATAGCCATAACTTGCTCAATTTATTGTATTTTAACCAACAAAAATTATAATTTATTTATAAAAATACATTTTTTTTTGGTTAAAAAATAATAAATTAAACAAATTATAATTATCGGATTAACCTAATTTTTTGTGTGAAAGAAATATACAAAATATTTGACAAAATGAACAGTTTAAATTATCAAAATAGGACCGTGATGGATTCCACGGTTCCAAACAATACCTAATATAAAATCTAAACGAAAGGATATCCTCTTCCTAGAATAATATAGCATAGACATATAATAATAATAATAATAATAATAATAATATTTCGGAGAGAGAGAGAGAGAGAGAGAGAGAGAGAGAGAGAGGATAATGACCTGGGTTTCAATCTCCAACACTGCGGATAATTCCTTATCTGAAAAAATTGATTGGATGGCTATAGTTTCGCAGCCCATGTTCTTCAAACATTTTAAAACCTCCAACATAGAATCGATCCCAGATGAAGGATCAGCTACCCTTAATCTGATCTTAGCACCCTCTATCTTCCTATCTTCTCTTGCCCCTAAAATGGCCTCAATCTCCCTATTTCTCCTCTCAAGCTCTGCTTTATTCTTCTCCAGCGCTTGCACTTCCTTAACTGCAACTTGAATAATTGAATTCTTATCACTCTGCACATATAAAAAATACAAAAAACCAATTGAAACTATCAGCCCCATTTCGACCCAAGAAATTGCCTAATTAGTTGATCTCAGGTGATTGGGAGAGAATGCCAATAAAGATGATGAATGATCTTTACACGTACCATAGATAAATAATATGTGTGCGTGTGTACGGTGTACTATACATAGTACACACAAGCCTGTAAACATTCAAAGCTGCAAATGTATGTATGGGCTAAATATACAGCAACCAGTACAGAACAGATGGTCTAACCTTGGTACCAGGAGGCAACAGAGAGCGCAGCCCTGAGTAACTATGCTTCAGTCTCTCTCTCCTCATCCTCTCATTAATCATGTGCCGGTAAGACCGCTCTCATCCGAATCTTTACTCTCCATCATCGGACTCCAATTCTTCCTCAAAACTCTATCATTCTCTTGTTTACACTCTGATTATTCAATTTCACAACCCAACTTTCGCTCCCCAAAACCTCCTTCTAATACGGGTCGCTCTTTGTATCTGACAAAGCGCTTTGTTTCACCGGTAAAGCGAAAGCGCTCTGGTTCCCCAATAAAGCCTCCTCTTGGTTTGGGTATCTGACAAAAGCGCTTTGCTTCACTGGTAAAGCCTCCTCTTGGTTTGTATGTATCACAAATGCCTCCTCTTGGTTTGCATATCTGTCAAAACCGCTTTTGATTCACTGGTAAAGCCTCCTCTTGGTTTGTATATCCTATTAAAGCACTCTGGTTCACAGGTAAAGCTTCCTCTTGGTTTGTGTATCCTACTAAACCGCTCTGATTCACCGGTAAAACCTCCTCTTTGTCTGTACATCTAACCAAACCGCTCTGATTAGTCGGCAAAGCATCATCTTCTATCCAATAAATCGGACTTCGCGAACCGTACTGAAAGAACTCTTCCATACTGTTTTTTTCTTCTTCTTTGGTGGGCTGTGTTTTTTCAGGGGATTTCAAATTTTGGTTCCAACGGCTATTATAACTGTTTCCTGGAATGGAGTTTGCCTGAAAAAAGTCATAAAACACGCATTTAACACGTGGTCAAATGTTCACGTTTTTTTTATTTGTTTTTTTATGGGTTTCTTGAGAAGGTTCATGGTTATAGTCCAAGCTGATTCTTCATTTGCGTGGTGGTCAAAGAGTGTACAGCGTATACACGTGTGTTTATATATATAGCCTATAATTGATTGATTAAAAGTCTATGGGTAAAAAGTCATCGTTGATCAACTGGTTACTTGGAAGAAGAGGAGACCAACTAAATTGATGAAAGTCTTGCCAACTCTATTTTTAGAATAACGGCTATAATATGAATATATCACATCAACTAGGACATATGTATGCATGCTTCTAGCTCTCAACATATATGGGGTTCTATTTAAGGTAAACTATTGATAGGCTTTTGATAATTAGATTTAATTTTATTAAGGGATTGTTTGGAGTGTCCCAAATAAGTACTTTTTATTTTTTTGGACTAAAAAGTTGAGAAAAAAAATATGGATGTTTGGATTAACTTTTTGACTTTTTATGAAAAAATGTATATTAAAAAATTGTATAAAGAAGTGTGTAGGAGAATATTAGAGATGTGTGTTGTACAGCCGTACAATTGTTGAGCCGAATTGGTGGTAAGAAATTATTGGCTACTTTTTTGGCATTAAGATCGACGGTTTTGTTCGCCCATAGGGCCATCACGCTCCCATTTTGATAATCAATCGTTCAATGTAGAACTTCGAGTACTATATGCTTAAAAAAATCATGTTGATCGGATATCGATAGCTATCTGATCAGATTTGGTTTTTTCAATCGCTAATTATTACACCATCTATTTTTTATATAAAACTAATTTGATCATATAGTTATCGATATCCCATTAATGTGATTTTTTTCAGACATATAGTACTCAACGAGTTCTACACATTGAACGATCTGCATTATCAAAACGGGATATGTGATGGGCCCCACGGCCGAACAATAGTGTGTGAAAATTGCACCAAAACTGCAATTTTGTTCTGGCTGCTGCAATACAAAAGTGATTGCTAAATTGTACTTTTGTGTAAAATTAATTTTTAACATTTTTGGGGTGAATATTGATAACTTTTAACTTTTTGAATAACTTTTTGGCTTTTTTGGCTTTTTGTGGAAATGCCAAACTTAGCCTAAGTCTTATTGAAAATATGTCATAATAAAATTATCACTAAACATAATTTTTTGTAATGATTTTTTGTATATGCTGTTAAAAATTGATAATTAGTAACTTTTTTTTTATCATGATTTTTTTTTAATTTATAAATTTGTCCTTAAAACTTAGAATTAGTGACATTTTTCTATGATGAATTTTTCAAACTATAGTTGAAAGTTAAAAATTAGTGACTTTTTTGTAACTATTTTTTTAAGATGTCGCTAAAAGTTATAATTAATGACATTTTTTATGACAAAATTTTCAAGTTGTTGCTGAAAATTAACAATTAGAGACTTTTTTTAATAGTGTTTGATGAAAACACAATTAATTATCATAGGACCTATTGAACAATAAATCCATCTATTAGAACTTACATGTAAGTCTCTCTTTTATTTATTGAAAATGCTAAAAATAGTTTTAAGCAAGGTTGTAAGTAATAAAATATGGCTATGTTTGCATAAATTTTTGGGTTAAAATAGTCACAAAAAGATAAAATAGGTTAAAAAATCAATAAAATAAAACATTACATCTAAACCATAATCATTTTATTTTTTTCTTTCATAAAAGTCAAAAAAGCCAAAAAGTCCATTCCAAACGAAGTTTTTTAGCCCCAGGCTAAATAGCCAAAAAGTTAACCCAAAAATCCAAACGAAAGCTATGTATAGTGAAATTTAATGGATTGTCTTGGTGATTAAGGCATGGGATTTAGTAGAGTGCTTGCTCTTATGTACAAATAATTTTTTAGGACTAATCCATACAGGGCTTTGTCTGGCTTTAATTAGGCCCTTACTAGTAAATGGTGAGATTGGTTTCTCAAATTAGTCGATCTATTAGATTAGATATCGAGTTAAAAAAAATATAAAATATGTATGGCGATTATAGGGGTGTAATTTTGGTCCGGCCAGCCTGGCCCATGTCGGGCCTTGCGGGTTCTCGCAAAAAATCTGGCTGGGCCAGGCCGGCTCATGGGCCAGAAAACTAGGCCCAGGGGTATTCGGGCTTTGGGCGGGCTTGTGTGGGCCTAAACAATTTTTAAATTTTTTTTAGTTTTTTCTATCAAAATTTTATTGTTTTCCATTAAAAATAACACTGGGCCTCGAGCGGGCCGGGCTTCAAAACGATGGCCCAGGCCTTGGCCCAAGGCCTCGGGCTAGGCTTGGGCTTCGACCTAAATAGGCCTTAACGGGCCGGGCCCACCTCGGGCCGCGGGCGGACTTCGGGCCGCCCGCGGGCCATGGGCCAAAATTACACCCCTAGGCGATTATAATATTTTGATTTCGTGTGGTTCTTATGATTAGCAAGACCATTTATTTATTCATTAAAAGAAAACATTGCTATACAAGTCTAAAAATTAGATCAATTTTTTAAATTTAATGATGTGACAATCAATTAAGATATCTAAGACAATATTCTCTATCATAAAGAAGTTATTGGTTCGTCCAGGGAAACGCCACGTGGTTCTTCACATGCATTGTGATTGGTAGAGGGAATAGTGCCCATGATTTTGGAATGAGTGATTGAGGAATATGAGGGGGCATGGTGATTTGTGATTGGCCAGGGGCATAGCCATGTGATGCCCCTGGACCAACCAATAATTTTTCTCTCATCACATATTCTTTAATCATCAACCAATCGCATCACTTATATGTCTAGAAAATAGATATAAAAAATGAGTTTATATATTATTTTCTTAAAAAAAAAAAATTAATGGAAAGGGTTACTTGAAAACATGATTGCTAAACACAGTTTTTTTTTTTTTGTTTTTGTTTTTGTTTTTGTTTTTGTTTTTTTGCAAATGTGTCGATGATTATGCTTTCAAAGTAAAATTTTGTTGGTTCACCTCCCTTAACTTTTAAAAAAATACAATTAATTTTACGCTTTTGACAAAATTACATTAATCTCCCTTGAGGTTTTAATTCACATAGTAGTTAGACAATTTTTTATTGATAATTCGTTAATCGTATGAATGAAAAAAATGATGTCTATCTACTATTTGTATTAATTTCGATTGTTTTAATCTTACTAAAAGGAAGGTCAATATAATTATGTTAAAAGTGTTAGATTAATTATATATATTTTTTAAATTTCAAAAGAGGTGAATGTAATTTATCTAATTTGTTAATAGTCAAAGTATTGCATATTAAAAATGTGATTATAATAATTACGTTCTCACTAGTTTTTAATGTGAACACAAATTAAAAAACGTAGTAGTTACTAGTTATATTTTAAAAATGTGTAGCAATCATTCTTTCACATAGTTTAGAAAGTATATTGTAAAGTCACTGCCAACATAAATAAGTTTTATAAAAACTTGTTTGTTTTAAATAACTTACATAGTTGCTCAACTTGTTGGATCAGGTCGACTTTTGACCTATAAAAATTCTTAGCTGTGGGCGCAGATAATGTTGATGGACATATGAGAAAGCCAATAATGTGTCCGAGGATAATCAGGATAAATATTGTATTCGGCCCATCCTTGACAATCCCAAAGTCAATAAACTAATCACCTGTAGAAACCGCTTGAACAAAGGTGAATAAATTAACGGCAATAGATTAAAAGTGGGCCCGACCTTGGGGCCCAAAGAAAGATATAAATAGAGGAATATCTGCCAAAGAAAGGTATGTGAGAACAAGTAATATTAACTTGAGATACAAGCAATCAAGAGAGTATATACTGATTTATCCGTCGGAGTGCTAATTCTGGCACCCCCGACTGGAGTGTCCATTCCTTTTCAGGTGACTAGCTGAGGATCAAGAGCGTCTTACAGGATCCAGAGAGTATTTTCAAACTATATCTCCACATTAGCCATTGCGATTTGAAAATGAAATAGAGGTCAAAAGAAGAAGGACAACCTTTCATTATGCAAATCACACCCAAAATTCTCCAAAATTAGACATAAATTAAGGTAGTATTTATTGGAAGTCATTACTAACTCTCCTCACACTACAACAATATATTTTTGGTGACTAAAAAATATATTAGTCATGCTGGTTTAGGGTATAGCTATTAAAATTTTAGTCAAGATATATTACTTATTGGCAATTAAATTTATTTTTAGTTGGCAAAATTTCACTTTTGCGACTAAAAAGTGTATTTAGTCACCGTTAGTCTAGATTTTAGGTCGCTAAATTTTTTTAGTCATTCTATAATATTTTTTGTCGATGAAAGAAAAATTAGTCACCAAATAATGTGCATATTTTTATTGTTACTCTTTGGCGACCAAACAATTTTGTTGGCAAATATTTAGTTTTGGTGACAAAAATAAAATTAGTGTTAGATTTTTATTCTTGGCAATCCCGGTTGACAAAACTCCTTTCACTTGTACTTGCTTTCGACTTTTTATTCCAAAGGAGGCTATGAGTTTTAGATGCTAATCCAACCCGAATTGTGCCTTGTAGAGAAGTTTGTGATGTTAATGCTTTCAACATTGCCACTTCACGATTATGACGGGATCAAGCTCGATCGGAGTGTCCATTCCTTTTCGTGACTAGTGAGGATCAAGAGCGCCTTCAGATCGAGAGTATTTTCAAACCATATCTCCACATTAGCCATTGTGATTTGAAAATGAAATAGAGGTCAAAAGAAGAAGGACAACCTTTCATTATGCAAATCACACCCAAAATTCTCCAAAATTAGACATAAATAAAGGTAGTATTTATTGGAAGTCATTACTAACTCTCCTCACTACAACAATATACTTTTGGTGACTAAAAAATATATTAGTCAGCGTTGGTTTAGGGTATAGCTATTAAAATTTTTAGTCAAGATATATTACTTATTGGCAATTAAATTTATTTTTAGTTGGCAAAAATTTCACTTTTTGCGACTAAAAAGTGTATTTAGTCACCGTTAGTCTAGATTTTAGGTTGCTAAATTTTTTAGTCGCCCTATAATATTTTTGTTGATGAAAGAAAAATTAGTCGCCAAATAATGTATATTTTTATTGTTACTCTTTGGCACCAAACAATTTTGTTGGCAAATATTTAGTTTTGGTGACAAAAAATAAAATTAGTGTTAGATTTTTATTCTTGGCAATCCGGTTGACAAAACTCCTTTCAGCTTGTACTTGCTTTGACTTTTTATTCCAAAGGAGACTATGAGTTTTAGATGAATCCAACCCGAATTGTGCCTTGTAGAGAAGTTTGTGATGTTAATGCTTTCAACATTGCCACTTCGCTGATTATGACGGGATCAAGTCGGGCCGTTAGCTCATGGGGTCGAGGGGGGCAGCCCTTGGCGGAGTCCGGCAATATCGGGTCGAGGGCCACTGAAGCAAAAATGCAAAATTGGCTTCAAAGTTGCATGTCCGCCCTTTTTCGCTCGAGTGAAGGCTGCGTCGTCAGATAAAAACTCGAAGAGATGATTTTACGCCGAGCCCAGTTGTTTGGCTCGTCCCAAGCCACTTATGGAAAACACGCGTTTTTTGTTCCTCGCTCGAGCGAGAGAGTCTTCGCTCGAGTGAGCTTATAATCCTAAATTTCTATAAGTATTTGTTTTAGTCCAAAACTAGGATTACTTCTTCAGATCTTCTTTTTGGATATTAAGGTTTATATCTGGGGATATTTTGCTAGTTTTCTTTGATGTTCAATTGAGTATTCAACTCATGGGTTAAGAAGAATACATCAAAGTCTTGTTTGTTCATTCTATACATAAGAGAGAGTTGTTCTTCAGTGGATTTTGAAGAATTCGAGCCTGAAGCTTTGGTGGATTTTGGAGTGGCTCATCGTTAAGACAATTCCGAGGTGAAGACGGGGTTGGAAGAGGCACATAGGGGTTGGTTTAATTCGAGCGTGGATTCGTTAGGTAATTGAGAGTATACCTGTGTAATTCCTTTATATCTTCTTAGTGGATTGTTTTGTGGCTGTTGCCCGTGGTTTTTTTTATCACAGTTGGAGGTGCTCCAATTGTGGTTTTTCCACATTAAAATCGTTGTGTCAATTTGTCTTGATTGTTTGATTGGGATTGTTATATACTGCTTAAAATTGATACATAATCACAAATCAACATCTAGGGGATTTCTAGATTTTTCAATTAGTCATGCTATATTACTTTTTTCGACCAAAAGAAAATTAGTTGCCAAGTTAAACTTTTGGCGACTAATATTTTAGTCACCATTGATTTAGATTTGGCTACAAAATAGAATAGTCGTCATATATATTCATTTTCCGACAAAAACCCAAATCAGTTGCTAAAGGCGAAAAGTTTTTAGAGAGAAATCATTTATTGCTGTACACCCATTTCTCTGTTAGACAAAACAACTTCTTCGAACCTCTCACACACAAACTGTCCTTCACCACCAAACCTCATAGAAAATCATCTCACCGCAGCCTATCGTATGGAGGACATCGCCACGGCCACAAATCACCACCGCCACAGCCAAAGATCACAGGTTCTCTCTCTCTCGCGTACGCGCGCACTCACATTCGCACTCTCGGTCTATCTATGTATATCTCTCTCTCTCTCTCTCTCGATCGAGCTCTCTTGCTTTCAGTCTCTCTTTGTCTATCTCTCTCACTTCCTCTGTTTCTTCCTTTTCTGATTGGTGCTTTAGTGTTTTATATGCTTGATTCAGTTTAATTTCGTGTTGATTTCTGAAATGGGTTTGGTTGTTGTAGATTGATTTCTAAATTTATATAGGTTTGATGTCCTAAATATGGATTTGATTTTACTAGTTTCATACATTTCCCCATCTTTTTCCTTTTTCTTTCGTTAGTTTATTGAACAGATGCAACCACACATAACAAGTTGAAATGAGTATTGACTATGAGTTTGTTGCTGATATATGCACTTTCAAAGTATAACTGATTCTGTTTTGAAAGTGCTCCATGTTTAAGAGGGATAAAATGGATGCATTTGTCTGATTTGTAAAATGAGAATCACAAATGGGTAACTCTTTGTAATTTAGGGTAAATTACGAATACACCTTTGAAAATATTTTGTAGAGAAAAACCAAACAAAAAGCTTGTTTTCTATTTTTTTTTTTAATAAATTCTTTAAGCAACAAGTTGATAACTTCAAAAGAAGAACCCATAATTTCCATATCATTTTTAGTTTTATTCCTAAAAGGTGAGTTTAACAAAACAAGTTTATGTTTCAAATTTCGTAATAAACATATAGGACTATTTAACAATTTTCCTTATTCAAAAGACAAGTAAAAATCACTGTTCACCTTCATGAATCACAAAGTTTCATTTTTGCACATTATGATTCTTGTTGTGTACCTTCTTGACCACTAAAGCATATTTTGTACTTCTAATGTCCATTTTAAATTTTGTTTACTGAAAAAATAATATATTACTGATGAAATGTCATTAATTATTGTGAGAGAATAGTTAGTTCATTTCAATCCAAATTTTTGTCTACCAAACACTACCTCAGGACTTCTAATCCTAAACATGCAAGTTGGAATTGCTTGACCCTGAAAATATTACACATTCAATAGAAACTTATCTGTTTTCGAACTTCTATTGCCAAAGGTTACATTATAGGAAAGACCCTGAAAATGTTACGCATTCAATAGAAACTTATCTGTTTCCAAACTTTCATTGCTAAAGGATACATTATAGGAAGGAAGACTGTAACCATTTTCACAAGTGAATATTTGCTCCCATCTTTGCTCAAGTGTCATCTCATAAAACATTGATTTTTTCATCTGATCTTTCCTTTTTCGTCTTTGATCTTTTCAAGTGAATATTTGCTTTCCTTTATTTTCTATATTATTCACTTTTTTATTTAATTTTCTTTCTCTACAAATTTCAATCTAACATACACCTGATTTTCTTTTATTATCAATATTGGTCTTAAGTTAATGGTCTGCAATGTATAAAATTAGGGGTCAAATTGTATTCAGTAAAAACGGTGGATTGGAGGGTATTGTTTAAATCATGAAATTTATCATAGATTTTATTTTGATATTATAATTGGTTCATTTTGTACCCTTTGTGAATATTATATATATAAAAAAAAATTAGATTATTATTTTTTTTATCGACGAAAGTTAGTGGTTAGTTGTTAGATTAGCCCATACACGTTGTAAGAAAATCTTGCCCTCTCATTCCACTCCTAAGAGTGAAAAAATTGATTGATTCAATATTCATAATCATGTAATTTTATCATATTTATTTATTGTTTTAAATATTATATGTTTCAAGTTATACTTGTCGTCTATTTTTATGAATATATATAATTGAATTCTCCAGGCATATTTGTATTCTTTGTAGGTCATTTTTATGTATTGTTTGACATGGTTATATTAGAGAAAATTCAAATGAAGACAGAGGGAAATTTGTTGATGGGATGAAAACTATTCCATGTAATTAATCATATTTTTTACATCTTCTTTTCACTTCAAGACACAAGTGAGTCTGTCTCTTATGCATTTATAAATGTCAATCTCATTACTTTGTGTTTAGGAATGAAAAAATAAGATAAAAAATAAAATTATATAGAGCATTGTTTTTATATTATATATTGTGATACAATAATTTTGAAAGGTATTAAACTAAGTTGAAAATGTAGTAAATATTGTGAATTGAAGCACCTCTGTGATGGATTTAGACTGGATTTAAGACTGGGTTGGGGGTGCATTTCTGTTGTTTTCGGGATAGATTGAGGCTAGTTTTGGTGCTCATTTGGGGATGGGTTGAGGCTAGAAGGATGTCACGGCTAGTTTTCTCGTGAAAAATAGGACTTGTGGCCGTAGACGACATGTAATTAGCATGCGTAGTTTGGGAGTTAGATCCGAAAATGCCTTAAACTTATTGAAAAGGGGGGTTGGGGAGGTGAAAATGCAAAATAGCCTCCAAACCACTGTATAGATGTCACAACTAGCTTCCTCATGGAAAATAGGACTTGTGGCTGTAGACGACATGTAATTAGCACGCATAGGTTGGGTTTTGGAGCCAAAAACGCCTTAAACTTGGTCAAAAAAGGGGGTTCAGGAGACGAAAATGCAAAACAGCCCCCGAACCACTGTATGGATGTCACAGCCAACTTCCTTGTGACAAATAGGACATGTGGTCGCAGACGTCATGTAATTAGCACGCATAAATTGGGAGTTAGAGCTGAAAATGCTTTAAACTTAATAAAAAAAGGGAGAGTTTGATATCCAAGAAATGTTCAACATTTTGATTTTAAATGATGTCCTTGTTTCATCATATAAGGTGGTCATTTGGGTAGTAAACGTATTAAGAAAGCATGATATGGTTATGGAAATAACCCCGTAGATTATTCTTTTCTTTTATTTTGACTAGGAAAATGGGAATGAAGAAGAGGTAAAATAAAATTACAACCAAAACATTCTAGCAATAAGCATTTATTTTATGAAGAGAAATGAAACCTAAAAAATGTATTTTTTTGTAAATTGAAATCGAGTTACATAGTGAATCCTTAGCAGATATAATATTAGATTACTCCTTGAATTGGGTTGTAAGGCTTTGTTGCTATGCTCAGAATGGCATGTTGATGAATACTCCTAAGTGCTTTGAAGATTGTTGCTTGTGTACTTGTTGAAAGTGATCCCTTGCTAATGTTATTAATTTAGACACTTCCTTGTTGTTCTTGAATTTTAGATCATTTTGATGCGAAGCATTTGTTTCATGGGTTTCATCATTTTGTTTCTATGATGCTCCAAACATGTCAAGGGCTACTTGAGTACATAAAATATTTAAAAATCAGTGTTGATCAGTTCAAGTTTGAATGTTTGTGTAGTTGCTTGGAATAAATCTTTCATGATATATATATATAATTTTATTTCCAAAAAGGCATTTATAGGTTGTTCTACCTTAAATGCTTGTTACAACCTTTTTCATATGTCTGAATCAATTGATATTTTCTAATGGGTGCAATTTATTTATTTATTATTATTTTTTTTCTTCCGTAGATGGCTTTTGGCGTGGACTTGTGAATAATCCATTTTTGTGTATGGAGGACAATTTACACTTTTGTATTATCCTGTTAATTTTGTCGTCCTCTGCTTTTGTGTGGATTGGTATTACTAATATAGATAACTTTTGGCATCTAATTGATAATTACTAGTGTGGTATATAGATTACCTTTTGTCGTGGTATAGATTACGATGGTAATTTGTATTACATTAAATGGCCATTTTGCATGGTAGTAAACATATTTTTTGTATACAGAGGGCTTGATTTTTGTATGATTCTTTATTTTGTATAGAATTATTATTTTAGTTTGGACTAAAGTTGGTTTGTATGAAATTTGACATAAAAGTTATTCATTTTTGGATGATTGGAAGTGAAATGGATGCAAATTGTGGAATGATCGATAATATATATATATATATATATATATTGTTTTCTTTATATACGTACAACAGGTTGGACTGAATACAGACAGGTTGTGGAGAAATTAGAATTTTGCAATAAAACATAAGATCATGTTTTTGGCGACTAAACAATTCGTAGTAAAAAAGGAAGTACATATTTTAGCGACTAAATTGTTAGTAGCTAAAAAATAAAAAATTGGGAAAACAATTTTGGCGACTAACAGCTTAGTAGCAAAAAAAAAAAAAAAGCAGACTTTAGGCAACTAAAACCTTAATAGCCAAAAAACAATATTTACTAGCCAAAAAAAAAAAAGATGAAAAACAAAAAACTTTTGCCGACTACAAGCTTAGTACAGAAAAATGTGAGAATTTAGGCGACTAAACGTTTAGTAACCAAAACACAATCAGACTTTAGGCGACTAATATATTTAGTAGCTAAAAATATAATAGGATGAACCAAAAAAATATTTGGCAACTAAACCTTTAGTCGTTATAAATAATTGAAGTTTTTTGCGAGAAAAAATTTTTAGTCGCTGAAAATGTGATATTTAATTTTATTTCAATGCTTTTGGCAACTAAAAAATTAGTCAGCAATTTGGTACTTTTGGCGTCTAAACTCATTTTAGTTGCAAATTACCTTTCCTGACAATTCTTCAACGACTAATCTAGTGATCAAAAATTTTAGTCACCAAAAACTTTTGGCAACTAAAACTTGACTTTTGGTGACTAAAAATTTAGTTGCCAAAATGTAATGTCACTCTCTAGAATCTTCTCTCTTGAATATTTTAGAAGTTTCCACATGAATTTAGAAGACTCCAAAAAGATCTAGAAGACTCTGAAAAGGCCTAGAGAAATTCGGAAGATTCTGTAACATCCTAGAAGGTTTCGAAACATTGGAGAAGTATGGAGAACTCTAGAGAAATTTAGAAGGTTTCGGAATATTTTAGAGAAGTATAGAAAACTCTGTTATGTACTAGAATAGTTTAGATAGTTCTAGAGTGTTGTGAAAGTATAAGTATATTCTAGAAAGTTCTTCAACTAGTATCTATACTATATATTAAGCAAAATGGGGTTTTTAACCCCTAAGGCTTGTGGGAGTTTCAATATACTAATCATAATTTTCTAATTTTTTGTTTTTTTTAAAAAAAAAATTAACTTCAGCATTTATTAACTTCTCTCAACCCACAAGACTTTTCGACTCCTCTCATAATTACTACAGTACCTTTTCCAAAACAAATAATTTGTATATTAAAAAAAATTTAAAACAAATATAAATATCTATATCTGTATCTATCTATTTATTTATATCTATCTCTAACCCACAAGTTTTGTGGGAGTTACAATTTCTGAATTTTAATTTCTTAATTTTTTTGATTTTTTTTTGAAAAAAAAAAAAAAAAACTTAGCACTTATTAAATTTTTCTAAGTCTTTTTAACTTCTCCAATACATACATTCTTTTTAACTTTTCACATACTTATTGCAAACAGTGAGTCTCCTTTTTGTTTTCTCCTTTTTGACTTCTCACTTTTACACTTTCAACTTCAATGACCACGTATGCAAACAGTAAGTCTTCTTTTTGTTTTCTCCTTCTTGACTTTTCCTTTTATTTACTGTTTTAATATTGTAGTTAGATAGCGCATAAAAATATTTGTGATTTGTCTAGCGAATAAAAAATTATAATTTGATTTTTTAATATGATTGAAGTTAGATAAATATAAACCCTCACAAAAAGAAAAATGTGATGATAATTAGTTGAATGATTCTTTTTTTTTTAAATGTGATTGTAGTTAGTTTAATTGTTATTTTTTTTCATTTATTTATTTTATTATGTGAAAAATGCGATGTGATTTTAGTTTGTTCAATGGTTCTTTTTTTTTAATATGGTTGTTGTAGTTAGTTCAATGGTTTTTTTTTTTAATGTTATTTAATCTTTTTATTTACTATTTTAATTTTATTTTTGATTTTTTAATATGATTAAAGTTAGATAAATATAAACCCTTACCAAGAGAAAAATGTGATTATAATTAGTTGAATGATTCTTTTTTTTTAATGTGATTGTAGTTAGTTTAATAGTTCTTTTTTTTCATTTATTTATTTTATTATGTGAAAAATGTGATGTGATTGTACTTTGTTCAATGACTTTTTTTTTTTTAAAATATGATTGTTGTAGTTAGTCCAATTGTTTTTTTTTAAAATGTTATTTAATCTTTTTATTTACTATTTTAATTTTATTTTTAATATGATTGAAGTTAGATAAACATAAACACTCACAAAGAAAAAAATGTGATCGTAGTTAATCAATGGTTCTTTTTTTCATTCATTTATTTATTTTATTATGGGAAAAATGTGATGCAATTGTAGTTTGTTTAATGGTTCTTTTTTTTTAATGTGATTTAATCTTTTATTTACTGTTTTAATGGTTTTTCTTTACAATTATTTATGAAAAAAATATGATTGTAGTTAGATAGCATAAAAATATTTCTGATTTGATTTGATTTTTTTTGTGATTTGATTTTTAAAGTACCAATTATTGATAATGATTAGATTGTATTTTGAAAAAAAAAAATTGTAATTGATTTTTTTAACTCACTGTGTTTTTTGAAAAAAAATTATTGTGTTTTTTTAACTATCAATTCACTTAATTTGTGATTTGATTTTTAACTCACTGTGTTTTTTGAAAAACAAAATAGATTATACTCATTAGGGTCACATAATGTACTAATTATTAATGATGATTAGATTGTACTTTGACCCAAAAAAAAATTGTAATTGATCTTTTTAACTCGCTATATTTTTTGAAAAATAAATTATTGTGTTTTTTAATTATCAATTGACTTAATTTGTGATTGATTTTTTTAATTATTGATGATGATTAGATAGCAGCAAAAAAATTGTGATCTATACTATATATTAAGTAAAAGGGGGTTTTTAACCCCCAAGGACTGTGGGAGCTTCAATATCCTAATCTGAATTTTCTAAATTTTTTATTTAAAAAAAAAACTCAGCATTTATTGATTTGGTCAAAATCCCCTGATCAGCATTTATTAACTTTTTCCAATCCACATGTCTTTTTACATGTTTGCATTTACTGATTTGGTCAAAATTCCCTGATCAGCATTTAAAATCCCCTCATACAAATAATTATAGATACAATCTGTGTATAGTTACTGCAGTATCCTTTTCAACTTCTCCCATACACTATGGTTAGTGATAAGATTTTAAAATTATTTTTATAAAAAATCTTAAAAAACATAATTTATATATTAAAAAAAATATAAAACAAATATAAATATCTACAATTATCCCGTGCATAGCACGGGTGATGGGCTAGTAAATATGAGATGAATGCATGTACTAGGTATTGAGTAATTGAGTGAAAGAAGAGTGATGTGAGTGGTGTAATCAAGTGTAACGCCTCAAAATAATTAACACTAACACATCTCATAACAATGTTACAATTAATCAACAATCTCATATCTTTTATTCATTATATCTTTGATCATTACAAAAGATGACATATGCAATATATATTGATAAATCTTAGATCATAAATCTATAGCATATGACAAGGATACAAGATTTAAAATTAAAGCAAAACCAAATAATTATCTGCCATAATGGCTACAACTTTCCTATAGTGATTTCAGTTTTGACCCGTCACTTGTGGTAGTCCGGACTTGGGTTTTTGGTTTATGAATATTTTTCATTGTCTTTTCCCTTTTATTTCTCCTTATAATTGGTTATTTGGATGTGTTGAGTGCGTTTGAAACAGGTTGGTTGCTTAGTTTTGAAACCTTATGTTGCTCAGAATTTTGGTCCGCCGCTTGAGCGGCCCTTTCTGCGATCGAACGGGGTTTGCAAACTCTCAGTACTTTTCACGTCTGCAAAAGTGTTGGAGGGGTGTTTTTCATGCTCGAGCGGTTTTTCCTATGCTCAAGCGGGTGGGTGCTCGAGCGGTTTGTCTGTTGTCTGCAAAGGTACTAGAGGTGTGCATTCTACGCTTGCGCAGGACTTTTTGCGCTCGAGCAGAACAGCTTTTTGTGTCTAACGCTCGAGCGTCAAATCTTGCACTCGAGCCGACTGTGCATATATCAGATCGCGGAGATGACATTTTATATCACTTTTTCATTCTTCTCTTTCTCTAAAACTTTCCAAATGCCTAAATCTTGACCCTCTTTCTCTAAAATACTCTCTCTCTCTCTCTCTCTCTCTACATTTTGACCTAAATCCTTTGGGTTCTCCTCCCTAGTGCCTTTGAGAAAAAGGTAGAGCATCTCTAGACCTTCATTTTGATCCGAACAAAGTTGGATTTGAGCATACTTGAAGTTCCACCTTTGCTTTGCTTGGTCTCCTAACTTGAGGTAGGGATTTTTCTACACTCTTAAATGGTTTTTAGCTTAGTTATTTGTCATTGTGTAATAATGATGAGATTTGAGAGTAGTTTGAGCAAACCTAGGATTTGGGTGTGAAATGAAAAGATGGGTTTTTGGTGAATGTGAAAAAAATGAGTATGGTGTTTGAATATGGGGTCTTGTTGTGTCAAAATAGTTGATTTTGATACGGTTGATATTTGGAAAAAGGAGGATTTTGCCCTAATTGAATTTAATTGTTATTTTCTATAAATAATTGGAATTGACATTGAAAATGTGAAATGTGAAATGTAATGATTATGGATGTAAATGGTAGAATTAGATATGTATTATCTCACACCTTTAGGAGTTTTGAATAAACTATCTGTCTTGAGATTGAATATCTATTTAGAAATTACTATATTGGGCTACCGGTGGAGGATAGCTATGATTGTTATAGAAATTGCATGAGGATTAGGTGAATTACAACTAATCCATAGTTGGTTATCATTGAATATGATCATGTTGTAAATACATTGTACATGTGTGATTGTTTGGGAGGAGAAATGTGATGTACTCCATGTATGTTTATGTGTTTAAATACATTGTATATGTATGGTTGTTTGGGAGGAGAAAGGGGATGGACTCCATTATAATTAAGTTGGCCAGAGTGTTCTGGATGAAAGTCCCGAAATTTATACATAGGTGCCGATCCCGCGGACGAAATTTTCGTAAAATAGCAGATTGAAGTGTTTGTGTGTTAATGGTGTGATTATAGAACAATTGAGTCATAGTCTCATTTGGGTTTCTGAAAAATAATGAAAAGAGAATGAAATGAAGTATGGACTTGGTATTCTATGACTATATAAAATGTGAATGTTTTATCTCTGACATTGTATATGCATATTGCTCTTATATCTGCGTTAAATCTCATATATTGTGTTAGATGATTCCTACTGGACTGTGACTCACCCTATTTGGGAATAACATTTTCAGGTGCTGATGACATGCCTCCGCCAAGGCAATAGCTTGGAGAGACATTTGGGAGCAAGAGCTTCTTTATTTTGATTGTATATTTTTGTAAAGCTAAGGACTTAAGGTATAATGAGCGATACTCACTTTTGTGTAACCAAGTAATGACTTGGGAAGATGTAAACCTACAGGGCATTAGACTATATGTTTAGCTTCATTTTTCTTAATATTATAACACATGCTATAGATTCAGGATGAATATTTGTGAATGTATAATGCATGTGTTAAATTTTGTAAACAAACACGGATAATTGAAAGTATTTTATTTATGTTATTTCTTTCGCTTGTGAGTTGGATCTATTGTATAATTTTAGGGGCGTTACAACTAAGACGATAGTTGGTTACAACAAAATGAGTTTAAACTCAATACAAGTAAAGCCCGAGGCTTAAACAAAATAATTACATCAAGAAATAAAAAATGAAGCCTTAAGCTCAAAGTCATCCTAAGCTACGTCTTTGATGGAGGCATATCATTAGCACCTGAAAGTTGTTTTCTATATAGGGTGAATCAAAGTCTAGTAGAGATATTCTAACACAACATATGAATCTTAGAAAAATTATAAGGTGAATGCATATGCATGCCCTTTGTCAAACATTCCTCGTTTTCCATCTCAAAACAATGCAATGCCAAATTATATATCAATTTGTGAAAACAATCATTTTATACAGAAAATAGGGTAGTGGATACAAAATACTGGGAATCTCTAGGTACGTGTTTGCCAGTAGGCTATACAAGCATTACCAAAACTATTTTATCGGTACTAACCGAAAGGATCGACATCTAATCGCGCAGGTTTCTGGATTTTCATCAAGGACACACATGCCAATATCATAGCCATAACCACACTCTCTAATCAGATTCACCTAGGTAGTCACCCATTTTTCTCAAAAACAAAACATTTACAATGTTAAATGTGAAATGATGTTCAATGCACGATGTATGAGAAATTAGTTTCAATTCAACCTAATCCTCATGCAATGTCTACAACAATCAAGACTATTCTTCATCGATAGGCCAAAACAAATATTTCTATTCGACAAATAAATTCCAATCAAATGATGTAATTTCATCATTTACAATGGGAGTGATAGTACATATCCAACGCCACCATCATCATCAACATAACCATTATTCCAATTTCACAATCTCCGACATCATTTTCCATTTTCCCTTTCACAATTCCGAATATCCAAAATTAGGGCAAAAATTTCTTTACTTACAAAATCAATTTTGAGAAAAGATTTTCATCATTTCAACACAACTCACCTATAACCATATTCCCACAACCATTTTCAAGAATTAATTTGGAAAATCCCTCTTTTGATTTAGGATCGACACCTAATCGCGCAGGTTTCTGGATTTTCACCAATGATACACATGCCAATATTATAACCACAATCACAACCTCTAACTAGACTCACCAAGGTATTCACCAATTTTTCTAAAAAACAAAACATTTACAATGCTAAATATGAAATGATGTTCAACGCACAATATATGAGAAATTAGTTTCAATTCAACCTAATCTTCATGCAATGTCTGCAACAATCAAAGCTATCTTCCACTGATAGCCCAAAACAGATATTTCTATTCGACAAATAAATTCCAATCAAAAGATATAATTTCATCATTTACAATAGAAGTGATAGTACATATCCAACTCCACCATCATCATCAACATAACCATTATTCCAATTTCACAATCTCCAACATCCTTTTCCATTTTCTCTTTCACAATTCCAAATATCCAAATATCCAAAATTAGGGCAAAACCTTCTTTTCTTACAAAATCAATTTTAAGAAAAGATTTCCATCATTTCAACACAACTCACCTATGACCATATTCCCATAACCATTTTTACGAATCAATTTGGAAAATCTCTATTTTGATTTCAATCTCAAACCCCAGGTTTCCTAAAAATTCCCAAATCATTAACCCTTTTCAAAGAGGAAATAACTAAGCTCAAAATCATGTAAAGAGTCAAAGAAATTCTTATCTCAAAGTAGAAGATACGAAGAAACGATGGGTAGAACTTGACTAAGTCAAAAACACTAAATGCTTCGATTAAAAGGAAGCCCTCGATGTGCTCAACGTTTTTTTCCTAAGGACTAGGGTGAGGAAACTAATGGATTGAGAATATTTGGAGCTAAAGTTCAAGAACTAGAGAGAGAAGGTAAAGATTTTAGGGTTTTAAATGTTTAGAGAGAGAAAGAGATGAAAAAGTGATCGAAAATGTCATCTTCTCGAACTGATATACGTACAGACCGTTCGATCGCAAGAATGGTCGCTCGAGTGACAAACATAATAAGTGACACTACTCGAGTAACCAAAACCACCACTTGAGCGAACAATGACACCCTCCTAAAAGTTCAGACTTGCAAAAGATCGCTCGAGCGCAAGAAATACCGCTCGAGCGAAGATGTTAAACTTCCAGTAGTTTTGCAGACTATAAAAGACCACTTGAGCTCAAGAAAGACTGCTTGAGCGAACAGGAAAAAATCTGGGCAACAACACTTTGAAAAACTAACTTCCTAACTTGTTTTAAACACAATCAAAACTCCCAATAGCCAAACTCAACAAACAATAAGATGGAAATGAGCTGAACAATTAAATACACGGGTTCTCAGATCCAAAAATAAGAAATGGGTCGGGTCCAAACTAGAATCATTATATAAAGTGTCTTGTAAGAGTGTGTCAAGGAGTCTAAGTGTGAATAGTGTCTCCATTGTGTAGTGTATGAAGAAAGTGTTATGGGTGTACTGTTGTGTACAATTCTAGTGTACAAGTGTTTTGTGTATTTCAATGTTATCAAGAGAAGAGATGAACCAAAGTGGCTAAAATATGAAAGATCGAAGAAAGAAGAAGATGAGAGATAGCAGGATGATAGAAGTTATCAACAAGGGGGAGTTCGACATGGCAGGAATGAAAATGATCGAAGACCTCTAGATTTGGACGACGCAACAGAGAATGCTTCAACTATGGCAAAATTGGCCACTACGCAAAAGATTTTCAACTAAGAAGAAGACCAATTTAAGGTAATATGGTAACATCCAATGGTTACCAAGATAAGAGTGAAGAATAATGGATTTTCAAAGCTTCATCTGCAATGTTTGAGACCGTGGAATTAGGTTGCTTAGAAGAAGAGTTAGAATTTGAAGAAGAGTGGGATTTTGAAGCATCTCCTACAATGTTCATGATCAGCAAATTCAGAAGAGGAGATAAACTTTGATGAAGGTATACATGAACAGTACAACCCTATTACGAAGGAAGTTGATGCATTATCTATCACAAATGAGTTATTTCTTGTAGCTAAGTCTCAATCTTCAGAAGTAAAAGTTCGAGAAGCTCACTTATTAGAGAAGTTGACAAAGCAAAAAGAAGAAGAAGAAGTTGAAGAAGTAATAAAGTTGCAACAATTAACATCATTGAGACAGAATGAACTCAATCTCAGGTACATTGATGCAACCTTTGCTAAAATGAATGATTTAAATGAGCGAATAACATCTCAGGAAATGATAAAAGAATTCAATAGAAGGAAGACAACATAAGAAGAAATTGTTGCATCAACACAAATTCGACCGTGGCACTCGCTATCTAAATTAGAGGACGAGAATCCTACTACTGGCCAAGGACATAGTGTTCCATGGAAGGATAAAGTGTGTAGCGGTGCATCATCACTTTAAAAGGAAGAAGTCGTTACTGGGAGAAATAAAAACAAAGCTCTTCAAAGCAGAGGACCAGGTTGCAGATATGTTCATGAAGAGTTTTTGAAACGACATGGCAAGGTAACATAATCCAAAAATAAGAGTTAGTGCTGAGGAGGAGTGTTGAGAGTCATCATTAACTATCCTCACTCTCTAGAATCTCCTCTCTAGAATATTCTAAAAGTTTCCACATAAATCTAGAAGACTCCGGAAAGATCTAGAAGACTCTAAAAAGACTTAAGAGAAATTCAGAAGATTCTAGAATATCCTAGAAAGTTCCGAAACATTGGAGAAGTTTAGAGAACTCTAGAAGGTTCTGGAAAGTTTTGGAATATTTTAGAAAAGTATATAAAACTCTATTTTGTACTAGAGTAGTTTAGATAGTTGTAGAGTGTTGTGAAAGTATGAGTGTATTCTAGAAAGTTCTTCAACTAGTATAAATATGAGATTAGTGCATATATTAGGAATTGAGTAATTGAGTAAAAGAAGAGTGATGTGAGTGATGTAATCAAGTGTCCGGCAAGAGTGTGTGAATGAGTTTAAGTGTGAATAGTGTCTCCATTGTGTAGTGTGTGAAGAAAGTGTTTTGAGTGTATTGTTGTGTACAATTCTAGTGTACAAGTGTTTTGTGTATTTCAGTGTTATCAATAAATATTGTATTTTTTAGTCCACCAGCGTGTCAAACTCAACAGCATTAGGTTCACTGGAATGGAGTAAAATGAAATAATCATTCTATCAAAATATTTATTTTTGTGTAGTTTGACTAACAAAAATAATGAAAAGTACATTGTAAATATAATATCATACACCAATGTAATGGAAAGATGATTTCAAAAGGAAACATAAGGAATGACCATTCCATTTTATTTCAATGAACTAAATAGATCAAAAGCGTAATTGTAGACACCCAATTTTTGACGACCCTTAAGACTTGGGTACTACTGATGGTTTACTTGGTGGAGAAAGGTGTGCAGGGCAAATGTTCAGTTTCTTTGGCAAGGAGAGAGTCAAATCCCAAATTCATACCCCTTTTGGACCAAAACAATCTTGATCAAAAAAATTTAGACCTTGAAACCCTCTCTTTCAAAATATTTTGAAAGTAAAGTTCTTACGATGTTCCGACGCTCGCATTTCGTTAAATGTTGCGCTTTTCGGTAAATTGAGCAAGGATAAAGTGGAAACGAATGAAAGAGAGATGAAATCTTTGAAAAATCTTTCAAAACACTTTGTTTAGGGGTTTGGAGTTGAAGAAAAGAGAAAAGGAGAGAAGAAAACTAGTTTGGGAGAAGTTCGGCATGAATCCAGGTAGGACCAAAACTGCGCAGCTTTACCAAAATAGGCATAACTTTGTTCACAGTTGGAATTTTGATGCAAGACTTCCACCATTGGAAAGCTTACTTCCGAGGCTTCAATTTGGACATAAGAATGACCTGAAAAGGAGTTCAAATGAAGGAGTTATGGCCATTTGAAGTTGGACTTGGAAAGCAAAATTTTCCTGCCGACCAGAAAAACTAGCTGGCCGACCAGAGAAAGTGGTTGGCCGGCCACTTTCTCTGGAAAAGTGGTCGGCCGACCAGAAAAAGTGGTCGGCCGACCACTTTAACTGATCGGCGATCTTCCTGCAGATTTTGAAGAGTCTGTGGATGCCAACTGTGCTAGTTGGAGGGCACAGACTGCATCCTCCATATGTATGGAGGGATTGGATCCAAGCTCTAAGCTTCTCCAAGAAGCTTTAGTTTATGTTTTTCCATAAGAGAGGGTCTCCCTCTCCATTCCACAGGTTCTGAAGTTGGCTTAGGGCATATACATACATCTCCCTTTCTATATTCTTCTCTTCCTCTATATTTTGTGCCTTAAAGAGTGTTATTCCTTCACTTTTGCACTACAACCTCCTAGCCAAACACTCTTACCTTGTTGTTGAGTTGCTGGAGGGTCTTGTGGGAGCTCAAAAGTTGGTTTTGGCTCAGGAAATCTGCTGGTTTTGCAGTGCTTCAAGGGTGACCCTCTTTTTCCCTTTTTAAGCTCTATTTTGATTACACTCTTAGCCATATTTTCATGCTTCATATGGATTAACTTTCAACTGAAAAAAGCTTTATTTTTGAGTACTTAACATGTTTTTTTTAAGGCCTCTTGGGTGCTGAGGATCTCCTACCCTCTTGCATGCCTTGCTTGGCCTTATTTTGTGCCATGCCTTAGGACCTTTAAGTTAATCCTTGCTTGGCCTTTTAGCCACTGAAATCTAGTGGATTTTTAGTGGTTAGCATGTGGTTTTGAGGTCCTAAATCAGAGAGGGGTGACCCTCTCTCTTTTTGTCTTGTTTACTTGCAATTTTGACCTATCAAATGAGCATGCATCTTCATACTTTAAAAGCTTGGTTCAGGCACTTTTTGGGGACTTTTAAGACCTTCCTTAGCTCTATCTATGGCTGGTTTGGTCACCTTAGGTTCGCATCTTGTATGTGTAGTGTAATCCCATTTGTGGCTCATCAAAGTAGCATGTCTTGCTAGCATGTGTTGGCCCCTTTTCAGTGGGTTTTTGATCATCATTTGACATGCCATAACTTTGTATAAAGCTGTTTTGGTTGTCACTTGAGTGGCTCATGTACTTGTAGAACAAATTTTGCTTACTAGCTTTCTATGCATGATGTTTTGGCTCATCATTCTAGCATATTTTGGCTATGCTCCAGCAAGATTTTATTCATATTTTGGGCTGTTCTTCAATTGTTTTGGGCTGCCATGGCCATATCACTCATGTTTTGTATAGCTATAGTGCAAATGCCTTGGCTAGTCTTGAGTTTTGAGACCACTAGCATGCTATATTTGTGATGTTTGCATACCTTGGCATCATTTGGCATGGAATTTCAGAGCTTATATCTTTGCCACACTCTCATGTTTATCACTCTTTAATTGTATTTGAGAATTGAGCTTTGGGCCTTACTTGCGAGCCATCATTTGAGCATGCTTTTTCTTGCTTAGCATGCTATCATTTCAGTCCATTTCAGCCACTGTTTTGGCCTGCATAGGGTCTATTTGGGGTTGGTTTGGCCATTTGAGCATTGTCTTGCATGCCTCCTGTGTAATACACTTCACTAGCTTTGATGCTTGAGCCTTTCAACATGCATTGCGTGAGTTGTTTGCATGATTCGAAGTCATTTTGTATGTCATTTTAGTGCTAGAGCACATGTCATTGTACTCCATGTTTCATCTTTTCAATGCTCTTGGAGAGTTGTATTTTGTGCCTTAGGCTTGGGCCATTGCATTATACATGTTTGTGTGTGTTTTGGTGCCTTGATTCCATCATCAATGGCCGCTGATTTGGATGTGGCTGAGGCCTATTCATTTCGGTTTAAGTCCATTGCACATTGAGTATGTCATGTAGTTCGTAGCATTGAGCATGCCATATTGTTACATGATTGATCATTGCACTTGTGCATGCCATTTTCATTGCATTATGTATGTTGGTTACCACGTGCATTGTGTATGTTAGTGTCATGAGCGTTGTGTATGCCATATAGTTCATAGCATCGTGTATGCTAGTTTGCATGTTTGCATGATCATCCCTTGCATGCTTGCATGTCCAAGTTGTGTTGCATTAAGTTGCATGATTGAGTCGCATTGTGCATGCCATGTTTGTTGCATTGTGTTTGGAATAGGCGTTAGTCCAAACACGGGAAATGAGGGACGTTTCATACTCGAAGTGATGAAACGTACCTCGATTCCAGGTCGCCGACACTCTTGACTATACATGACGGAGTTCTAGGCTTTAGGTGTTTTGTACGTGCATTCATTCCATATTGAGTTGTGCAATTCGGCCCCTCGGCCATCATGCATCGAGATGTGTGATTGGTGGCCCGAGGGTCGAGACCTACACTCCCTTGTGCTTATGTAATGATAGGGAGGGTGGTCGTGCATACATGTGTTGCAAATACTTTGCCATGCCCTTTTTTTGCCCTCTGTTGTAGAAAACCAGAAACCAGTAGCAAAAACTGGTTGGCCTACCAGATAAAGTGGCTGGCCGACCACTTTTTCTGGTTTTCACCACAAAAAGTGGTCGGCAAGTGGTCTCCAAGGCCAATATCTGGTCGGCAGCATCCCTACAGATTCCCAAGGTGGAGTTTCATCTCTCTGGAGCTTGGTGCAAGTTTCTGAGATCAATTGCGAACAGAGGCAAATTGGGGTGTCACGAGGGATTTCCGAACAAGGCGACTCGAGCATGCATGAATCCTTTGTCATCCAAAGCAGAGCTGAGGCAGCCTACATCATATAGTTTATATGCTTATTTAATTGCTAACTTAGCTAATTTGTTAATTAGTTAGAGTTGTGTAATAATTGGCTATAGTTCGTTATTCATTTTGTTGTGTAATAACTAGTTTAATTAGATTAGCTTAGATTAGCTAGTTATCTTGTTATTCGGACCCTTCATCGAGAGGGCGAATTTTGTAATAAGTGTGCGTGTGTGTGATGCATGTCTTCCAACCCCTACTTCTTTCTCCCTTTTATTTACTAGCTTACGATGGTTTGTTTTAGGGCATGTTTTAATTAGCATCCTTATGTTCGCATGTTTGCATTCATTCATCTATCTTGCATGCACTGGGCTCGGCGTATCATACTAACTGCATTATATTTCAATTCCAAGTTAAATACATATTATCTGTAGCATCTCATATGCCATCTTAGAATAGCCGAGTCTATCTTAGTTGCATTTTGCATGTGTTGCATTAGGCATCTTAACATGAATTAGGGTCATGCATTGATTACTAACTAGTTCCTGTTTTGGCTCGGAGTACTCGGTGAGTGTTTATGCTTTAGCATCCTTGCATGTGTGTGAATGACTGCCATGATAGCATGCTTGCCATGAAGCTAACTGCTTATGTGATATAACTGCCTGATTGCCTGTGTGTGAAAGTTGAATTACTTGAATTGGAACAATTCATTGATTGCGAGTTTTAAGCCCACTTGAGAGTGGCAAATCACCATTTTTTTTTCTAAGCCCACTTGAGGGTGGTAAAATCCGCATTTTAGCCTACTTGCGAGTAGCAAACCGCTTTCAAAAACAAACATGAGATGTTTTGTTCCAACTTAGGCAATCTAGTCTATACTTGTATGCTGTGCGCATCACATAGTAATTCTAGGTTAATAACCGGAATAAGAGCACATGTGTTTTCAAAAACAAGATATCATGTTAGTAAAGGCCGATCTTTGATTGGGCGAGCGGGGGTGCTCATTGCATGACCTTCCCCTCTCGTGCCCAAGTTCCCGAGCCGAGGCAGCTTTGGTGATGACGGACACGTGGCCTTAGGCACGAGTCAGGGTTTCCTAAATTTCCCAGAAATAAAATATTTAGGTGGCGACTTTGTATCTGGCAAAGCAGTCCATGTTTGGCACTTCTTTCTAAAAATCAGTTTTTTTCAAAACGATTTGCCGGATTTGGACTCTTTGGTGATTTATCAATCTCGCATTGCACTTTGCAAGATCAGATTAAGAACCGTGACATTGAGTCCGAACTGTAGTGAGCCCAATGAACAAAACGGGATTTTCTCGGAACGTTCGGGCACGTCTACAATAATATATCCTTAAAATAATAATGTCCAAGCCATCACATTTTTGGTAGATAAAAAAGGTATATACCATTCTCATAAATATTCATATTTTCACTTTCTAGTTTTTCACTATTCTGCCGACTCTTGAGCATTATAGAGATTTGGTCTACACCATACTATTGATGAATCTCAGTTTACTTGCAAGTATGAATTGGAGAAAGAAAGAGAGGAGTGCGTGGCATTGAGATTGGAAAAGGGAGAAATAGCAGTGGACGAGAAAAATAAATGAATGGATGACAGTACATTGAGGAAGAGAAAAGGTGGTGATAAATGACAATAAGGGTGGGAGGTGACTGTTAACAGTAATGAATAAAAAAATGGGAAGGAGGAATTTCTACAATACATACCCCTTTTTGGGGGTGTACGTACCATATACCCAATTATCATATTTGTGATCTTTAGTTATGACCCGTTGTGGCGTTAGCTACGACTTTCTTATGACTTATTGTGATATTAGTTATGACTTAATTATTACCTATTGTGATTTTTATTTTGGTTATGATCGAAGAGATTTTTAGTTTGCCTCAAGTAGTGTTCGATTATGACACTTGGTTATGATTCATTGTGATATTGATTATGATTTATTGTGATTATTATTTGGATAAATTACAATAAATTCCCTTAAACTATGACTCATTTACATTTTGCCCCTTGAACTTCAAAACTCAATGATTAATCCCGCAAAATATTATCTTATTACAATTAACCCTTTTTGTTAGGATTCTGTTAGGAAATTACACAAAAAACATATCATGTGTAAACTACATGACACATTTATTAAATTTTTAGGACAATAATATCCTTATTTGGTGATCCTGTTTGCACTTTACTACTAAGATAAGAGAGGCAAAGTATAAATAAATCACCAGATAAGAGTATTATTGTCTTAAAACAATTAATAATGGGTATTATTGTCTCAAAAATTCAATAATTGTGTCATGTATTTTATACATGATATGATTTTCTATAGAAATCTAACATCTTAACAAAAATGGGTTAATTATAATAAGATAAAATTTTAAAGAGTTCATTGTTGAGTTTTGAAGTTTGAGGGGACAAAGTGCAAATGAGTCATAATTTAAAAAAGTTTACTGTAATTTACCCATATTATTTTAGTTATGCCTTAAGTGGTATTTGGTTATGACCTATTGTATTTTGTTAATTATGATTAAAAATGATTTAGTTATGCCATTTACGATATCTTGCATATGGTACACCCCAAAAAGGGGTGCGTAAATTATCTAAATTTGTCCATTCTCTGTTAGTTAACTAGCAGATATAAATAGATAGTTAGAATTGATATTATTTTAAAAAGAGACATTTAAGAAGTTCTATTTTATAGAATTGTTTGAGGCTAAATCCTGTTGAAGATATTTTATTTCAATAAATATTGATAGTTTATTTGTTCTAGAAATACCCACAAATGTAAATATGTAAATGTAACTTAAATAGAAATTATTAGGTGCTCCAAGTGTAACGTGTGATTTTGCCATCCACCAATCATGAAATACTACACCTCTATGACCCATCATAAAAGTTGTAGGTCCCACATCTTTCACTAATCGCAGCTCATTTGTAACATTAAGCCATGCTCTAAGAGCACTAAATAACTTCTCGTAGTTAAAGTGACACTCTTCGAGATGCTCAGGTGACATTTATTTTTATTACTTCAAAATTTTAAAATTTCATAACATTTATTATACATATTCATTTTTAATAATAGAATTTACACAATGAGATCTACCAAATAAGATTAATATAGAATATAAAATTTTATGAAAATAAATTAATTTTTTAACTCTCTGAAATTGAGAAATTTCTTAGGTTTATTTTAGGAAGTGGGTTATAATCCACTTCCCAGATTATAACTCACTTCCTCTCTCACAAAAAAACTACTTATAAGTAGCTTTTCACCAAAAAATTGATTATAACTATTTTTCCAAAATAGTCTTTAATTCCATACAATAATGTTCTATACAACTGTTTTGCCAAAAAATTATTTGTTACTTTTATATTTAATATTAGTCTTATTTAATAGATCTCTACAAGCATGTTCTAAAAATATATAAAAAACGTATGTATAATAAATACAAAAAAGGATAAAATTTTGCCACATTATTAACCTTTTGCATCAGCACATGTAAGACTTTTTTTCTTAGGCAAATTATATTAATAATTTTTAATTGTGATATATATAATTTTAAATTTTGAATCTTATTCTAAATAAGACAATCAAAGATATTTTCTTTCCAAACGATCCATTTTAAGGACAATGACGTAGGTGGGCCTATAGGAGCTTCTGGCCCATCACTCAGAACCCAATACATAATTCAAATACTAAAGCCCAACATTGCTGGAGCTCAACGTAGCATTAAGGACCAATGACATCTAAACACGTGGCAAGTGAAGAACCAGCTACATTAGCAGACAAAGATCCTGCAAAATTATTGCACCACACATCAGCCATTAATGAGTTTCCCCGCAGCATTTATTGCGATAACCCTTCATGTTGGAATAGAACAGCCTCACCATGAATAAGGTAAGCTAGGACATAGATTTTCGGCCAACATAACGGCTCGGAGTGGACAAGGAAATGATGAGCAAAGAATATAAGTAGGCTTCTAAGACAAAGAAAATGTTAAGTTTTCTATACCTTCATTCTCCATCTGTATCTCCATTTCTCTCGCCTCTCTAATATGCTCATCGGATGGTTCGCTGGGGGACTCTCCGTTCCCTGTTTAACTCCTTTGCAGGTTCTTCGATGGGCCCAACAATCGGATAACGGCTTGAGAAGCGTGGACCAGTCTGATCCGCTCCATCTGTGGCTAGCAATATCATCAGTTGGCGCCGTTTGTGAGAATCCTTTCTGCTCCGTGTGGCAATTGTGCTCATTGGCACCGGAGACCCATTCCCGATAATCCCTATTTGCCACCCACCAAGGTAGATGGTCACAACTAGATCCATGGCCTTTCAATACAACGTTGCCGACCCCCAAACCAACCCTCCTAACCTAAACAACCCACCACAGTATTTCACAGAACTCACCAACAACATTAACCGCCTAGCCGAGCAAAACCAAGCCCTGATCAATGCTTTGCTTCAAAGAGACCTTCCCATACCTCCTCCACCACCTCAAGACATCCCACACAACCAAGAACGAGCTCCGAGCTATCCCATCCAACAATCCCACCCATCCAACTTGGAGGGCTTGTGACCCCCTCCTCAAGATATGAACCCACCACCTCGAGCCCCACATCCCTCGATTCAAGCACCTGCCCCTGAGGGGGAGGCCAGCAGTATCCAACCTCCGTTGCATTCTGGTGGTGACAACGCTCCTCTTTGGGATGCAGAACTTCGAGCCATGAAGCTCTAACTGTAAGGAGTCATGCAGAACATACAGAGCAAACCCTCTGCAACAGCCAACTCATAATTCGTTGCCTCCATCAGGGAGAAACCTCTACCTTCTAAGTTCAAAATGCCCTCGATTGACTCCTTCGACGGTACAACGGATCCAGTCGACCACCTGGAGACTTACAAGACCCTCATGATCCTCCACGCATTCCTTGATGAGATCATATGTCGGGCTTTTCCCGTCACACTTAAAGGGTCAGCCCGATTGTGGTTTAGTCAGCTACCGACGGACTCGGTCTCTACTTTTCAGCACCTAAGTGACTCCTTCTTCAGCCACTTCATTGGTGCCTAGTGCCAGCGGCGTCCGACGACTCAACTTCTCAACATCCGTCAGACGGAGAGGGAGTCGCCGTGCAGCTTCGTCACCTGCTTCAACACCGAGGCCTTGCAGGTGGTAGAAAATGATGACAAGGTCATTCTTACGTCTTTTATGGCCGGTCCATGATATTCCGATTTCCTTTTCTCCCTCTCAAAAAATCCTCCAACCTCTATGGCAACCCTCCTCTCTAAAGCCCAAAAATACATGAATGCCGAAGATTCCCTAGTGGCCGGACAAGATTCCATAACTAAAAATCCGATCCCCAGAGAGAAGAGAAAGGACTTTGAAACCATAACCACCTAGTACACACAACAAACGCTTCAGTATTCCGACCGACCTATTCAAGTCGGCCAGTCGGTGCCTACCGTGACACCTCTAAGTTCCCTCATGGAACAAGTCTTGAACCATATCCAGCGAGATTACCCCTTAAAATGGCCCCTACCGTCGCAGTCTCTTTCTAACTGATGGGACCAGTCCAAATACTACCGTTTCCATCAAGATCACGGCAATAATACCGAGGAGTGTGTTAACCTCAAAGACCAGGTCGAGGGCGTATCGCCAGGCGTTCGGCGTTCATGGCGGCTACCTCGAACGCCCAAGGACTGAACCTACCAGAAACAACCACCGGCACACCCCTCATCGACAACTCGCACAGCCTAACAAAGGCCATGATCGACCCCCACAACAACACCGGGCACAAGGCAACCCTACCCCCCCGGTTGGGAAAATCAGAGTTATTGCTGGCGGGCTTGCATTTGGAGGACCATCCTGTTCGGCCCAACGGGCAAAACTCAGAAAAATCATGCAAGGCTCAGATAAAGAAGTCGCGACACTAGACCGCCCCTTCAAACACCCCAAGTAGTGAATGGAGCTCATCACCTTTACGGAGGCCAATTGCACAGGCATCCGTTACCTCCACGACGACCCCTTCGTTATCTCTACTCTCTTGTCCAATTACAAAGTCAGACGGGTGCTTGTCAACAACGATAGCTCTTCAGACATCATCTTCCTAAATGCTTACCGCCAGCTCAAGGTCGGGGAAGAAAGTTTATCCCCCCTCCAAACCCCACTGGTTGGCTTCACTGGAGATCGGGTGACTTCCATAGGCTCCATCGATCTTCCCATCACCATTGGGAAATACTCACGGTAGACCACTAGGCTGCTCACTTTTCTCGTCGTCGATTGTCCCTCTACTTATAATATCATCCTTGGCCGCACCCCCTTTAACGCTTTTCAAGCTGTCACTTCCATGTACCATCTGGCCATGAAATTCCCAACCGACCTCAGGGTCGGCACCGTGAGGGGGAAGCAGACTGTAGCCAGAGAATGCTACGTTGCTTCACTCAAAGAGGTCAAGCTGAAGGAAACTATGATCATCGAGGGACTCGATGTCAGAGACGAAGATGAGTTAGCCAGAGGGGAACCAGTGGAAGAACTTGTTGAAGTCCCTATCGACCCCACCAACCTGACTAAAACAGCCAAGATCGACGGCCAACTATTCCCTCAAGCCAACGTCGATCTTGCAACCCTCATGACCGAGCATAATGATGTGTTTGCCTGGACCCATTTCGACATGCCGGGTATCGACCCTTCTTTTATCACTCATCATTTGAGCATCAAGCCCCATTTCTGACCTTTTCGCCAGAAGCATCTTCTACCCAAAACACAATGCTCTTATTGCTTTTGAGGTAGATAAGCTATTGGAGGCACAGTTTGTCAAGAACGTGGACTACCCCAGATGGCTGTTGAATGTGGTCTTGGTCCGTAAAAATAACGATAAATGGCAACTCTGTATCGACTACTCTGACCTCAATCGAGCTTGCCCCAAAGATAGTTATCCTCTTCCTTGCATATATTTGCTTATTGACGCCACGGCTGGTCATCAAATGCTCAGTTTCATAGACGCCTTCTCTGGGTACAATCAAATTCTGATGCACCGGTCTGACTAGGAACACACCTCCTTCATCACCGACCGGGGAACCTACCATTATCGTGTCATGCCATTTGGGTTGAAAAATGCCGGAGCAACTTACCAACGGTTGGTCAACGCCGTCTTTCATCATCAGATAGGTTGGAACATGAAAGTATACGTTAATGACATGTTAGTCAAGAGCAAACTCTCCTCAGATCATCTGGCAGACCTGTGGGAGACCTTCGACACCCTACGAAAGTATCAAATGAAGCTCAATCCAGAGAAATGCACCTTCGGCGTAGGATCTGGAAAGTTCTTGGGTTTCATGGTCAGTCAGCGGGGTATTGAGGCCAACCTTGAAAAGATCAAGGCCCTGATAGAAATGTAGTCACCTAGAACGGTTAAGGAGGTTCAAAGACTTACTGGCAGAGTTGCCGCCCTCAACTGCTTCATTTCCTGCGCAACGGACAAGTGCCTTCCCTTTTTTAAAGTTCTTCGGCAGGCTTTTGAGTGGATGACCGAATCTAAAGAGGCTTTCTAACAATTGAAGCAGTGCATGATCAACCTCCCTTACTCTCTCAGGCGCTCATGGGTGAGCCCCTTTTTCTTTACTTAGCTGTATCAAGCACCGTAGTCAGTGCGGCACTCATCAAGGAGGACGACTCAGTCCAGCGCTCGGTTTATTACATTAGCCGGGCTCTCAGGGGTGCAGAACAGAACTACCCATTGCTAGAAAAAAATGGCCTTGGCCTTGGCCTTGGTCACTGCCTTAAGACGACTATGTCATTACTTCCAAGCCCACTCCATAGTGGTTCTCACTGACTAACCTTTGAAGAAGATAATGCAACAACCAGAATTGTCCGGCAGACTTATGAAATGGTCAGTCGAGCTCAGCCAATTTGACATCTCCTACCGACCTCGAACAGTGATCAAAGGGCAGGCTGTCGCCGATTTTATCCTGGAATTCACCAATCTGACTCTAGCCACATCCCCCCCGCCCAAGCAATTGAACACTGAGGCAGAAGATCCCCACTCCTGGACCCTCAATGTCGATGGATCATCCCGCAAAGAAGGCAGTGGGGCTAGTCTTGTCCTCACCGCCCCCGAGGGTGGTTATTTCAAGTGTGCTCTCCGCTTCTTGTTTGACGCAAGCAATAATGAGGTTGAGTATGAGGCCCTGATAGCAGGTCTTTGCTTAGCCAGAGATATTAATGTGATCCAAATCTGAGTGTTTAGTGATTCACAATTGATTGTCGGACAAATCTTGGGGGAATTCGACACCAAGGACGACACAATGCGAGCCTATAGGGATGTTGCACTCCCCCTTGTTCGCCTTTTTAACACTTTCCACATCAAACGTATCCCTCGGTTAGAAAACTCCAAGGCAGATGAAATGGCGCAATTAGCCTCGGCTGACCAGTCCGACCTCAGCCACGGCGTTCGTCCTAAATACCTGGCCCACCCGACCACTTCGCCAACACAGTTGGAGGTCCATTTCCTCCAAAATGAACCTATCCCATAGGCAGCGGACATCCTTTTATTCTTGACAAATGGGGAGTTACCATAAGACAAACAGCAGGCCGCCACAGTAAGAGCCCGGTCGTCCAATTACGTCCTCATCAGTGGCCTCTTATACAAACGAGGATTTTCACGACCATACCTCAGGTGCCTCAGCCGTGCCCAAGCGACCTATGTGATGAGGGAAGTTCACGAGGGTTTATGTGGTAACCATTCAGGTGCCAGGTCACTGGCCCATAAAATACTCCGCACTGGTTACTTCTGGCATACTCTCAACCAAGATGCCATTGAGTTCGTACTTAAGTGCGACTAGTGCCAGCGCTTCGCCAACATCCCTCATGCTTCGCCGACAGAATTGATTATGCTCAGCAATCCATACCCCTTCACCAAGTGGGGCATAGACTTGGTCGGTCCATTACCCACTGGTAGGGACCAAACCAAGTTCACTGTGGTCGCCATTGATTATTTCACCAAATGGGTTGAGGCGGAACCCCACGCCACAATCACCGAATGCAACACAACCAGATTCATCTGGCAGTCGATTATATGCCGATTTGGAATCCCCCAAGTCATCGTGTCAGACAACGGCAAGCAATTCAACAATGCCAAGTTCAGGAAATTTTGTGTAGAGCTCCACATTCAGTCATGCTTCTCTTTTCCAGGCCATTCCCAAGCTAACGGGCAAGTCAAGGTCACCAACCGTTCTCTTTTAAAGATCATCAAAACTAAGTTGGAAGCCGCCAAGGGACTTTGGGCTGAGGAATTACCAAATGTACTCTGGGCCTACCGCACCACCGCCCGAACCCCCACTGGGAAGACCCCTTTTCGCTTGACATACGACACTGAGGCGGTCATTCCAGTGGAAATTGGCCTGCCAACCCCAAGGGTTTTGCATCCGAATCCTAAGCTCACCAAAGAATTACGTCGGGTTGACCTAGACCTGATTGAAGAGCTCTGAGAGACCAATGCTGTCAGACGGGCCTCGTATCAACAGAAAATGAGAGCACATTACAACCGCAAAGAAGTCCGACCAAGGAGTTCATTGTTGAGACCTAGTTTATGCAAGGCAACTCACAGATTAAAAACTCGCCGAGGGCAAACTGGCAGCCAAATGGGAAGGACCTTACGTTATTAAGGCCAGGCCTCGCCCGGGCACTTACTAACTCCAGGATATGGAAGGCTGAGACCTCCCCCACCCGTGGAACGCTGAACACTTGAAGCGTTATTTCCAGTAAAACACCATGTCCTATTTTGTATTGATCAATTGTTGTATGACAATCCACACACTTGGTTATTTTTGTCCTTTTCATACATGGTGTAAATTTCTGATCGATGGGCTACGCCCTAAATGACAATGACTTTATATTTTCATTATCTGCGTTGTGTTTCCGTAACGATTCGTTAAACTGAGTTACTCAAAGCCTCAACCAGATTGAGCGCAAAAGGTTCAGCCAGATTGAGTTATTCAAAGCCTCTGCCAGACTGAGCACAAAGGGCTCAACCAAACGGAGTCAACTAAAGCCTCAGCCAGACTGAGCACGGAGAGCTCAGCTAGACTGAGTCAACTAAAGCCGCAGCCAGACTGAGCATGGAGAGCTCAGCAAGACTGAGTTACTTAAAGCCTTAGCCGGGCTGAGCACGAAGAGCTCAGCAAGACTGAGTTACTTCAAGCATTAGCCGGATTGAGCACGGAGAGCTCAGCAAAACTGAGTTACTTAAAGCCTCAGCCGGACTGAGCACGAAGAGCTCAGCAAGACTAAGTTACTTAAAGCCTCAGCCGAACTGAGCACGAAGAGCTTAGCAAGACTGAGTTACTTAAAGCCTCAGCCAGATTGAGTATGAAGAGCTCAGCCAAACTGAGTGGTGGTCGGCCGGACTAAGCATAAAGAACTCAACCAGATGAAGGGCCTTCCCAGCCTTAGTAAAAACTCAAATGAAGAATTCGGCCAGTCCATTTTAGACGTTTAAAGTTACAGCGTGGTGGCCATACTTAGTCAAAGTCCAGGCCCATACTACAACATTTTTTAACCATTTTTACGTTCCTAATTTTACGTCTTTAATTTAATCAGAGTCCAAGTCCATAGTCGTCCACACTCATCTTTTGCATCATGGTTCTCTCACCAGTTAGTCTGGCTACTCATTTCTAAACTTTTTACAACCTACTAGCACGTTTCACATTTCTGCTCTTACTTTTACAACCATTCTTCATTAAATTCTGCTATGCCATTTTCATTATTTTCAAATTTTTAACTCAAACGAAATGAGGACAGCAATGATACAAAAGAAAACTCGTTTTACTAACAAAACTTACGGTTACATACAACCTACTATAGAAATTACATACCAAAAAAAAAAAAAAAAAAAAAAACCAAACAAAAGCAACATTTTTACATAGATCATTCCTCCTTGGTAGAGACCAAATCTTCCTCTTCAACCCTCTCGCCTAGGGGTCTGCAACGCGTCGTCTTCGCTTATCTGCATGCAACTAAAGTCTATGTCTGGGAATAGCGCTTCCGCTTTGTGTTTGAAGGTTTTCCAGCTGCTGTCCCAGAACTTAGCCATTTCGTGCTTATAAAAATTTGATCGTTGGAAGCTCTGAATAACTTCCTCTTCACTTTTTCTTCCAGTGGCCGCCCTCGACGGCCCAGCCCCCCCTTACCCTTCTTTGCCAAGCTGTTGGCAACAGCGGCATCAATGGCCATCTGGAAGTCGGCGACCCTTGACGCTTCTGAACCGCCATACACAAGTCGGCACGCCGCCTCTCGACGCCAACCGCCTCTCCTCCGCTAAGGCTCGCTCTAACTCGGCCCTCTTTGACGCCACCTTGGCCCTCTCCTCCGCCAAGGCCCTTTCCAATTCTGCAATCCGACCGTCGGCCTCTTCCTTCTCCTTGACTGCCTGGTCGTGCAGCATTTTGCAATTGGTCATGGCCTCCTCCCACTTCTCGTTAGCAGTGGTGTAGTCCTTCTAGGCCAACTCTAGTTGTTTTCTCTCGCTCGCCAGTTGGAACTCCAGCGATACCACCTTGCGGCGTTCCGCTTCCAACTCTGACTTGGTCGCGAGGAGCTTAGCACCAACACGGTCTACTGCATAGCCCTGTACCACTGCCAAGACTTTCATTTTTTTCGCTCTTTACGCACGTTCCAATGTCTTCGCGCCCGTGCTCATAGCGGCTTTCTTCCACATTGCCTCCAATAATTCTTGAATTGCCCTTCACCCTTCTTGTTGAACCCTCAACTCTATCTCTATTTTTGCATAAGCTACTTTATTCAATAGGGTCACGCCAAGGTCGTTGCCTCTATCTGGTCCGAGCACAACCCTCTCAGGAGGACGGACTCCCCCAATCGGGCCATTGACCGCAAGACAAATACCTCCAACCAAGCGGTGCCGCCACTGGCCCTCTCCTTCGTCTGCTAAGACACGCTGGGTACAACGCGATCGTCAACAACATTCGCATCAGAGCTGGACCAGCCTTTCCCACCTTGGGACTGGGGGTTACTTCTATTACAGGAATCATCGCCACCGTTTGGTCATTTGGGCCTTGGTCACTTGGGCCCTAGTGTTTTATCAGTATTTCGGCGCTTGGACCCTTGTCTTCCTTTGCCACCTAGGCGGTCTCCACATGTTCTTCCAATGCTTGGGCGGTCTCCCATTCTGGAGCTGCCTCCACTCTTCCCTCCTCCATTTTCTCCACCATGGGGGTGTTCTCGCTCCCGACCTTTATTTTTTCAAAACAGGGGCGCTTTTCCCCTTCTTCTACAGCCGCCCTCTTCTTCTTTGTTTTCTTCAACACTGCCTCCACCTGCTGCTTGCCCCTCTCCTTCAACGGGTCCACTGGGGGTGGCAGTGGAGCGAAGCCGGTTAAGTCTTTGTCGCCCAACGGTTTAGGGCGCGGTTGGATTCTCTCACTCATCACCAGCTTAGGAGCAGGCCCCAGCTAAGTCTCTTTCTACTTTTTTGCTCTGGCAAAGGTTTTCCGCTCCTCGGCCTCTTCCTTCTTTTGCCTTGCTTCTAACTTCTCCACTGCAGGGTCCCATTCCATCGGCTGCGGTCCTAGCCCTAAGGCATGCAAAGCCGAAGGACGGACCAGATCATCCTATCTAACACTCTCCTTCTCCCTTCACTCCTTCACCTTTTTGACCCTCCCTTCTGCCTCCGCCCCCAACTTTGGTTCCATCGACTTCGTGGGGACCTTCCATGCCATGTGCACTTCTTCCGCCCCCATTGGCCGATACGAATAACCACCTCGACCTCCACTTCTTTACGGACGATGGTAGCCCAGCTACTAACCCCCTGCCCACTACCGCCTGCAAAGTCATCTACGTTTCTTGTTGACCGGATGCTTTGTAGCAAGAAAAGAATTCTTCCACTGTCATTGCCGCTCCCTCGGTCACCCTTAGCAGTCGGCCCTCCTCTTAATCGGCCTTCACCCTTGGCCACCGATCCTTAGCAGTCGGCCCTCCTCTCAGTCGGCCTTCACCCTCGGCCACCCTTAGCTGTCGGCCCTCCTCTCAGTCGACCTTCTCGCTCAGTCACCCTTAGCGGTTGGCCCTCCTCTCAGTCGGCCTTCACACTCGATCACTCTTAGCGGTCGGTGTCACGACCCAAACCCGCCCCTATAGGTTTAGCATCGTAATCGGCCAGTAATCCTTGGATTACCGAAGGCCTCGAATGTATACATATGATAAGGGGCTAGCGTATAAATACATAATTATAGTTGTCCAATGAGTCAGGCCGACTTACATGAAATAGTATATTATAAAACTTTAATTACATAACCAGTAGACAACCATATATTATACCACACACATTACCAAATTCTTAAGTACAGCCAACAAGTTTCATAATATATATATACATGTATGTAATTAACATGGCCTCGACACAAGTTACATCGAACCTCCACGGAGGCACAAAGGTCGGCCGACAATGTAAACACAGCCCCCACAAAATCTTTGGGCTCGAACTCCGAATGCTCACCTATATACATATATATACAAACAAAGGAGCTAAAGCCTAGTGAATAACATTAAGGTAAAGGGTTAGTGAACGAAATCCGACATTTTATACGATAAAACAGATCATAGCATAATCATAGTCATCTCATATCGTAACATAATAATGGCATACTCCATAGAACATATCACATATCACATAACGTCTTCCGACTAGAGTAACCGGTCCCGGACATCGATTAAACAAACACCACAATGAAGTGGCTAGCGAGATTCAGAATCGCTATGGACCAAGATTTTCATGCCGCCCCCATGACTTGGGACTATCTATGGATGCCATAATAGATTGCAAACTTGGAATGTTCGTTCACAGAAACATATATTATTTCAGAAACCATAGCATATCATATCTCATTTGGAACATAATTTCATATCAACGTATCTTTACGATAACGCTACTCACAAGGGTTCCAGAGATGGTCAATCACTTCTGACATTGACCTACAATCACAAAATACATAGCACCAACGAATCTTATCTCTACTTATTCATGTGGCCAATAGGCTTAGTTTACATCACGTTGGTTCATGTTTATTCTTATCACATGGCTTAGAACACACACACCGTTGCAATCTCTTAGTGTGATTAATACTTGTTACAATGCTCCACTCACACACACACTTGTCATTCAATAACTCGTTACATTCTTTTCTTAGTGTGCTTTCTAGCCCATAACCTCATTACTATAGCTTAATTAAGGCTTAGGAATGCCTAAGATGCAATGAGGATGTCAAACATGCCTTGGAACACTTAGGCAAAATTTCAGAATTTTAAGTCCTCGCCGAAGCTCGCCGAGCGAGCATGCAAAATGATCGGTCGCTCGAGCGCACATTCCTTCGCTCGAGCGATTTGTAAATGATGCAAACTTCTGGGAGCTCGAAATTTACGCTCGAGCGGACTTTTGGTCGCTCGAGCGAGGTGCACAATTCCAGAGTGGTCGCTCGAGCGAGAACCCCTTCGCTCGAGCGAGGCTGCAAAATCTGGAATTTCCAGATTGCACCTCCAACTTCAAAACTCGAATTTAAAACCTCCAAAACACTTCTCTTGGGCCCCAAAGCTTGATATAACCCAGAGAACTTGTAGAACATGAAAGTTTAAAGATTAATTGGTAAAATCATGGCCCAAGGTTTGTCAAAACTCACATTTTCAACTTGAATTTCAAGAAGTAGACATGCATGTGAATTCTTTAAAACTCTTGACTTCAAAACCCATGAAACTTGCAATTTGAGCTCCTAAGCTCCATGCATGGAAGGAATCCTTTTCAAAACATGAAATTAAGCTTTAAAACATGATAAATGATCCATGCATGTGACCAATGATTCATGATAGCAACATATATGCTCAAAATCAAACTTAACATGTTAAACTCCAAATATTCACGCATGCATGTGGATTCCTCTTCCAAATTCCCTCTTAAGACTTCAAAAGCATGAGATTAATTTACCAAACTTAATGAAATGTGCATGCATGTACCATTCAACCTCCATGTTCAACACAATTGATGCAAACTTAGTAGTTTAACACTTACATGAGCATGCAAGTATGAATTGCTACCCAAATCTTAAACCCAAGCTCAATGTTCATGATTAAACACAAAATTTTCATGTTATAGACTTAGATTCACAGGTTAGGGGTTGAATTCATACCTAGAGTCTTCAATCTCACTTATTCTAGCACAATCTTGGCAAATGCAAGCTAAATCTTCAACTTTTCTTTGAATTCCTCCTTCTCTCTCTCTAGAATTGTTCTCCCTCTCTCTCTAGAATGTTTTCATCAGATTTGTTTTTGCACCAAGGGACCAACGAATTGAACTCAAAATGAGGTAAGGCTCCAAATGGGCTAAAGTGGCTCAAATAACACATATAATGCTATAATACATTAATTGGAACATTAAGCTTGCCAAACGCTTCTTAATGAATCGTTTTAAATCAATTTTTAATTTAACTTGCCATAAGGTTCTAAAAATTCCAATTAACACAAAGGTAAAAATCAATTTCATTTTCGGATGCCGATAAGGCTTTAAATTTTCATTTTGAAGTGGTACTTCCAGACAGATATTTTTTATAAGTAACAGATGGAGGGCCAATTATGATACAAATTACATACTAATCCTGTAATTAATCTTACTCACTTGATTGACATCCCTAATCACCGATTAATAGCTAATTACAGGTCGGGGTTATTACAGTCGGCCCTCTTTTCAGTCGACCTTCTCGCTCGGCCAACCTTAGCGATCGCTTCCTCTCAAGGACCTTTCGCCACCACCCTTAGCGGTTGTCCTTCCTCTCAGTCGGCCTTCTCACTCGGTCACTCTTAGCGGTCGGCCTTTCTTTCAGTCGACCTTCTTGCTCGGTCACCCCTTGCAGTCGGTCCTCCTCATAGTCAATCTTCTTACTCGGTCACCCTTCGCAGTGGACCCGCTTCCCCGACAGTCTTCTCTCCGACGACCTCTCACAACCCCTGTTTTCTTCCTTATTCCCTTTGTTGGACTAAAGCTGCACTTGGGAATGAGGTACTACTGACGTAGGTGGGCCTATAGGAGCTTCTGGCCCATCACTCAGAACCCAATACATAATTCAAACACTAAAGCCTAACATTGCTGGAGCTCAACGTGGCATTAAGAACCAATGACATCTAAACACGTAGCAAGTGAAGAACCAGCCACATCAGCAGACAAAGATCCTGCAAAGTTATTGCACTACACATCAGCCATTAATGAGTTGCCCTGCAGCATTTATTGCGATAACCCTTCACGTCGGAACAAAACAGCCTCACCATGAACAAGACAAGCTAGGACATAAACTTTCAGCCAACATGACGGCTCGGAGTGGACAAGGAAATGATGAGCAAAGAATATAAGTAGGCTTCTAAGACAAAGAAAATGTTAAGTTTTTTATACCTTCATCCTCTCTTTGTATCTTCATCTCTCTCGCCTCTCTAACTTGCTCGTCGGAGGGTTCGTTGGGGGACTCGCTATTCCCCGTTGAACTCCTTTGCAGGTTCTTCGGTGGGCCCAACAATCGGATAACGGCTTGAGAAGCGTGGACCAGTCTAACCAGCTCCATCTGTGGCTAGTAGTATCATCAGACAAAATTGTCATACAACTTATTTTATATTGATAAACTTGTATGTTATTTGAAATGTAATGACTTTTTTTTTAATGAATAATGTTAACACTTTCTTAATTATAAAGTTATGTTTGGTTTGTTTTTCAGAATCTATTTTCAGAATTTTTTTCTAATAAATTAAAAATTAAATTGGTAAAAAAAAAAAAATTAAAAACACATTACTTTTATATAATTTTATCTTTTAGGAGGGTAGAAATATTTTTTTAAAATAATTTTTTATATTTATTTTCGTTAAATTAGTTTCTATTTTTTCAAAAGTTAAATATGACGACAATTTTGATATAATTATTAAACCAATCCATTAAATAAAAAAAAATCTATAATTAAAAACATTTCGTATAATAAACATGTTGATGACACATTAAAAATCTAATAACTAGAAAAAAATATTTTTTAACAACAAATACAACAATTTATTTCATGATAACCATCCAAAAAAAATCACCTATTACATGATCATTATCCAAATACATACTAAAAATTAATTTGGTAGAAAAATAAAAATAAAAATGTAAAAGATTTATCTTTTTTATATAATTTTATTTTTTGTGGTATAAATAATTTTTAAAAATTCAAAAATAATTTTTTGATATTTATTTTTATCAAACTAGTTTATATTTTGGGGTGTTTTGGGAAGTTGGTAAAAAGTTGGCTTTTGACTTTTTACCAAGCTTTTAGTTTTTTGTAAAGTGATTTGGGAAGTTGATAAAAAGTTGGCTTTTGACTTTTTAGTTTATTATTTGTTTATGGTGTCAAATCAAATTAAAATGACCAAAATATCCTTACCTAACATAAGAAATTTATTTTTTTATTTTTTTGTCATAGGTCTCAATTTGTAATTTCACACTTCATGCTTTTGGCACTTCCCAAACCAATTTTGTTATGCTTTTACCACTTGCGTTTTTGGACATTTTGACAAAAATGTGGCTTTTTATTTTGGTTCTCACAACGGCACTTTATCAAATTGACGACTTTGCTTCTGAAATGAAGCAACATTATCTTCAATTTTCCTTATTTTAAACAAAATTTAAAATTTAAGATCAAATATATTGCAATTGAAAGATTAATGACTAAAATGACACAACCCCCAAACTAAAGGAATCACTAGTGTAATTCTCTCTTTTTTATTTTTTTTGGGAGCAAAATCATGTAACAACAAAAATAGGTAGAAAAGAAAGATTTCTTGGGATAAATTTTTGGGAGATTTGGTCCAAAACTTCTCATAATAAAACTTTAACGCATTAAGAATAAGTATAAAAAGTTTTTATTGAAAAGTCTAATACATACTACTATTACCAAAATATTAAATTTTAAAATAATATAACTTTTGTTCTAAATTTTTTTTAATAAAATTAATACTTTTAGAATCCTTTTATCAAGATTAATCAAATAAGATCTATATTGACTAAAAAAACTCTTTAAACAAAAATTTATTGCCGTCAAAATTGATGTAAATAGTAAGATGTTACTTTATCTGACATTAAGATGCTATTCTAATTTACAGTAATATATTATTTTAGTAATATTATCCAAGAAAAAAAATATTTTATTATATTTTTACTTAATTATACACCTCTTTCTTAAGAAATTTATAAAACAAAATAAATTATGTTACATTTTCACAAAATAAATGTCCAACGGAAGGCTTTTGACTAAATTTTCGTAATTGTTTTTCCATCAGATCTGTCATAGCACAACCTCGCCAAATAGCACTTGTAGGTAATTGTTATTTTTTTTTTAAAATTAAAAAGTTAGATTTGATTTGTTATCAACGTCAAATTCTGAGTTTTTATTTTTTTGAATAAATTATAGAGTAAGACTCCTTTCCAGTCTGTCATCAGATTGAACAGATTTGTTGGGCCGTGGTGGGCTCTAACCAAGCCCATTTCAACGATCCAAATTATTTAATGTGTATTATTTTTGAAAAAATTATATTAATTGGATATCGATAATTATTTGATTAAATTATATTTTTGTTAACGACAATTATAATTTTTAAAATAAATTATGATAAAAATATGATCTAATTAAATAACTATTGATATCTAATTAATATAACTTTTTATAAAAATAATATACTTGACAAATTTTACACATTAAATAATTTGAATTACTGAAATAAATCCGAATCAGGGATCAATACGGCCCAACAGGACCGTCCAGTCTGAAAGCAACCTAGGGAGGAGCCGAGTCCGGATCCCCTGCCATACTTTCCTGCCATTCTTCCCTGCCATGCCCCAAAACGACGCTGCTTTGAATCAATTTCAAAAAAAAACAGAGGATCCGGACTCTTTCTTCTTCCCTTCTCGATCCGATCCCGACGGAGACGACATCGACGACCCTTCGCCATGGATTCGGACGATGCCGACGATGTCGAAGAAGAAAGGAGTCCTGACTGCCTCGCCTCTTCTCTTGCTTTCTATCTCTCTCTCCATTCTCTACTTTCAAACTCTTCTTCCCATTCGGTTTGAATGGATTCCCAAACCTAATAAAACACAGAGGTGAGAAAGAGAGAGTTTTGGTTGGTCAGGGTCTTTTGGTTGGTTTCAACATGGATGGTATGCGTTTGCCATGGGTGCTTTGCATGAAGGTGATCGGCGTCAGGCGTAACTGGGTATCCAAAATGGTGGTGTGGGTGTATTCGGCCAACGGTTGGTTCCGCCCATGGATGGATGGTGTTCAGCCATAGGAGGTTTTCGGCCATGGATTCGGCCATGGATGTGATCAGAGGAACCTTGAAAAGGAAGAGGAAACAAAAAAAAAAAAAAAAAAAAGTGGTCCAAAACGACGCCGTTTTGGACGACCGCAGGAGCCACGGCAGGAAAACCACGGCAGACGATCCGGACTCGGGAGGAGCCCTTGCCTAAATTATACACCCCCCCATCTCCATCTCTTTTCGATTCTCGCTCACAAAATCGCGCAGAATCACTCTTTTACTAGTAACCCAAAATCAGGAAGCAAGCAGCAGACCAATCTTGACGATTCTTCTTCCGATCAGTCTTTCATCGAAACCCACTTTCTTTTCATTGTGATATCCTTAAATGTAATGCACATTGTCCAAATTCGACATGACTTGAGGCAAGCTGCTCCCTTGTGAAAAATAGTCAAGTAAAATCAATAAATTACTACTACCTTTTTTTTTTTTTTTGGGTTCTTTCTTGAATCTGTAGTTGGGTCGTTATTGTTTTGATTGGTGAAATGTTCTTCGGGGTCTATGTTTTTCTTGTTGTAAATCTTAATGTACAGTTCAAAAGTTGTGAGTATTGATACGTTAGCTTTCGTGTTTATGTTTTTGTAATACTTTTGAGGTTTTGGATTGCTAGCAAAGTTGTATATTGACGCCCTCAAGCTTCTTTGTTTCTTTCTTTTTTGGTTTTAGGGTTTGGTTTTGAACCTTTTTCAAGGCCATGGTAGCAAGCTTTTTGTTATTGCCTTTTAGGGTTTTAGAAATTTGGGGTTTTTCAGGGTCTTATGACTAAATCACATTTATTTGTTGTGATGGTTCAAAAGGAAATTTGATGAGATGTTAGAGCATCTGTAGCAATGTTAGCTTCAATAGCTACCCAAAATCTCATTTTTCTATTTTAGCTAGTCACTTTCTCAATATATATTCCAACAATACTGTCTACTTTAACCATGAACCCTTAAAATATTTTTCTTTTTATTTATTTATTTTTTGAAACATTACAAGTGCAGAACAAAGCTTGAGAGAGAGATAGAGAGAGAGAGAGAGTTGAAACTAATAAAAAATGAATTAGCTTCGTGTACAGTAACTCGTCAACTTCAGTGAGCTTTTGTTGCCTGATGCTCTCTAAAGTTGTGAAAATGAACTTTTAACGGAGCTGCTGTTGATGCTCTTAGGACTGGAAATTTGGTCCAAGTGTTGAGGGCCTTCAAAGTTTGCTTGTTTGTTTAGCTGTTCTATCTACACATACATATGCATATATTCACAACTCAACTTAACATGCCTTGCATACTAAGGATTGGTGACATACATGATATATCCCTTTTCTCCTAGTGGGTGTTCTGAAAATCATATCCTTGTGTATAATGTGTATTTACAGATATAAACCCAATTTTAAAAAATGCAGTAGTGCAATTTTTTTTGGGGTAAATATTTATCTGTTTGTTTTTGTTAACATTTTGTGTACAACTACCTTAAACCCTATGTTCTTTTTCTTTTTTCTTCTTTTTTATTTTTTAATTTTTTTTAATTTTATTATTATTATTATTTTTATCCCGAGTCTGTTTGTAATTCTCAAATTGAGGTTGATGCCACTATTTGAAACCATTGTGTATGTGTTGTATGTTTTTGTGACATTGTTACTTTCATCCCCCATTTTCATGGTCCTTGGATTGTTGGGCTAAAGAGAGAATCTGACACATGTTTAAAAAAAAGACAATAGTAAAAATAAAGGATATTGTTGATAACTTATAGGCATATCTTTTCATATAATTGATGCTCAGCGGTATAGAGTCTGATGCCAATACTTGAAGCCATGATGCATGTGTTACATGTTTTTCTAGCATTTTACTCTTACTTTTATTGCTGTTGAGCTTTAGAGAGAACACGAGACAACTTTTTGTTCAAGACAATTGTAATTTGTAAAGGAAAAGGAGATTGAGTGGGTGCTCTACAAGCATAAAAAATTTGAGGAAAATGGAGCAAGATGTTTCCTCAGATTTTAAAATCAATGTCCCTAATGGGTAGAATCAATTTAAGGGTGGTATCAGAAGGAGTAGAATGGGTGCATGTATCCTTTGTTAGGTAGATGATAAGTAATTCCTCATTTCCATTGATTGTTCTGAGTTTTTAACCGTCAATTCAGATTCATTTCTTTAGTGGTCATGTCTCAAGATGTCTAAATCTACCTTGAATCTCAGTTCTTTAACCTCACAAATGTATTATATGAACAAAAGGACATGTACTAGAACACACGTGAAATTGTACAAATATAAGAATCAGGCTTCAAAATCTGAAACTAAAAGAATTTCTCCCCTAATACCTACCAAGTTATCCTTCCGAATGGATGCCTTGAAATTTGTTGCACTTTTGCCACAATTCACTAAATTTAGAGGTCCAAAAGATTCCCCCCTACTTCCCTCAGTTTCTTTAGTGGAGGAAGTATATAATAACTAGCTAGTTATGATGAACAACTGTCCAGGATAACATATATTGTCAATAGGAGAAAAAAGAAAGAACTGTAACACATCAAAGCTTCGACTTACTGTGGTTGCATTTTTATTTATTTATTTTAATAATGTTATGTTTCATCCAACTTCTAATTTATATAAAAAAATGCTCTTGTATGTTGAAATACCTCAATATATTCAACCTTCTTAATTCATGTAAGCATACATCTTGTGTACAACATTCTAAAGTATTTGTTGTACAACTTCCCATTCATGTTCTGCATATTGAAGTGATCCACTTTCTGGTAACATTACGACGGGAACAAAAAGGTGTTGCATAAAAATATTTTAAAATTGGGGATTAATGATTTGTTTGACATTATTTTGTATTTATTAAGTTGTATTAGGAATTATACTTATACTAGGATTTTGTTTCCTTATTGGATTGCTCCTTTAATTTGGTTTGCCTATATATATGGCTTCATGTAATAGTTTAGAAACAAAACTACAATTTTACATTTTGAGTATTGATTATTGAGATATTGATTTGGGTTTAGTTCCCTGTTTTACCTCATTCATTGTTCTTCCTTCTTTCTTTTTGGTGCTACATCACATTGAATGACATTGAAAATCTTGGTGAGTATGAAATGATGCTGCTGCATGCTTGTTCAGTGGACCTCTTTCTCTTTTGAGCTTATTAAGCGTGTGCTTCAACCTTAGGCTATTTGGACGAAAATTGCTTTGGTTTCAAATTAGAAAAATAGTCTGTAATATCGTATCCTAATGTAGGATGATGGCATAGTAATGCAGGACAGTTTTAAGAAACTTACAATAAGGCTGCCTATAATATTGTGTTATATGGGCTCTTCTACTTGCCCCATTGTACTTGTGTGTCCACCAGATATGACGGGTAAAATTTGTGGAATTTGTGTGCGATATCCATATCCAATTTAGATACTCACATTTGTTAGTAAAGAAATATTTCTAGTTTCTTGCATGAATAAGAGAGATAAGTTCCATATTTTGTCTAGATCTTATTTAATTTGAAGTATATTTCTAAATGTGTAGCATCTTATCTAAGAATATTATACAATATGAATTATATACATAGATGTGTCCCCGTATCTCGATGTTTGGATGCATATTCCAATATAGTAAGATTTAAGTTTAGAGAGATATCACGCTTGGATACGCACCTAGACTGAAAGCGATGTTGTTCTATAACTATAAATATTAATCTGCTTATGTGTGCTAGGGATGTAAATAAAATCAAAAAACCAAATTGATCAACTAAACTAGATGACATTGGGTTATTTTGCTCAATTTTTAATATGGTTCATTTTGATCAATATTGAAACTTAAAAAATATTAAAATTCTAATTTGGTCCCAGTTTTCAGAAATCGGAGACTGTTTTGCAATGCATTGATCTAAATAAGTATTATTATTTTTTGTATACTAGTATGAATGCTATAGTATGTCTCATCAAAATATTTCACCCTATTTTTCATCTCCTATGTAGTTTTCAGTGTGGCATGGTAGTGCCATTATTTCTTAAATGCCCTAGATATACACATGACATTTATTGCCTAGATAGTATAGGAGCATAGGAGATGAAAAGTTTCAGTGATAAATAACAAATTTCTATTTTTATATCCCACGTTATACACAAGACACGCCCCCACACCGATCAAGTCCTCACACGCCATAAACCTTAGATCCCTAATTGGCTTAGCGATTCTCGTTCACCTTAATCCATGTCATCCTCACCGCCTTTCTCACGGGGCATCAAAAGGTCACAGACTCATAGGACCTCTCACAACGCATCAAGATCATAGTGGTTGGAGGTGTCAAAGTTCAAAGATCACAAGATCTTCTCTATCGGGTTGCAACTCATGATATCTTGTATGTATATTTTTCAGACCTTCAATTTTTAGCTTTGTTTAGTGTTCTAAACTCGAATGGAAAGGCAGATCTAATCGCTATGATCGGGAATGTGGTTGCAACACATTCTCTTTTCAACCCGCAAAATCATATTTTTCAAAACCCATTCATTTTTAATAAACCATTTGGAGTGATGGTTTAATAATCAAATCGATAAAACCCTTTCTTCTTCGATAAAACCAGATTTTTTAGATCTCAGACAGAACAAAATTTTTGGGAACAACTTCGCTTCTAAACCGACCTTGATGCCTCAATGCCACTTTGTGTTACGGCATCCAAAATTGTTGTTGCACAAGTACCAGTACCAAGGTTGTTAAAATTGGGATCCTGTAGGATCGTTGGGAGGACTAATGGATCCAATCGAGAATCGGATCGAGAATTGTAAGATCCTACTTTTAATGCAAAATAAGACGGGAAGTTATCGATAATGATAATCTTTGTTACATAATTTTAAAAACATTAAAGAAAATTGATAAATTTGATATAATGTATATTTTATGTTAACATAAATTAGAGAAGACATTTGAAAAATGAGTTTATAGTCAATTTTTTATATAGATATATACATACATATAAGAAATAAATAATAACAAAACAAATTGGTAGAATCGATCTTATGCGATTCTACATCATTTTATGACTAAGATCATAGTGATTTTAAGATTTTACTAAATTTCATTTCCTAGTGTGATCTCAATCGCTATTCTAATTGAGATCGTAGAATCATAAGATCTTACGATCCAGATCAGGATTCTGATAACTATGCTGGATATTTACCGGGTATGGGTACGCGTATTGGGTATGGAAAAAACGCACCGCGTACGTTTTATACGATATGTAGAAGATTGGTACATGATGGGTACGTTTTTGGGTATGCCGGAATAACAAAACAAGATTTTAACAATTATAAGGGTACCGGAGCAATTGTTTTTTTTTGTCTATTTTAAGAAATTAAATAACTTTGGTGTTCTTATGTAATAATAAAAACGTAATACAGTTTTGATTTGATTCTCTCTAGCAAAGAACACACCGTCGGCGAGTTCGAAGAAAGAACGCAGTCGGCGATTGAACTCTCCTTCGAAGACGACAGTGCTCGTGGACAGCAAAGCTCGATATTCTGGTGAGTTTCTCTTAGTTCCTCTTCTTCTTCGATCTTCTTCTTTGATTCTTCTTCCATTTTTTTTTTTTTTTTTTCTGTAGATTTTTGTCCTCTTTTTGCAGCAAACAACCAGATCTGTCCAACATCTGATTTTTCTTGTTTCCGGTGAGTTTTATTACCTCCGCCAATCTCCTCTTCTTTGATTATCTTCTTCCTTGATTATTGTTTTTTTGATCTGTCCAACATCTGATTTTTTTCCCCCCTGATATAATTCTGTAGTAGACACAATCAGAATTATATAAAATAAAAGATAAAAAAAATTTAAAATCTAATAAGACAAGAAAAAGGAACATTTAAATTTAGGGTTCATAAATTGATTCTGATGTATTTATTTCATTGTAATTATTTTCATAATATTGATGGCTTTAAATTGTTATTTGAATATTTGAAAAACTATATACTTGAATGAAGTGAAAGAATTTTCAAATTATTTTGGTTTTGTAATTTCTCTTTTTAATTATGATATTTATGTTGGATGTTTAGCTATAAATTATTTTTTTAAAAAAAAAAATTGGCATACCCCAGCCGTACATGTACCCTATTTTTTAAAGAATTTGCCGTATCGGCGTATCCATATTGTATCCATACCCGCATTGGTGCTTCATAGGTTTCTTGAATGTATATTTTTCTATACCTTCAAATTTTTTTTTAAACTTTGTTCAGTGTTCCTGAACCTGGAATGGAATGGCAAATCTAACTGCTATGACCGGGAATGTGGTTGTAACACATTCTCTTTTAAGCTGCAAAACTGTTACTTTTCAAAAGCCATTCATTTTTAAGAAACCTTTTGGACTGATCTTAATAATCAAATTGGATAAAACTCTTTCCTGTTCGATAGAATCTGACTGTTTTTAGATCTGTACAGAATGAAATTTTTGGGAACAACTCTGCCCCTGAATTGACCTTGATGCCTCAATGCCACTCAGCTTTGTGTTAAAACAATTCGTTTTCTACTTGCGCCTTTTGTTCAATCATTGCTTAAATTCTATGTTTTGTTTGGTTGCTGAGAGAGCCTAAACAACAGGAAAGGAAACTCTGAATCTTATGTTTTGGATTTCAGAAATGTAAAACTAATATTCGTCTTTGTCAAAATTTGTATGGCGCTTTTTATTTGTTTATTTATTTTTTTGTGGCCTTTTCTCCCTTCTCTATTTCTTGGTCTCTAATATTGATAATTTGAATGTGCAGAGTATGAATTTTTAGCTCTGGGTTTTTGTGAATTTGATTGAGATTCGTTGTTATTTGTGACAGTGTGTCAAATTAATTCATGTTGGTATGTCATATTGTTGAACATTGATCTTTAGTATAAGGGTAGTTGTTATTTATTGCTTATAAAAAAAATGGTGATTATTATGCATTATTAATAGTAATAGCTACTGTACACAGTTCTATACTTGGTTGTCTAGTTCATTGGGGCAATAAGGAAATTAATAGCTGATGATTTTAGGAGAGTTTATTTTTGTTGTGGTGCAGTTGTAGGTTTGTTGTTTCTAGCAAAATAAATAATAAACGGCTAATCTTTGTGGTTCAAATCCTATGGTCCTTGTTGAGCGGTGACCCTTGACCTAATCCTTTTGTCTAATTCACTTAATGTTTTATGTTTGTAAACATTGATCCCATAATAGGCAAAGGTGATTCTAAGAGTCAAAACTTAACGACTTGTTTCATGCGTTAAATTATCATTTAAAAAAAATAAAAATAGAAATTTAGCATGAGAGGGCCCCAAGCAGGCTGGAATTGTAAGTCGTATATGGTTTTTCTAAGCATTTGTTATTGGATTCAAAAACAATCCTAAGCTGCTCATTAGGTGCTTTTATTTCCAACGTTGGAAGATTATTTTTGGCAAAATTGCAAATCAGTGGTGTTTTCACAGAAATATTTACAAATTCATGAAAAAGTATATAACTTTAATTATTGAAGTTGATAAACTTACCACTGATTTGTAATTTTTTTTATTTTTAAAACATGCACTGAAGTGCAAATTTCCCATTATTTTTCAGCAAAATGATATTAGAATCTTGTTTGTGGGATATATTTACTACAGAAAATAGTAGGACATTTACTTGGAGTTACATTGACTTTTGTTTATCTTGATTAGCAGAAACCTTAAGGATGTTTCTAAAGGTGCAGCTGCCTTGGAATGTTGTGATTCCCGCTGAAAGCCTCGACACCAAAGGACTTATGCTCCAGAAGTCTATAATAATTCGCCTCTTAGATGACTTTTCAACGAAGAAGGCAACAAAAGAGCTCGGTTATTTTCTTGCATTAACCACACTTGACAACATTGGGGAAGGAAGAGTCAGGCAGCATTCGGGTGATGTACTCTTTCCTGTACTTTTCAGCTGCGTCACTTTCAAGCTTCACAGGGGAGAGATCTTAGAAGGGGTGGTTCACAAGATCTTGAAGCACGGTGTGTTCTTGAGATGTGGGCCCGTTGAGAACATTTACCTCTCGAACCAGAAAATGCGTGATTATCGGTACGTCCCTGGGGAAAATCCCATCTTCATGAATGACAAGATGTCCAGAATCGAGAAAGAGGTGGCAGTGCGCTTCATTGTCATCGGGACAAAGTATATAGAGGCTGAGAAGGATTTTCAGGCAGTGGTGAGCTTGGAGGGTGACTTTCTTGGACCTGTTGGACCTGTTTCTTAAGTGAAGCTTCTCATTACTTGAGTCACTGCTTCTTATCTCATTTGGCAATGTAAAACCATGTTTGACAGCTTAAACTGATGCCGACTAGTCTTGTGTTGTGAAGTGTTATGTTATTTATCAAAATGGTTTTCGCACATCTTAAGCCTTTTTAAGTTTTGAGCTGCTTCTTATAAAAGGTGATTTGTGGGCTGTTTACAAATCTCATGTGGTTGGTAACTTGGTATCAGCAATAGCCAAAGCATTTACTGCTCTGTTATTTATTAGTATGTTTCATTCTTTAACTTGAGCGTCACTTTAGGATGGTCTCTGCCTCATTCTCCAGCCTCACGGGAAATTTTTAAGTTGTGTTTAAATTATGAATTTATGGAAACAACTAGTCTATAACACAAGAATGATTTTAGAACCAATTACATAAAACATCAGATAGTGGAATTCATTATAAAAGATAGTTTTACTTAGATTGCTCTACCCATGCTTTATGTGATTGGTTCTTTGGTTGGTTCTCTGTAGTCTTGAACTCTTTGAGGACCAAAATGCAGTTTATATATCTAGTATACTGCTTAGAGGGAAGCCGCTATGAGATGGGACAGGTGATGGGTGGAAGAGATAATAACTCAGGAATAAAAATTGGAGGCATTAATTCAATTTCCAAACACACGGTTACACTTACACTGAGGCCTATGATCTGCTGTCTAATGTGCAGTGACTTGTCTAATATTCAAATAATCCCCAGAATTTTGTTGATTTTTGAATTTGGGGCATCCTGCTTGCAGGAATTAATGGGGGTTTGCTTTTTGTGATTGTACTCTACTTCATTTCTCTTGATAAAATAGTATGTATACCCAAAAAGTACAAAATAGCAAATAGTTATATGCTAATCAAAATACTTAACCCAAAGAAATATATGATTGTCACTCTACTTAATCAGAGACTTTTACAAAGCAATGGAAGCATAAGCTAGTATATCCTTGATTTCCTTCACTATTAATACTGATTGCGGTTCCCTCAAACTCAAAGATGCAATCCAACACTACTTCAAATAAATATAAAAAGAAATACATTCAAGAAAATGCCTTCCTTGATGTTCGATCTTTGAATGCATTCAAGGAGATGGGGACATCAAAAGATGCCAATACCATGTCGAATATGTCTTTGAATAGCCAGTAGTAAATCACGAAGGGGAAGCAACCAATAATGCAAATTGGAATGGCAAGGCTTGATGAATGTGGTAATACGGCACATATGCCTGTAATGAATGCCAATACCATTGCTCCTGTTGCAATCATTAGAAGATAAGTGGCGACCTCATAGGGATGCGGAAGCTTAGTTTGGTCCTCATAATCAGCCAAAAGAAAATGGATCAACACAGCGCAAGTGGAAAATATCATGGCTATGGAATCTGTTACGACAAAAGCTTTGAAAGCTGCTTCTCTTGTTAGAACCGCCATGCCTTGATTTGGGCCATCGTTGCTGTTGTAGCCACCTGGCATGGTGAAACCAGCTGCAAAAGTCACAGTTGCTACGAGTGTAGCCACTAACAAAAGGGTGTCTCCTTCTTTCCTCATGTCAAAATGGGGTATCGGCTTTTCAAACTCAGCTTGTTCTTTCTTCTTGTTTGCTAAAAACTCGTTATCTTTGCTAATTACATTTCGCAAACCTAGTGTAGCACCAGCTTTTTCCAATACTTTTTTCATGAGAACCTGCAATAATCATTCTTCAATCAATTAGGAAAACATTGTATCTAAATAATAACTTCAGTGAATTAAAGTAAAAAGCAGCCCCGCAGTTGTGTGTACAAGGCTTCTGTCACTCTTGCAGTCTGAGAAGGATTGAGGGTTGACATTGATGTACCTTTTCTACAGCTGCAGTTTCAGAATATGTCAATATGTCAAGGGGAGTCCAGTTTCCTTTGTTAAAGACAACCATATCTGCTTTTGGGTGGCTTATGAGGCCAAGTGAAAGTGATCCACTAGTAGAAATGAGGTGGAGAGGGGTGTTCCCATCGACATCTTTCTGATTTATAAGGCCAGTGAGTGAAAAATTTTAAAGCTGAATTTAATCACCTCCCTTTTCTCATTCTCCACTGCAACATGAAGAATATTTTGGCCTTTATGATTAACCATCTCCCAACAATCAGGACATTGTGATATAAGCTCTTGTATTACACTAACATGCCCTTGACTAGCCGCTACATGAAGAGCTGTCTTATTATCATCTTGGTCTGCAATAAGGTATGCAATGGATTTATCCGAGTCTAGTAGCTGTTTAGCCCTATGTACATGACCGAACCGTGCAGCATAGTGAAGTGGTGTCCAGCCATGCATGTCTGGTTCCTTGGCCAAATCTTTCTTCCAATCCAACAATGTTTTGGTGCCTCCTGGAGTACAATTACAAAAGCAATAACAAAGATGAAAACCACCTGATCAAGGAAAATGCTTCCTATCTTCCTAAAACATGGGGACAAAATTTTCTCTGCCATTCCCCACCCTTCCATCCCTGCTTCATAGATCTGAGGGAAAACTACACTAGTAATCTTGAGAGTATCTCGATGACAAATGCTATAACAGCATTGCCAAAGTTATAACACTACAAGATACAAGAGTTTTAGAGATCAAATTTTTGAGTGATTTGGTCAAAACCCTCATAATAAAATTTTCATGTATTAAGGACGGCACAAAATTTTTTTTTGAAAATTCTAACAAATATTATTATTATCAAAATATTAAACTTCAAAATAATATAACTTTTGATATAGATGTCAATTTTTAATAAAATTAATATTTTTAGAATGTTTTTATTAAGACCTATCAGATAAGATTCACATTGACTATCAAATTCTTTTTTTTTTTTTAAATTATTACCGTGGAAATTGATGTAAACAAGAATAAAGAATATGTTACTCAGATCACAAGAATATATTACTCGATTGACAATTACTCTATTTGACAAGAATATGTTACTGTCTTCACAAGAATATGTTACTCGTTCACAAGAATATATTACTTTGGCAATATTGTCCACGAAAGAAAAACAAGAAGATATTTTACTTTTTCCTTACTCAATTATGTGTTTTCTCCTTAGGGGGTTTATTAAAAAAAATAAATTAGGCTGTCCTTTTCACCAAATAAGGGTCCAATAGAGGGGTTTTGACTAAATTTTCTTTTTTTTTTTTTGGTCCCTAAAAGTGATTTTTTTTTTTTTTTACAAAAGACATTTAGGGACTAATTTTCATCGTCGTGAGGATAGTAGCTAAAAGGGCATCCCCAAAAGTAAAAAACAAGACTTTTAGTGACAAAATTTTGAAAATATCACTAATAAATACATTTTTAGGGACAAAATAATTTGGTCAAAACAAGGTTTATTTTTTGAGACAAAAAATTTGGTCCCCAAAAAAAATAAAAATTCATAATTAATTTCCAATTTTCTTTGCTAAAAATAATGACACTTTTTGCAACAAAAATATTTGGTTCCTAAAAAATAATTTTGTTCCTAAATTTTGGTCTCTAAAACCTTAATTTTTGTAGTGTAATTTGGCAATCTATAGTAGCAAATTGTTAAATTATAACAATGAAGCTCCAATGATCACATGTTATTTTGGCAAATCTCAACCAACCTTTTCTCCAATTTTATAGTTGATGTTTGGATATAGGTTTTTGAGTGATTTTTTTTATTGTTTATTTTTGGTCATGACCTTTCTAAAACTTTTTATACAAAAAAATATATATATTTACATTCTATCTTACTAGACAAATATAAAAAATATAAAAAAAATTAAAAAAAATATAAATATAATTCACCTCACCCAATAGCTCTATCTAGAACCCTCACTCCTGCCTCAAGACTATCATATGTCTCTCACTCCTATTCTCTCCTTTGTCTCTCTCTCTCTCTCTCCTTTGTCTTCTTCTCCAGCTCTCACAACCAAATATGTTGAAAACCTCCATTGATTAGTCAAGCATCTCCATCGATTAGTCTCTCCTTCTTAAACTCCATCAACCAATCGAAAACCTTCATCGATCAGAGCATCTCTAACCACACGACCTCTTTCTTCCCTCCTTCTCTTTTGGAGGGTTTCTCACTCACCCAAGTAGGGATTATGAATGGCAATGGGCCGGGGCGGGGCCGGGGATCACACTCCCCGTCCCCGATCCCCAAAGGCCAAAAATCTCGCCTCGATCCCAGCAGGGACGCCATCACCTCCCCCCCCGCTCCTGCTCCCTAACGGGGATCGGATTTCCCCAACCCCGAAAAATTCCCGACCTGTTTGTTTTTTTGTTTGTTTGTTTGTTTTTTTTTTTTATAATTTTGTTCAACACAAAAACAATAACAATTTTTTTTAAAAAAAAAAAAAAAATATGTTTCTTCGTCATCATCAATCATCATCATCAACAATCATCATCAATAACTTAAAAAAAATAATAAAATAAAATAAATTTGAAATTGTTCATTACACACACACACACACACACACATATATATATATATATGTATCTATCATCATTATCATCATCATCAACAACTTGAAAAAAAAAAAAAAAAACAGATCTAAGTAATCGGGACCGACCGCTTTTGCTTTTCTATCATCATCATCAACACAGATTTGCTTTGCTTTTCACAGATCAATCTGGCGACGCCGGCCAAGCCGTATGTCATTGTCTAGGTCAAACACTAGAGTTGCGATGGAGGTCGAGAGAAGTGGTGCGCTGACGGAGGAGTGATGTCGAAATCTACGGCGGAAGAAGGCGAGTTGGTGCTTCAGATTCAAGCAGAGGATGTGGTGGTGGAGGATCGACGGATCTGTTCAGATCTATCTTTGATGATGATGATAAGAAGTGAGACACTGAGAAATAGAAATCTGAGTGAGGGAGAAAGATATGAGAGGCGTGTTAGATAGAGAAGGGGTAAAATATAGAGGGGTTTGGTTTATATATATACAGAGGGGTAAAATAGTAATTTCACTTCGGGGACAAACAGGGCCAGGGACGAGGACGGGGCTGAAACACTTATCTCCGTCCTCGGCCTGAAACTGATTGGGGATTGAATTTTGAATACCATCCCCACCTCGTTGGGGATATTTTTCATGAAAAAACTACTCAAATCGGGATCGGAGGGTCGGGTTCCCGTCGGTCCGGGTTCAAATTGCCATCCCTAGTAGGGATGTAAGAAAAACAGAAAAAACTGACCAAACAGATTGAACTGGACTAAACCGGTTATATTTGGTTTATTTTTTTAACAAGAATTGATCTGTGCAGTTTTTCAATTTGATTTTTTTTTAGATTTTTAGTTTGATATCGGTTCAAGCACCTTGTGCACCGAACTAAACCAAAATTGACCGCTTCAACATATATTATATTTATAATACACATATATATATATATATATAATTTAATAATATAATGATATTAATAAGTATAATAAATTATTAGCCTTAATTAATTATCCTTATCATCTTTATAACCTAAGTTTATAAAATCTTATTATATATAATCTTAATTCTAACTTATTATTCTTGAAACCTTAGTTATTTTTAATTTTTTGTTAATGTAGGAATTGAAAAGTATTTATTAAAAGGATGGATTGAATATATTTGAAATGATGGACAAATAATTAATTTAATATTTTTATATAAATTAGTGATTATATTTGAAAGTGACTCAAATTTAAAAGGTCCTAAACTGATTAAAACACACCGTATCGAACTGTTTTAATCGGTTTGGTTCAGGACAATTTGATAAGAGAAACGATTTGTATCAGTATTCAAAATAATAAAATCGATATTATTGATTCGGTGAATTTTTTTAACTAAATACCAACCATACCGAACCGATTACATCCCCGCACCTAAGGTCTTCCTGTCTCCTTCTTCAGTTTCGGTGAAGATCAGTTCGAAACCTGATGAAACCCTTTGAAACCCACTAAGTTCGAAACCGTCAAACCTCCTCTCTATCGATCCACCGAAACCCTCACTCAAACCCAATGGTTAAACCTAACTCAAATCCTAATTCAAACTCTCCTAAACCGAAACCCTCATTCAAACTCTCCTAAATCAAACGCCTCTCAAATCAACCAATATCATGAAATCAACCTTGCGGAGGTGGTGCCGTATGGGCATGCTCTTCAACGATCGATTCGGAGTAGGCAACGAAGTCACATTAACATTGAGGTTTGTTCTCAATCTCCTTGACCGCCTTTCTTCTTCTTCTTCGTGATTGTCGCTTGCTATTAATTTATTTATGTTTTTGTGATGATTTTTGTGTTGATTGTGTTGTTGCAAATGATTCATCTAGACTGTTTTGTTTATTCTTGTTCACTTTGGAGCGAAAATTCTGTTATCTTTGATGGTGTAACATGTTTGGCAAATGCCAAACCTTTTGCCAAATTTGGCACCAGAAATGGCATTTGCTATATTCTGTAGGAGGTATAGTATTGGCAATGCCATTGGAGATACTCTTATACTTTGGTTCTTGTGTCATTTTGGTTTCTATAATTGTTATTGGCTTGAATTTGAACATTATTTTTTTTTTACTTTGTCTCAATTTGGTTTAATTGATTATGACTAATGAATGATTATTTTATAGAAAATGAGCATATAAGCTTTATGAGTGATGTTTTTAGGGGCAAAATTATATATTTGATCAACTCAGTCAGTTAATCTCAATCAACCCAATGTTCTTTTTCCGTAATAACCTAATGTTATTGTCAATTGAACTAAATTAAAACAAAATCTAAAATTAATTTTTTGCAATACAATCTTAATTAGGCATGGTCTTTTTGTAATTTATAATATTTTGGGAAATGAATAGATTTTATCTATAGGTCATGAACTAAATAAACTTTGCTTTATATACTTTTAAGGATCTAGTAGACTCAATCGATAATTTGTGGACTAAATAGACGATTTGACAATAGTTTAAGAGTAAAAAGTGAAATAAACTATTTATTTAATTATCCTTCCTAGATAGTATAGAAAAATTTATTGAATCTCAATCAGTGACAGCTTCAAAATTAAATCTCAATAATTGAATTAATTGCAACTAAAAATATAAGAATAGTAATATTTAAGTGATACACTGATATAATTTGTTCAATTTTTCTTTGATGTTATAACTCTTGTATAGAGTAATGCTAGAGACTCACATTTGAGACTCCCAAATACACTCACAATGATGTGATAAGATAATAAAACCCTATATAATTGAGTATGTAACAAATAAAAAATTGACACACATAATTTCACATATTTGTAAGTGAAATTGTGAGGTTTTATTAGGAGTTTGAAAATTTTTGTAGAGTATTTTTTTTTCTTATGTAAATGGTTAAAATATATAAAAGAATAATACTAAATTTTATCTTTTTAAATTTTTATAATAATATTTTTTTTATTTAAATTTATCTTTTCGAGTGATATGTACAAATACAGGCCCCATATTATGGATTTGCTTAACCGCTACGTATACATACCTTCATTGTTAGAAATTACTGCAGCGTGCAAAGCTGTTCTACCACCAGGGCCATCATAAGCCGGTGCTCTGCAAGTTTTAGAGATATCGGACACCACTTCATGGTACCCTCTCTCGGCAGCAATGTAAAGCAGAGTTTCACCGGCATTGTTTGCCGGGTATGTAAACTCAGGATCTTCGTCAATCAACAACCTGACCAGATCGGTTTTTGGTCGTAATGGCTTTGGTATTGGTAGAGCTTTGAATGGGTTTATTATGACAAGATCAGGGTGACGATACCTCACAGCGTCGTGTAAGGCCGTGTCTCCATCATAATTTGTCGCCCTCAACATCTTCTTGGTGATTTCAGAGCCGCTTTCTATCTCTACATGATCACGATCCAGTAACGTTGCACATTCAATGAGTGATTTGACTATGTCCGAGTGTCCGTCCCTTGCTGCAACATGGAGAGCGGTGTCGCCTTTTGCATTCTGACGATTTAACAGCGACGAATTCTTGCTTAGGATCTCTCGGACACATTGTGAATTGCCGAATTGGGCTGCAATGTGGAGGACAGTGTTCTCGTTTGGAGTGACCTGGGCTTCAAGTTGGTCAACATATTGCTCCAAGACAACTTTGTCGCCTTCCTTGGCAGCTCTGTATAAAACAGGATCCATGTCTGACTGCTATCTATATTGTTTTTGGAACTTAATTAGCTTGCCTTTGCATTTGTGTGTATATATATATGTTGTTACCAATTGGTTGTTGGCCGAGTGGTGATTGGAGCTCGGCTTGGAAGGACGGACTACGGTTCGATTCCCCGCAACGCCAATTGGGAGGGGACTTGAGCCTTTAATCCAGAACTGCTCCCCGGATCCGGATTAGTCGGCCTAAGGGTCGGATACCGGATGGTTGAACCAAAAAAAAAAAGTATATATATATGTTGTTTATTGAGAGGAGTGGGTAGTAGATTAGCAATGCTCAACAATACAACTTGCAATCCGTGGGATTCATTTTGGATCTTATTTTGTTGATTCGAACCGTTCAAATTTTAAGAACATCGAGAAGAGTATATTCTAAAAAATCAAGTTAATCGGATATTAATAACCCTTCATAAGATCAAATTTGTGTTCAATTTGATACATAAATACTCTTTTTTTTTTTCTTCATATAGATATGATTTGATGAGATATTCGATCAACTTATTTTTTTAGAAATATATTATTGTCGATGTTTCAAAAACTTTGAATGTTTAGATCATTAAAATAGAACTCGAAATAGGTTTTGTGAATCATATAACAGTCACCGCTTTGCATTACGCATAACAGTGACACCAACTCTCGAAAAAAAAATCTAACAATCGCAAGCACTATAAGTGTAATATCTCACCAATTCGTTCTGGGATACTTTTCATGTATATCGTATTTCTATAGCAACACTTGCAACACAAGTTATATGGAAAAGCTTTGTACCTGAAAAACAATCATTAAAATGAAAAAATTTATTGAATGGCCCTCGAATATTATGCGATATTGCTTTTGTGGTGTTCTTGACCAATTAAAAACTGCAATACATATTGAGTGTGTTATTTCTTGTCTTCTACCTACCTAATAAGGTGCATCAATATTGTTCTACTCCTAAAGTTTTTCCGCCATGGTATTTGTTGAGAGCATCACACAATATCATACCGTATAATACTCTAGGATTACTCAATAATTACCCTAAAAATGAAGGCTACGAGCCTATTAGTAAAATAACTAGATGTTGATTTGTAGTCGACTTTAGGTATGTCAAAAGTATGGTTTCAAATATAGGTCATTAAGTATTGTATTGATTTTTATATGTCAGTATTTTAAATCTTCAACATAATTATTCATCAATTGATATTATTCGATATGAATTAATATTTAATTGTATCACCAATATTAACATGCATCTCAATATTATTATTTAAAATTAGGATCCGGATTGGGCCTATGGGTCTCACCACGAGTCCAATTTCGATGATTCAAATCGTTCAATATGTAGCACTCGTTGAGTATTTCATCTTTGTACAAAAATACGTTGATCGGATATCGATAGCCACTTGATCAGAAAATATTTTTGTCAGTAATTTATTTTTAAAATTATATTTACCATTAACAAAAAATATAATCTGATCAAGTGGCTATCGATATTTGATTAACGTAATTTTTTGCAGGAATGAAATATACGACAAGCCTTACATATTGAACGGTTCAAATTATCAAAATTAGACTCATTGTAAATCTTACAAGTCCAACAATATGTTCCAGTCCAATTTCGGATCGGAAGCTGACTTGATCCTTAAATTTAATACCGGAACTGAAACTAGAACAAGTAATTTTGAAGTTCTAGAAAATGCCCCATTAAAAATTGAAAATCATTGTCGTAACTAGAACTAGAATTAGTAACTAGAACTAGAATTAGTAATTCTGAAGTTTGGGAGGATGGCCCACTAAAAATTGAAAAGTACAGTGGCATATATCTTCCTCGCAGTGTGAAATTCCTCTTCACATTTTATTCTTTTTTTTCTTTTCTTTCTATAAATCACTACCTAAAACTAAATTGATAGCCCAAACAAAACTTAATTAAGGTTGTAAATGAGCGTACTGATTCGAGTTTTATTGAGTTTGAGTTTAACTCATTTATTTATTGAGCTCGTTTATTAAGTTCAAGTTTGGTTTGATAACTAATTAGACTCCAGTTTGGCTCATTAATATTAATGACATTCTAGTTTGGCTCGGCTTGATAAGATTTTTTTTTTCTTATGTATATTATTTAATATATAAAAATATATTTATTATATAATTTAAATAAAGATAACTCGACCTTGACAATCCGAACTTATTCGAGCTCGAATTCGGCTCATTTATTAAACAAGTCAAGCCAAGTCGAGCTGAGCCCTTAACAAATTGAGCCGAATCAGTGCACAAGCAGCTCGTTTCGTTTGCAGTCTTAACTGCAATAAACCCTATCAATGTCCTATTTTCTTTCACTCTTTCTGTTTGTTAATTAGATTCCTTTACAATTCACTTTATGCAATGAAGTAATATATCTTGCTTAATTTTTGAAATTTACTTCCTCTTTTGTCTTCCTCAATCTACTAACTATTTCACTTCCTTTTTGTGTGTACAAAGATTTTTCCCATTGATTTGAGTGATTCCTTGCTTCAATGACATCAAAGTCCTTACTTTTAGGCAAATGTTAGTACTTGTTAAGATGTAATAAATAATTATAAATATTATAATTTAGTGAGTTTTACCAATAATATTTAAACAATAACATTGAAAGTAATAATAAGAAAAAATTAAGTGAAAAATCCAATTTAAAAAGGGTATAAAATATTAGATTTAAGGTAAAATCTTATTTGGTGATAAGAACACGTCGGAAAAGTCATCATGAAGAAAAATTGGCTAGAAAAATCATCGAAAAAGTTGTGGTGGCTAGTGACCGGCGGCTGGTAGCAACAAGTGGTGGTGGTAAGGTAGAGAAATGTGTGATATTCAATAAATAGGTAGTTTAATGAATTTCAATAGATAAGAAAATAGGTTTGGTGAAAATTGAGTGATTTCAACAAATAATTGTCCTTGTTAACAAATTGTGTCCTTTTGGTCAAAAGAGATTGATGGAGATCCATCAACACCCACACACATATAGAGAGATACTCGATCTCATTGGTAGGAGTTTCGACAACCATGTCATGATTAAATCGACATAAAAAATGGCCTGATCTACAGGCATTGAGTTAAAGAGATGGCAACAGAAAATGTTGTTTTATCTTACAACTCAGAATCTTGCCTGGTTTCTCCGTGAAGAGGCTCCAATACTTAGAGAGGATGAAAGTGATCAACAAGTTGTTGCCGGTGTAGACGCTTGGAAACATTCTGATTTTCTGTGCAGAAAAACCATCCTCAATGGTCTTGACAACATGTCGTAAAATATTTACAGCTCTCTGAAAATAACAAAAGAATTATGGGATTCTTTGGAGAAAAGATACAGGACAGAGGATGCCGGCACAAAGAAATTTGTTATCGGCAAATTTCTGGACTTTGTTATGGTAGACTCCCAAACGGTAATTTCTCAAGTTTAAAATTTTCAATTAATTTTGCATGATATTCATTCTGAAGGTATGTCTCTTAACGAGTCTTTCCAAGTCGCTGCTTTAGTGGAAAAGTTACCACCGGCTTGAAAAGATTTCAAAAATTATTTAATACATAAACGCAAGGAGATGACCATGGATGAATTGATTGTAAGACTAAGAATTGAGGAAGATAACCGAAAGGCTGAAAACAGGAATGGTAAAAATCCCATTGAGTCCAAGGCTAATGTGGTTGAACAAGTGCACAAACCACATAACAAAAAGAGGAAGTTTACTGGAGATGGTCCTAAATAAGGCGATAATAATGGCAATAAAAAGTTCAAAGGTAAATGCTATAATTGTGGCAAAACCGAACATCGAGCTTCTGATTGCCGCCGCCCTAAGAAAGATCGCGGAAGTACAAGCAAGAAGACTACCAATCAAGCCAATGTGACAAAACTTGATTACATCACTGACGGGGTAAATGCAATCAATCTCTTTGCTGTGGTGTCTGAGGTTAATTTGATTGGAAATCCCAAGGAATGGTGGGTTGACACTGGGGCAACTCGTCACATTTGTGCGGACAGAAGATGTTTACTACTTACAATGAGGATGCAAATGGTGAACAACATTTCATGGGAAATTCTTCTACTTCTACTATGGTTGGACAAGGAAAGGTGATCTTGAAGATGACATCAGGGAAGGAACTTACCCTCAACAAAGTACTGCATGTACCAAACATCTAGAAGAATTTAGTTTTTGGTTTTTTGTTAAGTAAAAATGGTTTTAGACTTGTATTTGAGTCTGATAAATTTATATTAACAAAGAGTGGTATGTATGTTGGTAAGGGATACATGAGTGATAGTCTCTTCAAGTTGAATGTAATGACGGTTGTACTAAAACTTTCTATTAATAGAAATAACACATCTTTTGCTTATATTTTTGAGTCGAATTTATGGCATGGTAGATTAGGACATGTAAATTTTGATGCTTTGCATAGATTAATTGGTTTGGATTATATATCAAAGTTTGAAATTAATCCTAATCACAAATGTGAGATTTGTGTATAAGTGAAACTAACTAAGGCTCCATTTAAATCGGTTGAAAAAAAACCGAACCTCTAGAATTAATTCATATTGATGTATGTGATCTTAAATTTGTTCAAACTAGAGAAGGCAAAAAATATTTCATAACATTTATCGATGATTGCACAAGATATTGTTATGTATATTTACTTAGAAGTAAAGATGATGCCTTAGAAATGTTTAAACTCTACAAAACTGAAGTTGAAAATCAACTTGGTAAAACCATTAAAATGATTAGAAGTGATAGGGGTGGTGAATATGATGCACTATTAAATGAATTTTGTGCATGACATGGCATTATTCACCAAACTACAGCACCCCATTCTCCACAGCAAAATGGAATTACTGAAAGGAAGAATAGAACCCTTAAAGAAATGATGAATGCCATGTTACTAAGTTCAAAGCCATCAGAGAACTTGTGGGGGGAAGCAACATTGTTTGCTAATTATGTTCTTAACAGAATACCCCATAAGAAATCCAACAGCACTCCTTATAAATTATAGAAAGGATGACCACCTTCTTATAAATACTTAAAAGTATAGGCGTGTTTAGCGAAGGTAGAAGTTCCTGTTCCTAAAAAGACTAAGATATGACCAAAAATAGTGGATTGTGTGTTTATTGGTTATGCTCAGAATAGTAGTGCATATCGGTTTCTGACTTATAAATCAGAAATACCTGATATATATGTGAACACTATTATAGAGTCAAGGAATGTTGTGTTTTTTAAACATGTCTTTTCTTATAAGAAAGGACAGGAATTAAGTTCATAGAAAAGAACGTATGATTGTACACAAAGTCAAGAGACTAATGACAATCAAACACAAGAGACTAGTAATGGTCTCGACCAATAGGATTTAACTGATGATGAACCAAAACGAAGTAAGAGAGAAAGAACATCAAAATCCTTTGGTCTAGATTTTCTGACATACCTCTTAGAAAATGAACCTCAAAGCTTTAAGGAAGCAATACAGGTCCTGAAGCACCTTTGTGGAAAGAGGTTGTTAATAATGAAATTGAATCCATTATGCAAAATCATACTTGGGAATTGGTGGATCTTTCACCTGGTTTTAAACCTCTTGGATATAAGTGGATATTCAAGAGAAAAATGAAAGCAGACGGTTCAATAGATAAGTATAAAGCAAGACTTGTAGTAAAAGGTTACAGACAAAAAGAAAGTCTAGACTATTTTGACACATGTTCTCTTATGACAAAAATAACATTCATCCGCATGCTTATTGCCATAGCAACATTGTATAATTCAGAGATACATCAAATGGATGTTAAGACAGCTTTCTTAAACGGTGATCTAAATGAAGAGATCTATATGGAGCAACCCAAAGGGGTTGTAGTGCTAGGGCAAGAAAAGAAAATTTGTCGGCTTGGAAAATCTCTTTATGGATTAAAACAAGCACCTAAGCAATGGCATGCAAAATTTGATCATGTGATGCTTACTAATGGGTTTAAGATAAACGAATATGACAAGTGCGTCTATGTTAAAAACACTGACAAAGGTTATGTCATCGTTTGTCTTTATGTGGATGACATGCTTATCATTGGAAGCAGTCAAAACATGATCAAATCAACTAAGCCAATGCTGAACAAAAGATTTGATATGAAAGATATAGGGGTCGCAGATGTAATATTAGGAATAAAAATTACTAAAACATCTGACGGATATGCATTATCTCAATCACATTATATTGAGAAAATTCTTGGTAAATTTATCAAGGATGATATGAATGTAGCTAGAACACCTGTAGACATTAGTCTTTATTTATCGAAAAATAAAGGTGATGCGGTGTCTCAGTTAAAATACTCCCAAATCATTGGAAGCCTAATGTACCTAATGAATTGTACTCATCCTGATATAGCTTATGCTGTCAGTAAATTGAGCAGGTACACTAGTAACCCCGGAGAAGACCATTGGAAAGCGATTATTCAGGTTCTTAGATATCTAAGATTTACCCGTGATCATGGTTTGAACTTTACTCTATATCCTGCAGTACTAGAAGGTTATTGTGATGCCAATTAGATATTGGATACTAAAGATTCAAAATCCACTAGTGGATATGTCTTTACTCTGGAAGGCGCTGCTGTTTCTTGGAAATCCATGAAACAAACATGCATCTCACGATCCACAATGGAATCTGAGTTCATTGCTTTAGACAAAGCAGGAGAAGAAGCAGAATGGTTTTGTCATTTCTTAGAAGACATTCCAATGTGGCCAAAACCTGTGCCAGCTATTTGCATTTATTGTGATAGTCAATTGGCAATAAGCAGGGTATAGAATCATATGTATAATGGTAAGTCACGACATATTTGTCGTCGACATAATCCCGTAAGGCAATTGCTCTCAAATGGAATAATCTTAATAGATTATATAAAATCTAAAGAGAATATTGCGGATCTGTTAACAAAAGGTTTGACAAAAGAGCAAGTGTATCGTTCATTAAGGGGGATGAGATTAAAGCCTATTACATAAGAGTTATCATAATGGTAACCCTACTTATATGACTAGAGATCCAAAGAACTAAGTTCAAAGGGACAACTAAGTTATGTGTGGCTCACCAGAAATCATCAAGGGATTAAAATTTCCTACCAATTCCTATGGTAAGACTAATATCTGCAACATGTGTTGTATGTAGGGGGTTTAAGGATAAGCTTTGCTTTTAATGATTACTTATATCTTGATTTAGGCATAAAATCAAGACGAGTATAAGAGATACTCACAATAAGAATCACCTATATGAGTGTCGAATTGGGGCCAGTTCTATAAGAATGACGAGGCTAAATTCTCTAGAAGCATTCATGAACAACCAAGAACGTTCAAGGCCAAAATGAACACAACCCTGAGAACCACAATGTGCTAGAAGATATTTTGTGTGAAATTTATTGTCTTGGCTTACACAAATGGCTGAACAATTCAAGGCATCGCGTCCATTGGTTAGCTAGTAAGTTCGATAGGTTATCACTAGGGAAGGTTCAAGGCCAAAAATGGCCTATCTTGATGCAAGATATTTTCGATTTATACTCTTTCAACAAATTTTGCATATTGTTTCATTTCCATTGTCATCAAATTCCATTCATGTGGGGGATTGTTAGAAATGGTTTTGGAAAATATGATTTTTCCTTAACTGTGGTCTATTTTTTAGGTGGGACCCATACGCCAAAATTGGCAGGTCTAAGTGGTAACGCGTTCTATGTCGCGTTGTGATTCACGTAGTATATTTGGTTGCTTAAAACCATTATCGGGTGAATTGGAAATTTAAGCCAAAGTGAGCTCCATAGAAATGGAGTTTTTGGTGGAAATTCCTCAAGGTTTGAATAAAGGCTTGTCCCATATTGGTTTGTTGGGAAGAATTTTGTGAGTTTATAAGGCATTGGTTTGTAACTTGGAGAGAGCCCCAAGGAGCACCCTAAGTTTGTAGAAGGGAGAGGTTATAGGCAAATTGGGCTACACCCATTGAACCCAAAAATAAACACATACACGTGTGCTGTAGTCGCAATCCGTCCAGTCGGTTGGGCTGGCGTAGGCTTAGGCGCGAGTGCGTGGTGTGAGGTTGGGTTGGGCTTGTCCGGCCCAGTACTTATCTTTTTGGGCAAAAAACATTTGAATTTTATTTTTCTAAAATTAAATTCTAATTTTTTGAAATTTGAATTTTGAAAAGTAAATTCAAAAATCTGTCTGGTTTTTGGTTTCAAAATTCAGTTGGAAACTCTTCAAATTTTCTGTACGGGTTTATATCTGTTCGAATTTAAATCTGTTCAAATTTGAACCCAAACAGTTCCGTATCTGTTCAAATTCAAACCCAACAGGTTCAATACTAGTTCAAACAGGTATGCTACCTGTTTAATTCAAACTGAAAGGGTACCACTGCATCTATAAATAGGCAGGCCGTCATTTGGTTTTTTTACTCCAATTTTCGTCCCTAATTCAGTCAATACTTTCTGCGTTTTGTTGCATACAATTTTCTTATGGAAATAGTGTAAACACTTAGTGTGTTCGTTGTATAAATATTGTGTAGTGCTGCTACTATTCACTATTGATCATTTTATCCTGGGAGATAGACGTCCACTATCTGAAAGCACCGTAGAGAGGACGAATCTGTCTTAACGACACAATGTTAAACACTGGAGCTGATCGAAAATTTGTTCAAGAAATTAATTTGGTAAGTAATTAATTTACTCTGTTTTATTATTTTTTCTATTTTAGATTTTGATTTTATTTTTGTAACAAAATAAAAATCTATTATTTATTTATTTATTTTATATTCTAGTTTGATTTTTGTAATCAAACAGTCTCTTTCCTTTCCTTTATTGCTTCTGTATTCTGTTTGTTGTTAAGTACACAAATAAAATTAATTTTTTAAATACAGTGAAGATTGTCTAATGAAAACTGATGCAATTAGGTTAGGGGTGAGTAACAGATATACCAATCCACCCAAACCGATCGAACCGAACTGATCCGCTGCATTTTAGACGGATGCGTAATGATGAGCGGACAGTTGCGGATTGATTTTTTCTAATCCACCTAGTTTTGAGGTTCCTTTGGCTGCAATCGAACCACCAAACCGCGAGCACCCCTAGTAATTTGTAAGACTTTGTGTTTTCAATTTGTTTAGATATTCTGTTTGTGTTTTCAATTATTTTTTTTTATAAATATTCTATTGAATATATTCTATTGAAAAAGAGTTTTCAACTTAAATATATTTTGGGAATTAAAAAAAATAAATTTATTATTTATCTATATTTTTTGGTTTATAAATCTAACTCTAAAAATAATAAATGAAAAAAGATTATATATGCTGGTTGGTTTTTGTTTTAAAAAACAGATATAAATATAACAATATAAAGGCATACAATCACTACTACTGCTCGGTTCATAGTTTTGGTAGTTTGAATTGTTTTTATGTTTTAAGAATCATAGATTATAATACTTTATGTGGATGAGGCATGCTATAATTGTAATATGTGGATGAAGTATGTTGTGATTGTAATATTCTAAAGTTTCAAACTTTCTTTCTTTGGACGAGACATGTAGTGATTGAAATACTTTTTTAAGTTATTGACTATAATACTTTTTTTTTTTTTTTTTTTTTGAGGAAGTAGACAAGTTGAATTATGTTGAAAATTTATAAAATTTTAAACTGCCAAACCGATTCATATCAATTCGCCAACCCGCTCAATCCACATTTGCCGGATTGGCGAACGGATGCGAATTGGTTTTCTTCAATCCGCTAATCTGGCGGACAGATGGCGGATTGGAGATTTCGTGGCCGCAACAGACCCCCCTGCCCCCCTCCTAAATTAGGCCTATAAGAACCAAATTGACACATTAGCGTCATGATATATTAATTGATACAGGTTAGCATTTTATTCATCAATATATTAATTGATATTATTCGATATGAATTAATATTTGGGGTACTTACCAATTAGTCCTATTAACTAGACTTATTTACCTACAGATCCTAACTAATAAATTTAACACTATAAAAATAAGAGAGTGATAAATTTATCACTAAAAATTTATTCATAAAAACAAAGAGACTGATAAATTTATCATTATAAATTTATTCATAAAAATAAAAGACTGATAAATTTATCTTTATCACTTAATAAATTTATCAAATAGGACTTAATGGGTAATAAGTCTCCAAAGTAGGACCTATTTGGTAATAAGTCTCCAAAATAGGACCTATTGGTAGTTTACCCTTAATATTTAATTGTATCACCAATATTAACATGCATCTCAATATTATTATTTAAAATTAGGATCCAGATTGGACCCGTGGGCCGCACCACGGGTTCAATTTTGATGATTCAAATGTGTAGCACTCGTTGAATATTTCATCTTTGTAAAAAATTACGTTGATCTGATATCAATAGCCACTTGATTAGAACATATTTTTATCAACAATTTATTTTTAAAATCATATTTACTATTGACAAAAATATGATCTAATTAAGTGCTTATCGATATCTGATCAACGTAATTTTTTACAGGGATAAAATACACGACGAGTCTTATACATTGAACAGTTCAAATTATTAAAATTAAACTCATTATAAATTCTACGAGTTCAACAATATGTTTCAATCCGATTTCAAATTGAAAAACTAGCCTGATCCTTAAAATTAATACCGGAAGTAAAACCGGAACTAGTAATTTTGAAGTTCCAGAAAATGGCCCATTAAAAATTGAAAATCACTGTCATAAACTAAAATTAGTAATTCTGAAGTTTGAGAGGATGGCCCACTAAAAATTGAAAAGTACCGTGGCACATATCTTCCTCACAGTGTGAAATTCTTGTAGTGCGTGAAATTCCTTTTCACATTTTATTCTTTTTTCTTTTCTTTCTATAGATCACTACCTAAATCTAAACTGATAGCCCAAACAAAACTGTAATTAACGTTGTCAATAAGTGGTACCGTGTCGAGTTTTACTGAGTTCGAACCTGACTCATTTACTTTTTGAGCTCATTTATTAAGGGTAAATTTGGGATCTTTCAAAAAAGATAAAAAGTTACTTAAAAAGTTAAAATATTAACACTATTCACCAAAAGTCAACAATTACGGTTGCACAACTCCCAATTCGAATTTTTCCCTACAAATCAATTTTTACAATTTTTTATTACACATTTTTTCATAAAAAGTCAAAAAGTTAACCCAAATATCCATATTTTCAACCTCAATTTTTTAGTCCAAAAAGACAAAAAGTACACTTATTTAGGACACTCCAAACAACCCCTAAGTTCGAGTTCGACTTGATAACTAATTAGACTCGAGTTCAGTTTGTTAATATTAATAACACTCGAGTTTGTCTTGGCTTGATAAATTTTTTTCTTATTTATATTATTTAAATAAAAATATATTATTTATATAAATAATATATTTATTATATAATTTAAATAAAGATAAGTTCACCTTGATGAGCCGAACTTATTCGAGTTTGAACTCGGCTTATTTATTAAACGAGTCAAGCCGAGTTGAGTCGAGCTCATTTCGTTTGCAGTCTTAACTGTAATCAACCTTGTCAATGTCCTATTTTCTTTCACTCTTGCTGTTGATTAGTTAGATTCTTTTACAATTCACTTTATGCACTAAAGTAATATATCTTGCTTAATTTTTGAAATTTGCCTTCTCTTTTATCCTCCTCAATCTACTAACTATTTCACATCCTTTTTGTGTGCACAAAGATTTTTCCCATTGATTTGAGTGATTCCTTGCTTCAACGATATCAAAGTCCTTTCTTTTAGGCAAATGTTAGTACTTGTTAAGATGTAATAAATAATTATAAATGTTATAATTTAGTGAGTTTTACCAACAATATTTAAACAATAACATTGAAAGTAATAATAAGAAAAAATTAAGTGAAAAGTCCATTTTAAAGAGGGTTTAAGGTATTAGATCTAAGGTAAAATCTTATTATTGGCTAGAAAAATTGCCGAAAAAGTCGTTGTGGCTATTGACTGACAACTGACAGTAACAAGTGGTGGCGGTGAGGTAGAGAAATGTGATATTCAACAGATAGGTAGTTTAATGAATTTTAAGAAATAAGAAAATAGGCTTGGTGAATTTCAACAGATAGACAAATTGGCGAATTTCAAGAAATTGACAGATAAGTTGATTTCAACAGATAATTGTTTTTTCAAACAAATTGTGTCCTTTTGGGCTAAAGAGATTGATGGAGATCCATCAATACATACACACACATATAGAGAGAGAGAGATAGACCCGATCTCATTGGTAAGAGTTTCAACAACCATGTCATGATTAAATCAAAATAAAAAAATGGCCTGATCTAAAGGCATCAGTGAAGATCTGAGTTGAAAATGGCTAGATCTGAAAGTCATCAATGATGGCAACAAAAGAAGAAGACAATGCTAAGAAGTGTGCGGGGTTGACAGCGATGGATGAAGGTGGTTGAGTATAGATTAGCGACAGTAGAGTATAGATCGACAATAATGGAGGTGATTGGTGAACGATGATGGTGGTGATGATGGCCAAACAATGACTGCGGCAGTAGTGAGTGGACGGTATGGCGATGTGGTGGTGGTGTTGCAACGATGGCGGTAAACAACAATGGTAGTGTGGCGACGGTGGTTGTGAAGCTCTCTAGAAAAATGGTAGAGAGAGAGAGAATAAGAAGATAAAAAATTTTTCTAGAAAAATGGAAGAAAAAGAGAGAAGATAATAAAAGAAAGAAATTTAATGAGGGAATAAATTTAATGGCAATATAGATATTGTAGGACTTATGGGTGCATTCCAAAAGTCAATAGGACGTATTAATATTTAAGTTTACTTAATATGACTAATTGGTAATTAATCCTATATTTAGCTCATAGGATTAGGCTGTGCTGAGATTTTGTGTCCATTTAACATTTGAATTGGACTTGGGATATAAAATATTAATTAGAATTATCCAATAATTATATTAAAACTTTTGTTAAATAATAATTAAAAGAGTCTAAATAATTTAATCTCTTCAAGAAAAAAATAAAAAAATTAATAGCCTATATTTATTGGATAAAATGAGCGGGTTTAAGATTTGAAAGTTTTTGTGGGATGGGATTTTTTATTTTTTATTTTTTAGATAGTGAACTGCAAAGCCATGGAAACAAAAGCATGAGGACTAGCAGCCAAACAGAACAAAGCTAGAAAAACTACTACTAGTAAGTAGCAGCATCCAAAGCAATCAAATGATCCAGTGATGGGGGCACCTCCTCCATCCAAACCTGTTGCTGTTGAAGACTGCGAGACACTCTAGCAAGAGAGTGAGCCACCGACTTTCCTTGTCTCAAAAAGTACAAACAAATTGTAAAAAAACAATTAATTATTTGTGAGTGTCTTGGTGCTGCAAATAACTAAGAACTATTTTTTGTGACATTCCTGTATCATAACAATCCACAAATTCATTGTTTTGCATCTTATTCATTCACATTGAAATTTAATTTAAATAAATTTAAACAATACCCATTCACCCAGTCATTGACATCCAAACCAAATATAAATAAAAATAAATATAATCAATACACATGCATTCATCATTTATTCATATTGAGTTTAGTGATTAAAATATTATTTTTTTGTCAAGATTATTTAATAAAAATAAGCAAATAGTTTGGATTGAAAACAAATTAAAATATTAAGGCTTAAATTAAAAGAATTAAAAATTAAAGATTTATTTTATTATACGAGTCAAGCCTTGGAGTTTTTTTTCTTTTACCCATTAAAATTTCATGAGCACCCATTCAGCGTAATGAGGACCACACCCTCATCATCAACAAACGATGAAGCCATGCTCAACTGATCCACAAGACTTTTGATGTGACTTAAATAAACCTCCATTGAATCAGAACTCTTTGATATAATTTAATTTGTTCTTGAGCTGACGAATGTGTGACCTAGACAACGAGGTAAATCGCTTATCTAGTGATAGCCAAACCTTAAAGCTCGTTTGAAAATGAATCACAGTTGTGAAGATTGCTGGAGAAAGAGTAGCGGTTATACAACTCAGAAGATGTGCATCGATCATACGCCATTGCATGAATTCTGAATTTGAAATCTCTGATCCAGAAGAATGTTGAATCATTGCTGGAGGACATTGATATGATCCATTGACAACCTTCAAGAGATTAGTAGCTCGAAGAATATTTTGCATCTGATGTTTCCAGATGAGAAAGTTTGTACTATCCAATTTGACAGTCACAAGTGAGCTTAGATTAGAGATTAACATTGCGAGATTGGGAGGGATGGTTGAAGAAGAAGAAGAAGACTCCATTGAAACTGCTTGATGAAGATCAAAGTTCTTTGAATGAAATGAAGATTAAATTGGTGCGAATGCTCATTGGAGCTCGAAGCTCCGATACCATGATGAATAATCCAAATCTTTCTTCCAATCCAATAATGTTTTTGTGCTTCCTGAAATGAAATACAGAGCATATAATGTAATAAATTAAATAGAAATTAAAAAACTAACCTCAAAATCAAAACCATAATCATTCATTTTCTTTAGCAATATTTCTGCCAAAAGTTCTCGCCAGTTTCTTACACCCTTCCCATACCATTACATGGTTGACTGAAATAACTGCTATTCGTTGGAAAAAAAGAAAAAGAGTCAATTTTCTTTAGGCTGTATCTGAATAGTGAATTCTTTACTCAAATTTATGATTCAAACACAAAGAATGGGCATTTTTAAACAAATTATAAAGTTTGAGTCAATCTAAATATTTTAACAAATACATGTTCATGTGTGCTAAATATGACTTTAGATTTGCTAAATTTAAATACTTAGATGGTGTTTGGGAAGTAGGTTTTTATGTAGATTTTATTAGATGTAGGATATTATTGAAGAAAAAATTGTGTGTGTTTGGGAAGATAGTTGGGTTTTTTTGTGGTTGAATGTGATGTTTGTGAGAGAAAAAGTGAAATGATTAGGGGGTTGGATGTGATATTTTGTTTGGATGTGTTTTTTTTGGTTTTGCAATTTTTTTTGTCTTTTAGTGGAAAAAATGAGAAAAAACCTAGGTAACATTCTTCCCAAACACCACCTTAATATTGATTATTTTTTTGTTAATATATATATTTTTTTCAATGTACCATTTACTTTCAAAATACAATTTTGAATTAATGTCTAAGACCATGCATATCACAGGTTTTATACTATTATCTGTTAATATGAATCCACTATTTTTTTGTCTAGAAAAAAATAAATAAAATCCAAAGAAAATTTGTTTAAAATTAATGACTAGTACCCTGGTTGTTAGAAATTAGTGCCGCGTGCAAAGCAGTTATACCACCAGGGCCACCATAAGCCGGAGCTCTGAAAGGTTTCAAGATTTCGGACACCACAACATGGCATCCTTTCTCTGCAGCGATGTAAAGTGGAGTTTCACCTGCACTGTTGGCTTCATATTCACCATCTTCTTCTATCAACAATTTCACCAAACTTAGCCCACTTTTTAGACCCATTTTCTAGAGTCAATGATGTATAAGTGATATGATTGGTTGATGATTAGGGAAAGTATGAGAGGGAGTGTTGCCTTAGATATCCGAATTGATTGCCACATCGTTAGACTTGAAAAGTGAGTCTAATTTTTGGACTTGAATAGCAATGATCACTTTGACTATAAGCTACACCAACAAATATTATGTAGACAAGAATTGAAATTAGGAGTAAAACACAATACAGGGCACTACTATTCCATTAACTTACAAAGAAATTGTAAGACAACCCACTAAATCTAATCCCTTTTGTCAGTGAACCAATAATCATCCGATAAACAATTACTTATTACTCAACTACTTGTAAAATTAACTTTTTGGGTACAAAATAATAAATGAGAAATGAGATGGAACAAAAAGTACATATGGTGATTGAGAGCTTTGATACCAAAAATTCTCTATGATTTCGAAGTTTGAATGAGAACTTGATTAAAAATATAATCAAGAGCCTAATATATCTCTAGCAGAGTATTTTGAGAAACAATACAGATTCACTCTAAAAATTTGATATATTGCAATGCATATATATTGACAATCAGACATTATTACAATAGCAATGGAACCATATGCTCGCATAGGCTTTGATTTACATCACTATCGACACAGATTGGGTGCCCTCAAACTCAAGCCTACAATCTCATACTTGAAATTAATATCAAAATACATTATTGATCAAGAATGCATTCCTTGATGTTATTCATCAGATATGAACATTGAACACTAGATAGGAGGACTGTAACACATGTAGTTTTTATAGAGATGACAGTTCTATTGCTATGTTGAATCTCTTTTTAATTAAGTTGTTAAAAATCCCGAAGAACAGGCAACTAGTAACGCAAACTACAATTGCTAGGGCTCGTGAATGTTCTAATACAGCATATGTGCCTGTAATGAATGCCAGCACCATTGCTACAGTCGCAACCACTACGAGATTAGCAGCGGAATTATAGTGCTTCAAAAGCTTATCACGATCCTTATATGGAGCCCCCAAAAAATAGATTACAATAGTAGAAGTGGATAATATCATGGCAATGGTATTTGTTACCGCAAAAGCTTTAAAAGCTGTTTTTCTTGTTAGAATTGCCATTCCTTGATTTGGGCCCCGGTTTCCATCGTAGCCACCAGGCATGGTGAAACCAGCTGCAAAAGTTACAGTTGCTATAAGTGCAGCCACTATCAAATGGGTGTCCTCTGTTTTCTTGATGTCTGTGGGTGTAAACCTTTTACGCTCATCATTAGCTTTCATTTTCTTTGTTAAATTCTCATTATCGTCGCTAATTATATTTCGCCAACCTAGCGAATGAGAAGGGTTACCTGGGTTACTAATGTTACGTTTTCATAATGTGTTGTTACATCAAGGGGAGTTTGATTTTCCTTGTTAAAGGCTATCCTATCTGCTCTTTTATCGTATATGAGTCGGTTTAAATGCAACGCAGTAGCAGCAAGGTGGAGAGGGGTGTTCCCATCAATATCTTTATGATTTATAAGGCTACTGAGCTGGGAATTTTCTAAGATGAATTTGACCGCCATTTTGTTCTCATTCTGCACTGCAACATGAAGAATATTTTGGCCTTTATCATTAACCATCTCCCAACAATCGGGACATTGTGATCGAAGCTCTTTCATTACACCAACATGTCCTTGACTAGCTGCTACATGAAGAGCTGTCTTCTTACCATCTTTGTCTGCAATCACATATGCAATGGATTTATCCACATCTAGTAGCTGTTTAGCCCTTTCTACATGACCAAATCGGGCCACATAATGAAGTGGTGTCCAACCATACATATCTGGTTCCTTGGCCAAATCTTTGTTCCAATCCAATAGTGTTTTGGTGCTTTCTGAAATTAAATACAAACATATAATATCTTAAATTGGAAAGAAAATAATAACAAACAATGTAACAATGAAAATGTTTTTTTTTCTTTTTTCTTTTTTACTTTCAGGAATATTTGTACAAGAAATTTTCTATGCATTTTCTTACCCTTCCTTCCCTGCTTCATAGATCTAAGATATGATGGATTATTTTTATGTTTTTTTTGTTATTGTGTTTTATGCCTACATGTAGTAGTAAAATTTCACAAGGGAATTACTTTGATGAAAATTGTTTATTCCTTATTGAAACAACAATTTTATTTTCCATTGTACTCAATTATTGGCAACATTTTTAAAATTGTCACTAAAAGCTCTATTTTTACTTTTCGAAACAACTTTTTGTTGAAAATAATAAACTTTGTTTTTATTATTAGGAGTTATATTTCCTATATTTAGTTATGCTAATTATGGAGGAATAAGGATATGCATGTAATGATGCATAATGGTGTGTTAAGAGCATTAGTAGTATGTTAATGTGTTAGTGATTACAAAGCATAATAGAGTTAGCGAGCCTTAATGTGAGTGTGTGAGTTACATGTTAGGATCTTATATATAGTCATGCAATTTATGTAATGAGGATAAAAATTAGTAGGAGAATATAATGAGAATGCAATGAGAATAACAGGAGTGAAATACAAGAGTTGCATCTTTTCCTTCTCTAATTCGCTTCCAAATTTGTGAGTGATTGTTGCGTGGCCAATTTATTTCTAACAAAGTGGCATCAGAGCCACTATGATCCTGGAAGTCTTTTCTTTTTTGATCAGCAAAGATTAAACTTTATTGATAAGAATCAAGGAAAGTTCCTTACATCAAACATCAATAAAGCAACAAACAAGGAAATAAACACAAGGGAGGTGCTATAAACATCAAAGCAAACCCAATCATCCCAACTAGGTTGGCAAAAAGGGGCAAGCCAAATCATTTGCATCACCATCCCCACAAATAGAGGTTGAAGAGGCATCAACTAGAACAAACATCCCAAGGGCCAACAGCAACAGGCCAAAGCAAACCCAAAACAATAAGGACAACAGCAGTCCAGCAGCAACCCATAAAGATAATGACCATTACATCTTATTGCATCAAGCTCGAAACAGCTTGGAAGTCTTGATAGATCATTGTAGTATATGATCATGGAAGAATCACCAAATATGTATTTTGGTGTGAGAAAATGATGTTCTCAAATAACAAGAGAATGAAGATTGTTCTCTTTTCATATTTCAAAGCATGTGACTTGTTCAATGTGGTTGAAGAAAAGCTAAGTAACAGGTTGCTTAAAAGAATTCGAGAGAAGAAACAATCGGAGCTCTGAAGAAGGCCATACATTCAGAGGTATGGACGTATATTGGAGATTCAAGAACACCATCATGTTTGGAAGTTGATTGATAGTATTGTCTCCAAACATGAAGGTAAATTGTTACCCATTGAGTATTGGGTACAATGCTTTGAAGAAGATGAGTTCAACAAAGAAGAGTGAGATGGAAAAACTCCAAAGAAGATTCCTTTGGGAAGGCAGTGAGGATAAAAACGGCAGCCATCTTGCCAACTGAAAATCAATTACAAATAGGAAAAAGTTTGGAGGTTTAGGCGTTCATTCACTTAAGCTAAAAAATTCTGTTCTCTTTGCCAAATGGTGGTGGTGTTATTGTACAGAAAAAATGCCCTTTGGCAAAAAGAATGCCCTTTGGCGAAAAGTAGGGGTTGAAATATACAAAACAAGGCCTAGCAGTTGGCTGCCGTTTGATCTTCACGGATTACGAATTTCCAAAGGTTGGAGAAGCATTCTTGAAGTGGGCAGCAGTGGTGACGTGTTCAGTGAATTATTGACCAACAATCTTGTGCTAAAATTAGGATTAGATTGTGATATTCTTTTTTGGACTGATCTATCGATTGGAGTTGAGCCTCTATCAACTACTTCCCCCTGGCTTAACTATCCTCTTTCAATTGTGTTGGTTTAGCTTGTAAAATTCAATTTTGGCAACATCTGCGACCATGGGAACTTGTAAAGCTGTAGGAACTCATCTCCACTACTTCTTTAAGACCAAACCAAAGTGATTCTCTTCAGTGGTCAATCGACAAACAGGGTCATTTTACGGTCAAATCTATAATTTCTCACTACCACTCTATCTCAAATGGGGAAAACTTTATCAGTATACGCTTATGGAAATGTTTGCTCCACCAAAGGTGAAAGTTTTCTGCTGGCTTGCTATAAAAGGCTGTATCGCATCAAGAGATCTTCTCGATAGGAGATCAATTCTCACTATTGTGAGGTGTCTTGTGTTTATTGTATCCGTAGCCGAGGGTGGGAGGCGGGCCCCCTGCAACGCCCTGAAAGTGCGTTGCAATCCTGGTGGGTTAGGATTGCACTGAAATTGATATTTATGTGCCTGTAGTGTTAGTTTTGGCCCATTAGTTTTTTACCCTATAAATTGTATCAATTAACACGTTTTAGGGTTAGAGAAAAATAGAGAGAGCTGCAGAGTGATTTGTAATACTTATTGCATATAGTGGATTTTGATTGTTTATCTGTTGTGGACGTACACTAAACCACGCATATCTTGTGTTTGTGTGTGTGATTGTTCTTCTCCTTGTTATTTATTGTGTGATTGAAACCAGATCGTTGCACAACAATCCCTATGGGAGCTGATTGCTTTTGTGCTTTACGTGGCTGCAATATTGAATCATCGGATCACATTAGGGCCGGTTCTGATTTTTTCAAGGTCCAAAGTAAACATTAAATATGGGGTCTTTCATACATATTTAAAAAAATGATACTCGCATAAAGTTCACTAAATTTTGCTTAAATAGATAACAAAGTTTACAATAACAAAAATGACTAAAATTTGAATTGGAGTACCCAAAAAGTGAACAAAAAATAATGAAGTATCACTTGAACGTCACCCTTCTTGCATTTTTAACTGAAAAATTACCAAACAAGCTTTTATATTCCAACTTATCAACTAAATCTTTTTCAGTAATATTTTTCAACATTTGATTATACTAACCATCTTCTATTTTTTATTTATTTATTTTAAATATACTGTCATGAAAGCTTTATTGAAAAATATTTTGTTTTACAAGTTTTTAAAAAGATTGCCAGGCAAGGCAATGAAATGTATATTATTGGGTTGGGCCTCAAATTATTTACACTTATTTTTACAAGTTTTTATAATATACATTAGGACCTTAATTTTTGGGCCTTTTTGAATTCGATTTGGGCCTTGTATTAAATATAATTTTGAACTTCTACAATTCAAGTCGTTTTTTTATTTTTATTTTTATTTTTATGAATTTCTATTTTAGATGGGGTCTTTTATTCATTTAGTACTTTGAATTGATTTGGGCCTTTTTCTTAATGGACTAGTATAAGACTAAATAATTGTGAGACCCTATTTTCAACCTTTTTTTTGGGGGGGGGGGGGGTCCAAAGAGGCTACTTGGGCCTATATCATATCCTCCTTCTTTGCCACAGATCATGGTTTGTTTGGTTGCATATCCTCAATTGGTGGGGTTTTGAATGGGTTTGTTCTATTTTCTCATTTTTTCAATGGTGGTTTTGTTAGGCTGCCGTAATTGACAATCCCGTTTGACAAAATTTCTTTTAATTGTAATTTTATTCACTTTCTTATTTTACTCAAGTTGTGAGTGTTTAGATGCGAATCTAACCCGAATTGTGCCATGTGTAGAGGAGTTTGTGTTGACATTTCGTATCTTGAGCATTCCACATTTCTTGTTTGCCATCTCGCTGACTATGTAAAGGGATTAGCGGTGAAGTGGATCATCTAGTACTTCTACTTGCAAACTAAACTTCTGGGAAAGATGTTTAACCGCTCGAGCAGTGGATGATGCGCTCCAGCGGTTGGCCTATATGATTTGCACCGCCTTTACTCACACTGTTTGAGCAGTCAAGTGGTGGCTCGAGCAGTCTTTGCAACTCTATTTAGTATAAAATGCGCCGTTTGCTCATTTTAGGGTTTAACCCGTCTAGATTTTCAGAGAGGTGTAAATTACAATGTGTTCTATATTGGATGGTGGTTTATATGAGTTTCCTTGATATATAGAAGGTGATCAATTGATCAACAAATTACATATTGTTAAATATCAAGGGTGGATTTTGTTTGTTTATTCACAAAAAGAGAGAGGTGTTAATCGGTGAAGTCCAGGAAAGTTGGGCCTAAAGCTTGGGTGGATTTCGGAGTGGCTCTTCGTTGTGGATTCGATATCGACATTATGGATTCAATGTTAGGCAAAACATTCTGAGGTGAAGACGGTGGTGGAAGAGGCACATCGAGTTTGGTTCAATTCGAGTGTGGATTCACTACGTAATTGATGATACTCATGTGTAATTCCTTTTTATCTTCTTAGTGGATTGTTTTGTAGCTTTGGCTTGTGGGGATTTTTTTTTTTTTTTGGTTATACAATTCGAGGTGCTCCAATTGTGATTTTTTTCATGTTAAATCATTGTGCTGATTTAACGTTGATTGTTTGATTGGGATTGATATTCACTATTTAAAATTGAAACATAATCAGGAATTAATATCTCGAGGGTTTTTAAGATTTTTCAAGCTCAATTCAAAGTATAAAAGCTTCAAAAAAACCATTTGGGATGCTTTTTTTGCTTGCACCTATTGGAACATATGGCTTTGTTGGAACAATGCTATCTTTAACCAATGTGTGCATAGATGGGTTCAAACAACAGAAGTCATCAAAATTCAAATGGCACTTTGGTCTAGGACTTCATTTGGCTATGTCGGCTTCTCGATTTCATCCTTCACTTACATAAAGTGAGACTAATCAAGTGAAAAAAAGAAAAAGAAAAAAAGGCTGCCCAAACATAATCCCAGATGATTCGACCATTTCCTTCACCCTTTTGAGTGCTATTTCTTCTCTTTATTCTGGTGTTTTGGTTAGTGCCTTACCATCTTTACACCTAGTGTTCTCTTTGGGTTAGTTTGTATCTAAACTTTTTTAGTATGCCAACCTAGTTGGGATGCTTAGTTTAGTCCTACTTCACCTCTTCTTAAAGTCCTTCAATTTTATTGATGTAATATCTAACTCTTTGGTGTTATCAATAAAATTATTTTTGCCTATCAAAAAAAAAAAAAAAAAAAAACAAAACAAAACAAAACCAAAAACAAAAAGAAGAAGAAGAGTGTGATGTTGAAGTTGTTAGAATAGGAATTATGTTAGAATAGGAATTAAGTTAGAATAGAAAATACGTAATTGTGTGATTGTGTTTCCTTATATTATACTCAGTATTATCAATATATAAGGGAATGAAGTCTAACTCATTCCCTAACCTTTTGTCTTCTCTAAACTTTCATGGTATCAGAGCCTCAACCCTAGCCCATTCCTCCTTACCTCTATCGACAATCCGGTCTTGAGTCCAGGAGACCCGATAGCCACTGTCGACCCTCCGACAACCCAAACCACACCTCCGCCAGCCTTGCCCAGGCCTTCAGCAGTTCACCTAGGCTCTCCGATAGGCTATTAGGCTTAGTCAGTAGCTTCTCTAAGTTCCTAAGGGCTTGTCAGCAATCCCTCTGACTATCTAAGGGCCTGTCGGCAATCCCCTTGGCCTTCGTGGCCCTTGTTGACAGCGTCTCTAGTATACGTGACTCTGGTTGGCATCTCTAAGTCTTCGCCTGCCTTCGTCTTCCTCTGTCTTGGTTGGATAGTCAACATCTTTTACTTCTTTCTCTTTTAATTCTCTTTCAAAACACAACTAGAGGGAAAAAAAATAATAATCTGGTGATGTAAAAAAAAAAAAAAACTGGCTTCTTAAATTCTTTATGCTTTTCTAGTTCTTTTTGTCTTGGTTCCTCCACTCTCATTTTTTGGGTTTGTGATTGGCTTTGTGATTGAGGTCTAGTGAGTAGAGTCTCCATGGCAGATTTGATTAGTAAGTCTATTACATCTCAGCCATCTTAGGGTGTGAGTTCGGTAATCCCTTCTCCTATGACTAATAATCTCAACCTTGGCCTTAAAATCACCACCTCTATATTTAATGGTCAGAATTTCCTCGCGTGGTCGCAAAGTCTGACTATTTTTCTGAAGAGCAGAGGGAAGATGGGATATGTGGATAGGAGGGTTCAGGCACCCAGTATTATTGACCCTCATTATGACTAGTGGGAGATCACCAATTCTCTAATTATGAGTTGGTTGATCCATTCTATAGTTCTGGAGATTAGAGAGGGCTACTTGTCTATGGACACTGCCCAAGATATTTGGGAGGCCATAGCTACTACTTATTCCAGGAAAGGGAACTTCTCATAGGGTTTCGAGTTACATCGCTCCATTGAAAGGTCGGTGCAAGGTGAGATGACTATCCTCTAGTATTTTACCTTCCTTAGCAATGGATGGAAGTGCCTTGATCATCTTCAGGATTACAAGCCTGTATGTCCCACCGATTCTGCTGGTTACCGGACATTTATAGCGCAAGAGTGGGTCTTCAAGTTCTTAGAAGGCCTAAATGTAGAGTATGATCCTGTCCAGAGCCGAGTCTTTGGCATGGATGTGCTTCACTCTCTCTAGGAAGCCTTTGCTTTTGTGCAAAATGAGAAAATTCGTCGTTCTACTATGCTTCCTCCTGTCACTAGTGATCGCTTTGCCTTGGTTTCTGCCCCTTCTTGAGATGGTATGCCTCGTGGTTCTCGTCCTTCCTCTGAGAAGGATCAGCTTTATTGTGACTACTACCGTAGACCTCGCCACACCAGAGAAACTTGTTGGAAGCAACATGGCACCCCTTCTGGTGGACGAGAAGACCATCCTGGTACTTGCGGGGGTCGGTTTGGTCAGTCGAGAGGCCGAGGGGCCAATGCACGGGTGCATCTTTTAGACACGGTTGAGCCATCACCTTCATCTCCAGTTGTCTCACCGGCTACTGATGTTTCAGGATTATCTGCCTCGAATTTTGAGATTGCTCTTCGCCACTTACTAGACCGTTAAGCCTCTCCTTCTGCTACAGGTGCACCCTCTTCTTCCTTTGCCAATTCAGGTAACTTGGCTTCATCCCCATGTGCATTGATATCTCATGCATCTTATGACGCCCCGAATCTACACTATAGGTTGCAGTCAAGGAAGAGTCACTAATGAGTCCTATGGTCAATAACCAAGTAAGATCCCAGATCACTGAAGGAGTCAAATTAGCCTCCCTTCTAAGTCCGGCTTTCTTAGGCAGCGCACTACCCTTTTGACAGATCTTAACAGGTATTGACACTAGGTCTCATAAGCAGCGATAAGGTGTATAAGTATTAGAATATAAGTACATAACAACCACGAATATCCTTAATTTCAAAAGCTTGTTGCATTACATTACATCCCAAAAAGAAAATTTAAATCTTCATATGAGCCTTACAAAATATCAAAAGGAATTTCTAACTTTCCTAAGATAGCCAAAAGTCTTCGAAGGTTTCAGGCTCGCTGCCTCCAAATTTATAAGCTTCTCTAAGACTGGCATGATACGCTGTGAGCTTTGAATGCCCAGTAAACACACACACACCCCGTCCATTTTTCCCCAGTCCAATACACAATCACAAATATAACATCAAGTAGTAAAGCATGATACTCAACTAAATAAATAAAGCGTTACAAGTTAGATGTTAGTAAACTACAAATCCCCCAAAGAGATTTCGTCCTCCCAACCACAAGAATCGGACGCGGATTATTCGATATGCCCCCTCTTTTGCTGCTTTGTTGCAAACCTTACCTCGGATGCCTACCAACGATTATGTACCGCATAGCGCCAACCGCAAGGCCTCAAAAGAGACGGTAATAATGGGCCTTGCCCAAATCCCTCCTCACACCAAACCACCTAGGGTCCGAATACAACCGCTCTGTTCAAGGGTTCCGAAAACCACTTGCGCAAGATTTTAACTTCCAAATAGGGAACGCATCCCAACAATCCATACATCACACATTATCATCTTTTTATTACTCAAGTGATTGAAAATCCAATACCATCCCAATTACGTTTTTCGTGGAGTTAAATGTTTTAAATCAAGGTTAGACCAACTTAACAAGATAATAATGTCCACATAAGCATGCATCATTAAGATGAAGAAGATAAAGAACATAACCATAACACATACAATATCATGCCAAGATATGATCATAAGCTAGTAAGCATTTTCATGAACACAAGAACATAAAACACCCATGCGCAACAGAATTTTCAGATTCAATATCACATAAGGATTAGAATGAAAGGACTATTTTAGATTTTTCACTGGACTTAGCCTTCCTATGGTTTGTAGAGAATTTAATCTAGTTTCCAGAACATGTTTCAGAAATGGGATAGCTTTTCTAGATTTTAAGTTATTTAGAAAACACTCCAGCGCTGTCCAGATTCATCGATCGTTACGAAAATTTGATTTTCTTGCAAACCGCTCACTGTTTTTCAATGAAACCAATTTTAGTTGAAAGATAACTCCTTAAGGAAGATTTTGACATAAAATAGAGGTCCAGAATAATTTCCTAAATTTTTCTAGAAATTTTGAAAGTTGGCTGCGAAAAAAGATTCTTAAGGCACAATACCCAAAACAAGAAGATTTGTGAGAAAAGAGGTCGACTAAGGGAAAATTTTCATTTCTTTTGTGATGAAAACATGCTAAATAACATATATTAAACTCAGAAAATTTGCTTGAAGGTGTGCCCTTGGAAAGTTTGAGAGATTGGTATGAAAAAGATAATTTTGTACCGAAATGAGGGAACTACAAGAGAGGTAGAATCATGGCTCAACTTTTATCATTTTTAACACAAGTAAATCATTAATAACACATCTGAAAACAATGTTTAGAACCCTTAAGAGCATGTATTTGAAAAAGGAAAATGAAAGAGAGGGTTGTGTTGTGGCTTACTTGCTAGGCTTGAACAAGATTGCTCTCCTCTTCCTTCCTCTCCCTCTCAAGACTTCTCTCTTGCTCTCCTTTCTCTCCTCTAGGCCGAATGTGTGTGAGTGTGTGTTGTTTGTGTTTGCCATGCTAGGGGGTAGTTGTATTTATAGGCAATTTTGGTGTAAAAAGACATAAAGGCCCATTAGTTGGAATTGGATTGAAAAGTTTGGATTTACTTGGAGTCTAATAGAATAGGAAGTTACTAGGGAGCTTAATCATGGGATTAGACAATATCTAGTTGGTCTCTAGTTGGAGTGAAACTAGTATTGGGAACAAAACTCTAGGTTTAGGGGTACTAGGTGTTAGGGTTTCTAGAATACCATAATTACAATTTCTTGAAAATAGGCCCCTCACAATCTCCTAGGGTGGCCGGCCATTGGGAAGGGAGATGGGGCATTTTTTATTCAATTAAGGTACTATGGACACATTTCCCAAAGTATATATGTGTATAGATCTCAAATTGATTGATGGTACCTATAGTATAAAAGTACATGTACTAGTTTTAGGGAAATTCTTGAAATTAATAAAATAAGTGAGGGCTTGGAATAAAACTTATGTTTTGGAAACTTATTTATATAGAATTAAATTAAATTAGGGTAAGGAACCTAATTCAGCTAGGATATTCTTGTTTTGATAAAAAAAAAAAAGCTAACCGACAAGATTCGAAATAATTCAAGAAACTAAGGGGCTTTAAGGAAATAATTCAAATATAAGGGTTTTTAAGGAGAATACATTTTTCAGGGGTTTCACACATCTGTACCATGGATTATTGATTCTGGTGCTTCATTTGGCTCCTTTAATTTTTTTTCAGAGTATAACCCCACCCCAGGTCAGGAAAAAATGTGTATTGTTGATGGTACCATTTCATATGTGTTAGGGAAAGGTTTAATTCATGCCACATCTTCCCTTCCTTTGTCTTTTGTTCTCTATGTTCCCAATTTCAGTGTTAATCTTTTATCTTTGAGTCATATTACCCCATGACTTAAATTGTAGCTTGATGTTTTTTCTTGATCATTGTCTTTTTCAGGACCTTATCACATGGAAGAGGATTGGCAATAGTAGAGAGGAACATGGGCTCTACATTCTAGATTAGACAAACAAGCTGGCTCATACATCTATTCAGTTACCATCCACCAAGGAAAACATTTGGCTGTGGCACCGTTACTTGGGCCACCCCTCCTTTTTATTACTTAAGCATTTATTTTCTTCTGTTTTTGAGAAAAATAATGTGCCAGATTTTCGATGTGAGTCTTATCAACTTAGAAAATAATATAGAGCCTATTTTGCTCCTTCTATTAATAAAAGTTCAGTTCCATTTTCTTTAATTCATTCTAATATATGGGGTCCTTTCCGTTTTGTGTCTTTAAACTGTCAAAAATGGTTTGTTACTTTCATAGATGATTGTTCCAGTGCCAATTGGGTACATCCGATGAAAGATAAAAGTGAGGTGTTTTCTGCATTTCAAAACTTCCATAAAATGATTTGTACTCAGTTTGGGACTTGTACAAATTCTGCTTCGACAATGGAGGAATATATCGACTGGTCTTGCCACTTACTTTGCCAATCATGGCATTATTTACCGACTTCTTACACTAATACGCCAAAGAAATGGTGTAGCAGAACGTAAAAATTGCCATCTCCTTGATGTCATCCGTTGTCTATTCTTTGAGATGTGGTGTAGACACCCCATTTTTGACCGACCTTAAGACTCAGACGTCACCAACTGAGCGCTTGGTGATGTTGCATGTTGTGCTCGTTCTGAGGTTTCAGAGTCTCGGCTGCGAGCCTTGCCTCCGGACTTCGGGGCTCTTTTGTGCTTTGCCTCGGTTTGCGAACCAGGTCTTGTTTTCTCTGTTTTCTCTTCCCGAAGGGAGGGAGAGGTCTCATAGACCATCTCTCAGTGGTCGTAGGCTACGTTTCGTGGTCGTAGGCCACTTTTCCCATTTGGAGGCCAGTTTTCGGTTTTCAGAGCCGTCGGCCATATGCCTCGGTTCGGGACCGCTTAACTACCTCCGTTTGCTCCGGTTTTTAGCACACACCTTGTTTCCTCTCCTTAGAGGAACACTGTGGCCCGGGAGACCACCTTCGTGGTCATAAGCCACCTCCGTGCTTCACACTGCTGAGGCCCCGTCATGTGTTTGGCCCCGAACCCTCGTTTTGCATCGGTTAGGGTTCATTTTTGGTATGGACCCTATTTTCATTGCTAGGAAGGTGGTAGGATGGTGGGAGACCAGCAATTCTTTTGAAAACCATTTTCTCTCTCCTCCAGTCAGTTTTCTTGACAGAAAGTTAGTTTTTCTTACTTTTGGGCCATAATTTTTGGTTTTTCATACCATCATTGTGTTGTACTCATCTGGGAGGCCACCAATATGGATAGGCCGACCAGTATTTCTTCTTGATCCTTTTGAACCTTGCTAGAAAGCTGGTTTTCCTTTCTCCTGGGTCACATTTTCTGGTTTCTCACCATACAGCTCTGTTGCACTCATCTGGGAGGCCACCTTTCTGGTATGGCCGACCAATATTTCTCCTTGAACCTGGTCGGCCGACCAGGGGGAGTGGCCGGCCGACCACCTTAACTGGTTGGCCAGCCATCTGTTTTTTGTCCTTTCTAAATGCATCACAGCTGTGCCAGCTGGGGGCCATTTGGTGCATCCTCCATACACGTGTATGGAGGATATTTGAAGCTTCCAAGAGAAGCTTTGGCCTCTCTTCTCTATAAGAGAGGCCCTCCTCTTCCTTTACTAGGGTTCAACAATTTTTGCTAAGGCTTATACACATCTCTCTCTATATCTCTACACTTGAGCTCCAAAACTCCATTGTTCTTGGCCATTACACCACACCTCATAGCCTACCACCTCCACCATCCATTCAATCATCTTGGAGCTATTTTTCAGAGGTTGAAGACTCACCTTCTTGGTCCAGAACTTGCTGCATTGCTATGCTACAAGGGTAAGTCCTCATTTCTCCCATTTTTTGCATTATTTTGCTTCATAACTTAGCCCTATTTGCAAGCATTTTTGGGTTTTGTCATAAACTGAAAAGTGTCTTCTTTTGAGCTTCTCTTGAAGTTTGATTAAGGGAACTTTTCTTTTTGAGGTCATCTACCTCCTTGTATGCTCTATCCCTCTTTGTAGGTTTATTTTGCTTCATATCTTAGCCCTAATTGTGAGCATTTTCGAGATTTATCATAAAATGAAAAGTGTCTTATTTTGAGCCCCTCTTGAAGTTTGATTAAGGGCATTTTTCTGTTGGGGGTCATCTACCCCCTTGTATGCTTGTTTGAATCTTGTTTTGAGCCTTGCATCTAGGCCTTTGTTTCATGCTTTGTTTGGCCTTCTAGCCACTGAAATCTAGTAGATTTTCATTGGCTAGCATATCTTTTGAGAGTTAAAATCAGAGGGGTGACCCCCTCTCTCCTTGTCTTGTTTGTTGGTTCTTTTGGCCTTCCAAAAGGGCTCCATCTTGCATGCTTTGAAGTCTTGTTTCAGGCCCTATTATGTGAGTTTTGAGGTCTGCCTTAGCTCTGTCCAGAGCCCTTTTGGCCATATTTTGCGTCCCTCATGCATGTGTGGAGCAATCCTCCTCAAGGCCTTTCAAGGAGACCTTTCATTGCATGTTTCATTGACCCATTTCAGGGCCTTTTTGGTGAGTTTTAGGGCTATCATAACTGATTTTCAGAGTTGGTTTTTCCATTTTACATGTCCATCTTGTATGTGTTGAGTAATCCACCTCATGGCCCTCCAAAGGAGCCCATCCTTTTTGCATGCATTGGATACAATTCAGTGGTTATTTGGGCATATTTTAGCATACCATGTTCCTATTTGTGGCTAGTTTGGTGACCTCTCTTGTGCTTCATATACATGCCATGTAAACCATGCTTACTAGCCTATGTCGCACGTTGTTTTAGCCCTTCATGTTGGCACTTTTTGGCCATGCTTGAAACTGATTTGGTGCATGTTTAGGACTGCCTTGGCTCTATTTTCATGCCTCATGATCAAATAATGCTTGCTTTGCATACTTTTGGTTCAATGCATTTGCCTAGTTTTGAGTTTCGGGGCCTATTTCATACATTGGGTGACATGTTTCCATGATTCGGGACCATTGAGCATCTTATTTTAGAGCTGGAAATTGCATGTTTGTATGCCATCTTTCATCCCTTGCCATGCTTTGGTAGAGTGACATTTGATACCTTAGGATCGGTCCCTTGCATCATGCATGTTTGCATGTGTTTCGGTTGTCTCATTTTCATCGCATGGCCACTGATGTGGGTGTGGCTGAGGTCCACTCATATTGGTGTAAGTCCATCGTGCATTGTGTATGCCTTTTCAGTCCATAGCATTGCGTATGCTAGGTTGCATGTTAGAGCATTGTGTATGCTAGATTACATCACGTGCATTGTGTATGCCATTTTAGTTCATAGCATTACGTATGCTAGGTTGCATGTTAGTCGCATTGTGTATGCCATCTCATTTGCATTGTGTTTGGGATAGGAGTTAGCCCAAGCACGGGAAACGAGGGACGTTTTGTACTCAAAGTAACGAAACGTATCTCGATTCCCGGTCGCCGACACTTCAGATTACCCATGATGGAGTCTAGGCCTTGTTGTGTTGTCATGTGCATTTATTTCACATTGAGTCGTGCAATTCGACTCCTCGGCCATCATGCATCGAGATGCGTGATTGGTGGCACGAGGATCGAGGTGTGCATACATATGTGAAAATACCTTGCTATGCCCCTTTGTTGCTCTCTGTTGCAGCAAATCAGAAATCAATAGCCTTCCAGAGCCTTGCACAGCATCCTGGGATTAATTGCAAACAGAGGCGAATCGGGGCATCGCAATGGATTTCCGCGCAAGGCAACTCAAGCATGCATCTTTCATCATTCGGAACAGAGCTGAGGCGGTCCATGAATTTGCATACTAGTTTATTTGCTTTCCTAGTTAATTTGTTAATTAATTAGGGTTTTGTAATGTTTAATTATTCATTTGAACTGTAATTATTTATTTGGACTGTATTATTTATTTGGACCCTCCGAGCGAGGGCACAATTGTAATAAGTGTGCGTGTGTGTGATGTATGTCTTCCAACCCCACGTCTTTCTCCCTTTTATTTACCAGCTTATGATGGTTAAATTAGGGCATGTTTCAATTAGCATACTTATGCTTGCATGTTTGCATCCATTCATCTGTATTGCATGCACCAGGCTCGGCGCATCATACTAACTGCATTGTATTTCAATTCCGAGTTGAATACATGTTATCTGTTGCATTTCATATGCCATGTTTAGAATAGCCGAGCCTATTTTAGTTGCACTTTGCATGTGTTGCATTAGCCATCTTAACATGAACTAGGATCATGCATTGATTACTAACTAGTTTATGTTTTGGCTTGGAGTACTCAGTGAGTGTTTATGCTTTAGCATCCTTGCATGTGTGTGAGTGACTGCCATGATAGCATGCTTACCATGAGGCTATGTGCTTATGTGATATACCTGCCTGAATGCCTGTGGGTGAAGGTTGGATTATCTGAATTGGAATAATGCATTGACTGTGAGTTTTAAGCCCACTTGAGAGTGGCAAATCATCGTGTTTTCTAAAGCCCACCTGAGGGTGGAAAATCCACATTTTAGCCTACTTGCGAGTAGCAAATCGTTTTCAAAATAAACATGAGATGTTTCGTTCCAATTCAGGCGATCCAATCTATACTTGTATGCTGTGCGCATGACATAGTAAATCTAGGCTAATAATCGGAATAAGAGCACATAATGTTTTCAAAACTCGATATCATGGTTAGTAGAGGCCGATCTTTGATCGGGCGAGCGGGGGTGCTCATGAAGTGACCTTCCCCAATTGTACCCAAGTTCCCGAGCCGAGATAACTTTGGTGATGACGGACACGTGGCCTTAGACAATGAGTCAGGGTTTCCTAAATTTCCCAAAGTAAAATATTTAGGTGGCAACTCTGTATCTGGCAAAGCAGTCCATGTTTGGCACTTCTTTCAAAAAATCTGTTTTCAGCAACGATTTGCCGGATTTGGACTCTTTGATGATTCATCGGTCTTGCATTGCACTCTGTGAGATTTGATACAGGACCGTGACATTGAGTCATGAACTGTAGTGAGCCCAATGAACAAAACGGGATTCCCTCCCGGGACGTTCAGGGACGTCTACATGTGGGTTCGTCGATCCTATTGGGGGGAAGCGGTTCTCACTGCCGCTTATTTGATTAATCATCTTCCTACCCAAGTCCTGCAAAAACAAATACCTCTTCATGTTTTGTTTGAGTCTACCTCTTTCGGGTTATCCATTTCTCCTAAGACTTTTGGCTATGTTTGCTTTGTCTGTAATCATTCATCCACTTGTGGTAAATTAGATCCTAGGTCCCTCAAGCGTGTTTTTCTGGGTTATGCTGCCACAAAAAAGGGTTATAAGCGTTATCATCCTCCCACTCACAAATGGTTTGTCTCCATGGATGTCACTTTCTTCGAGTCTCAGCCTTACTTTCTGACTTCTCCGGTATCACAATCATTCCTTGGGGGGAGCCTTGGTGTGAAGAGATTCATGTTCCACTTCTGCCCGTGGTTGAACAAATAGTGGATGATAAGCCAACAGTTGTTGAGAAAAGAAGGCAGGCAAAGTTTCTATCCGGGACAAGGAGAAACAGCGAGTCCCCTGGATGTAAGAGACTCCTTTCCTTCCTCTATTGCCAACTTCTTCTCCGGATGAGTGTCCAGAGTCAATCCTTTCTACTGAAAGTCTAGGTAATTCTAATTTTAGTGCTCCTATTCCTGATTTTTCAGATCTTGATGTTCCCATTGCTAATAGGAACGGGGTTAGGTCATGTACTCAGCATCCTATTACTAATCATGTCTCTTATTCTAATCTGTCTTCGTCATATAAAGTTTTTCTGTCTAAAGTGTCTTCTGTGAGTCTACTTACTAATTTTCAGGATGTTCTCTCTATTCTTGAATGGAAGCATGCCATGATGGAAGAGATGAGAGCTCTTAACAAGAGTGGCACTTGGGAGTTAGTGGAGTTACCTAGAGGCAAACATCTAGTTAGGTGTAAGTGGGTGTACACGGTAAAACACAAAGCAAATGGGTCCATAGAATGGTACAAAGTAAGATTGATTGCTAAAGACTTCACTCAGACTTATGGGGTGGATTACCAGGAGACATTCGTACCGATTGCTAAAATGAATTCTGTAAGAATCTTACTCTCTCTTGCTGCAAATTTGGATTAGCCACTTTATCAGTTTGATGTAAAGAATGCCTTCCTTCATGGAGATCTAGCAGAAGAGGTCAATATGAATATTCCTCCTGGTTTTGTGAATGCTAAGTCTAACAGTAAAAAATGCAGACTCCGAAAGTCATTTTATGGGCTAAAGCAGTCTCCTAGGGCTTGGTTCAAAAGGTTTGCTCAATCTATGCTGAAATATGGGTTCAATCAAAGTCAAGCTGATCACACCTTATTTGTGAAACACTCCTCACATAGTAAGACCACAACTCTTATTGTCTATGTTAATGATATTATTATAACAGCAGATGATGTTGAGGAGATTCCTCATTTAAAAGAATACTTAGCCAAGGAGTTTGAAATTAAAGACTTGGGCTATTTGAAGTATTTTTTGGTATTGAAGTAGCTCGGTCCAAGGATGGCATCTTCATATGCCATAGGAAGTATGTACTTAACTTGCTAAAGGAAACTGGAATGCTTGGAGGTAGACCATGTGATACACCTTTAGAATCAGGCCAGAAACTGAGTGAGGATCAAGAGGGAGATCCTGTGGATAGGGGGAGATACTAGAGACTAGTGGGAAAGCTCATATACTTATCCCACTCACGTCCAGACATTGCCATTGCCGTGAGTGTGGTGAGTCAGTTTATGCATGCTCCGAGAACTTCCCACTTAGAGGCTGTTATGAGAATCCTGAGATACCTAAAATTTTCTCCTGGAAAGGGTCTCTATTTCTCAAAACATGGCCATCTCAGTGTGGAGGCATTTATTGATGCAGATTGGGCTGGATCTGTCACTGACAAACGATCAACTTCCGGATATTGCACATTTGTTGGTGGTAACCTAGTCACATGGCGAAGTAAGAAACAGAATGTGGTTGTTAGATCTAGTGTTGAGACAGAATTTAGGGCTATGGCTCAGGGTGTATGTGAGTTACTATGGATTAAACTATTGTTAGCAGACTTGGGAATCCATCTGAATAACTCCATACGACTATACTGTGACAACAAGGCCGTAATCAACATAGCTTATAATCTAGTTCAACATGATAAAACTAAGCATGTGGAGATTAATAGGCACTTCATCAAGGAAAAACTCACTGGTGGTATCATATGTATTCCATTTGTGAAAACTGGAGACCAACTAGATGATGTTCTCACCAAGGGACTAGGGAGCAAACCATTTCATGGCATTCTCAACAAGCTGGACATGAGAGATATATTCGCACCAACTTGAGGAGGAGTATTAGAATAGGAATTAAGTGATTGTGTGATTGTGTTTCCTTATATTATACTCAGTATTATCAATATAAAAGGGAATGAAGTCTAACTCATTCCCTAACCTTTTGTCTTCTCTAAACTTTCAGAAGTTGCATCAATGGAAGTTAGAGAAAGATGATCATCTGGTTGAAGTTGAACAATTTGAGACCAAAATTGCTGAAGGAAATTTTGAAAAGGAAGACAAAAGGGAAGAGAGTTATGTAGTTGAAGAAATCGTTGCAGATGAAGTTCACAAAATAAAAATGGTGGCAGACAAAAATGAAGCTTGCGGAAATAGAGGTTGTGAATATTGGAGAAATTGAAGTGAAAATGTGAAAGAAGTGGTTCATGATGTGAATGTTGATAAGTTCAAAATTTTAGGTAATATTTTTGTTGAAAAATTCATGAATCTTCCTATATTATTGGGTGTCGAGAATTGTTTAAGTGATACAGGTTGGATAAACATGGAAAATTTTTTGATCCTTATAAGAAAAAAAAAAAAACAAATTTTAAATTTAAGAGGCAAAAACAGTTCAAGAATGGATGGAAGAGGAATGACCATATGAAAGGAAAATTTGAAAATGTTCATTTGAAGAATATGTACGAGCTCGTGAGGAAGAAATGTGAAGGTGTTTCCAAAAGGATCAAAATTAAAGTTTATGCATCCATGGAGATGGCCAAGGAAATTGTTGCTATTGAAGAAGGAGGATTTCAAGATAGAAAACTTATGTCAAAGCCCCTTAATAATGAAGCATTTGCAACAAATGGACATCAGCAGAAAAACAAGTTTAAGGGAGGTGTTACTTTGTTTTGTTATATTAGGAGTTATATTTCATACATTTAGTTATGCTAATTATGGAAAAATAATGATATGTATGTAATGATGCATAATGGTGTGTTAAGAGCATTAGTAGTATGTTAATGTGTTAGTGGCTACAAATATATCGCCTTCTATTTGCATTGTGTTTGTAAAGGGGTTGCACTTGCTTTGCTTGCTTATAGGTGCCAACTTATTTGGGATATATGTTGCAAGGATTGATGCATTCTCCCTATTTTCTTGCCTGTTATTGGTGTATCTCTCTTTACCTTGTTATATTCGATTGATGTATCAATATATCCCCTTTTTGCCAATCAAAAAAGAAAAAATAAAGTAATGAAAACTAAAGTTTCTAGCACAACTCAAATTAGCTTGTAAGTTAGGCTAACAATTTCTCGCAAAATATACATGAAAATTTATTTTTTCTTACAAATCTTGACAAGGTTTATTTCGTTTTGACCATGTTTCCCTCCACATTTTCTTGTTAAGAAGTGATTATATTTTTTTCCCATTATTACAAAAATTTTCATCTATTCAAATACATGCAAGAAAATAAATTTTCATTTCCTTTCCCTTTTCCTTTCTTTTATTTCACTTTCTATCATTTTCATTTTCTATGATCTGTTTCTTTCTAAACAAACGGAGCTAGTGATATGGTCATATATCGATTGAAATAAAACAATACGACACATATATTAGTGAATAGCAACATCAAAAGTCTAAATTTACGTTACATATGAATCAATATGATGAATAATGATTTATATTATCATCATGCTTGTAACAGAATTGGGGACAATGTTGCGCAAGCTGCATAGCAGTAACAACTGCACAACAAAATAACACAGTTTTGTTGATGTAAGGCCATCCCAAAAAAAAAAATTTGTATACAAATTTTTTTTTATCATGGAGCCTCTTGAGAACAAACCCCACTATTAAACCGCTACACTATCAAAGTTTCTTTTAAGTTTTTGTACATAAATATATTATTTATTATCTTATTTAAGTATAATTATAAATATATTAATATCAAACCTTGTAAAAACTGTCGTGCGGCATCAACAAAACTACATCGTTTTGGAAAGGACATTACAACAAATTAAAATTTTAGAGACAAAAATTTAGGGACCAAAATGACCTTTCATGGTAGCTCCACTCAAGCTAGGATTTAATCAAAATGACCAAAATTATTATACAAATGATTTATTTATACAATTTTCCCTCTCCTTCCATCAGCAAATGATATGACAAGTAAAATTTAAAAAGTTGACTCACATTTTTAATATTTTCTCAAAACTCTCATTACATGCATTCTGTTTTGCTACCTCATTAAAAAATTGTGAGGAGAAAAAATTGTATAAATGTAACACTGCTAAAATTATTAATCACCAATACATTACCAACTCACTTAATATTTGTTGTTGTTAGAGAAATAAATAATATTATTATTTGTATACTCAATAGTTCTCGATGGCAAATTTTTCTTCATAAATGGATAAATAAATTTAAATATTTTAATTATTAAGTAGACAACGAGATGGGGTTTTTTTTTAAGGTCCCTGGTATTAAGATTTTATAGAATAAAGGACACCTAATATTTTTATAATGTCTAAGGTCTTTCAACATCGATCCAGGGAATTTCTTTGGACTTTCTAGAGAAAATTCAATCCAGAGAAAATTCTATCCAAAGAATTTCTCTGAACTTTCCATAGAATTTCAAAGAAGAATTTCTCGGTTTGAAATTTCTCTGATATGTTCACAAATTTCTCTAATTTGCTCAATTTTCTCTGATTTGCTTACAATTTTCTCTGTGTTTTGATTAAACCAGAGAAAAATGTGTTTTCCACTAATTCCATCCATCAAATCAGTTCTCAAACAAGTATAGTATCAACTTGCTTTGCTCAAACTATCAAATATGATCTCATAACAAATTTCACAAATTTGGGAAGAATTGAACATTAAGGAGTACCTGTGTAGTTTATATTGTTGTAGTTCATTAAAAGCACCATTTCATCATGGAACTTGACAGTCTCTTTTCTAATTTTACCCAGAGAAAATTCAATTCATAGAATTTCTCTAGACTTTTCAGAGAATTTCTCTCCAGAGAAATTTTGGGAAGGCAAGAAAATTTATCTAATTTGAAATTACTCTGACATGTTCACAAATTTCTCTGATTTGCTTACAAATTTCTATGTATTTTGATCAAACTAGAGAAAAAACACAGAGAAAATTGTGTTTTCCACTAATTCCATCCATCAAACCAGTTCTCAAACAAGTACAGTATCAACTTGCTTTGCTCAAACTAGCAAATATGATCTCTGTGATTTCACAATTTTGGGAAGAATTGAACATCAAGGAGTACCTGTGTAGTTTATATTGCTGTAGTTCATTAAAAGCACCAATTCACCATGGAAATTGAAAATCTCTTTTTTGATTTTACCCATTTCCTCTTTGTAATCAATCTTTGATGGTTGACTTCCATTTGGTCCCCAAATCTTAGTTGCTCTCTTAACCCTCTGTTACAACTCTTGCAATCAACATGTGAACTCACTCGTCACCTTCCTACCACCACTCCCCTGCTTCTTTGTTGGCAATGGAGGTAGAGTTGTGGTGACAGAGGCGGAGCTGTGGCGGTAATGGCGGTGGCAGTGAAAGATGCTGGTGGTGGCTAGAGAAGAGAAAAGAGGATGAGATGATGATGGAGATGGTGACGACGATCGTGATCTAAGGTAATAATGGTAGTGGCGATCTGAGGCGGTGATGGAAATGACGGCGGTGGTGAGAAGCTGAAGATAAGAGAAGATGAGGAGAGAGATAGATCTAGAGAAAGAGAGAGAGAAAGATCTAAGGTTTTGAACTGGTAGATGGAGATAAATCTGGTAGAGATCAAAGGGAAGGCGAAGGCGATCTCGTCGTTGAGGTCGACAAAAGAGAGAGAGAGAGAGAGAGAGAGAGAGAGAGAGAGAGAGAGAGAGAGAATAGCGGGAGAGAAAAGAGAGGAGGCGTGAGTCTGATAGAGAGAAGAGAGAGAGAGCGTGAGATATATCAAATTTCTTTGTGATACATGGTGTGAAATTGAGGGACCTTAGACATCATAAAATAATATTATAGATCTTTTCCATTACTAAAAATAGGAGATGGACCTTAGACTAATTTTCTCCAACAAGATTCAAACATATAATTTTGATATAGGATGGATCAATCATAAGTAATTAAAGAGAGTTTGTAATCAAAGACATGGTAGCCTTTAAACATATTTGTCTAACATCCCTACTTCTAAATATATTTATATACGCAGGTCCTTTCTTAAGTCTTGTATTAAAAACACAATAATTTTAAAATTCTGTTTTTAAAAGGTGTCATAAATCCCTCTTCAACTACTTATATTGCACCTAATCCAATTATTATTTTTTTTGTTTTTTGTTTTTTTTTTTTTATGTTCAAATTATGAGTGATATAGTTACAAAAATACTCATAATAATAATCACATTAACAGTGTGAATGTTTGGTGATGTGAACATTTACACTGTCAATATAAATATTCACATTGTAAATATGAATGTTCATATCACTAAATTGCTAAGCATTCAAAAAATATTTGTAACGTTAAAATTGTTCATAAACTACCTTAAATATGAGAATTAGGATTTGGTGGATCAACTGTCCAAATAATAGGATTTATTGGGATACAACAATATGCTATCGACTAATTGGAATACAAGTACTTCAAAAAAGATTTCCTAATAAATCCTCCTTTTAAAAGAAAAATTTACTGCAATTTTTTTTTTAAAATTCTTGTTTTAGAAAATACGACTGCAAATAATTTCATTAAAAAAAATTAGAGTAAATTACCTGTACTTTAGTTTTTGTATCATTTTAGTCCTTATAATTTCAATTAGCTCGATTTTGATAATGAATTTATGATTTCGTCTCAATTTGGTCCAATTAATTACAATTTTTAGTTTTTTCTTTTTAATGAAAAATACGCACATAAGTGTCCTGTGTTATATTTTTAAGGGCAAAATTATAACTCAATTCAGTTAGTTAACCTCAACTAATTTAGTAATAGTAATAATTTTTCTTAAAAAACACTAACCATATTCTCAATTGGACCAAATTGAAACAAAATCTAAAATTAAGGATCAAAATTGAGCCAATTGAAAGTGTAGGAACCAAAATAATATAAGGGGTAAAATATATGGATTACTGGTGTAATTTGCCCAAAAAATTATGTATTCAAATCATAATTTTACATATTAAAAAAATTTGGAAAATTATTTCATAACTACAAGAATTTAATAAATATGATTTAAAATCACATGCAGTTATTTATTTGATGAAAAAACTCCAACTAAAGAATGACGAGATCTTTTGCCAGAAAACGTTGAAATAGAGGTAGTACTTACCCTTTTTATTTGATTAATTTAAATTAAGGTTAATTATGTGTACCATTATGTCTTATAAGTGTTTGTATAGATGAGTTAAAAAGAAAAAGAAAAAGGTGTTTGTATAGATCAATAAACTCTAATAGTTGGACTTAAAATTTTTAGTGACAATTTATGAATTTGTCGCTAAAAACTAACAATTAGTGACGATTTTCTAAATGCGTTGGTAAAAACTAAAAATTTGTGACCTTTTTCTGTGATGAATATTTCAAACTATCACTAACAACTAACAATTAGTGACACTTTTATGAAATGCCATTAAAAAAATAACAAATAAAATTTTGTGGTACCAATTAAAAGTGAACGGACTTTTTGATGTACCAAAAAGTTAAGAAAACTTATTGGTGGACCCATATTCCTAATAGATTTGTTCAGTTAGTTTCCATAAAAATTTCTACATAGATAATTTTCATGACGAGATAAAAAGATTTAAATATCGCGACAAATACACAAGAAGTAAATTGTACGAACGATTCCAAATAAATGGACTGGACAAAAACTTTATTCGTCTTTGAAATAGCATTCTCCCATTGGACTAACCGACTAGACTATCATGTTGAGCTCGATGGCCCACCACGTTATATACTTTTATCATTTAAATTATTCATTTTGCATAGTTCTCTAACTTGATTATTCATGTAAAAGATTAGATTGATTAGATAACAGTACTAAATCACATTTGTCTTCAAAATAATAAATAGTCTATTCTTAAAATTATATTTGTCATTTATTTTATTACTAATAAATGTAATTTGATCATGTAGTTCCAATTATTTGATCAATTTAATTTTTCACATAAATAATTTGAAAAACCCTACATGATGAACCCATATTATCTCCCCCCAAAGTTGTAAGGCTCACTATTTTGGAAGAATGGCTCCTATCCATACCATTATCTTTTATGATCTTTCATACTTCATTTTGTGGATCCTACTCAAGGCTTATAATAATGATTCGAAACGTTTATCCCATAAATCTTATAGTAAAGACCGTCTGTTGAAAAGAAAAAAAAATCAATTTCATTGGATATCGATGAATAACAAATTGCATTTTATTTTATAAAATAAATTATTCAAATTTAAATTCATAATTGTCGTCTATTTTAAAAAATAAAATTTAATTAATTTATTTGTCTAGTGATATCCAATGAAATTATTTTTTCTCACAACTCATCTTTCCTGCTGAGCCTACTAGATGAATGATTTGAATCATCTTTGTGCATTCGGGATGAGACCCAAAAAATAGAGTATGAAAAAGTATAAATGGACGGGAGCTATTTTCCTATTTTAGATTAATGAAAATTTATGTTTTATTCACCAACTTTAGAAGCATTTGAACAAAATCCTCCCCTTGCAAAATAGGTTGTCAGGTGTTGATTTGTATCTATTCCCAAAGGCCATATTTGTTTACCGGATATAAAGATTAGATATGAGTGTGGGACCGGATATAATATGAAATGGGTTCCACATATTTTTTTGTCTCACTGTATTTCGTGTTTGGTTGCTTCGGATATAGGGAGTTCAGATAGTATATGATGCAAAAGGAAGGGATATTGAATACCACCTCCATGGCATTGTATATCCCCTACTGTCGGATATAGCTTATCTTTCATCCAAATGTCAAAAATAATCATTCTCTTATTATCCCATCCTATATCCTATCTTAATCAAACATAATATAAGTGATCTCACAATATATATAATCTATCACATATCTTACAACATATTATATATGATATTTATCCTTACGTATTACATATCCTCCTAAAACTCCTATATCCTTAAATCCCATCTTTACTAGATCATTATATCCTGGTGTTTTATTGGAGTTTATGTATATGCCAGTAGTAGTATTTATGAAGCATCATTAGGAATTGTAAGGTGCATGAGCATATATATATATATATTGTTGGGCAATCTTCACTGTATTTAAAAGATTTAATTCTATTGTGTACAAAACAACAACTAGAATTTAAAGAAATAAAGAGAAGAAGAGAATTTGTTTGATTACAAAAATCAAACTCGAAATAATAAATAAATAAATAAATAAATAACATATTTTATTTTGTTACAAAAACAAAATTAAAATATGATTTAAAAAAATAAAAATAACACAGAAAAATAAATTAAATAACTTACTTCATTTAATTTGTTCGAATTATAAACTGATCAAGTCCAGTGTTTGACACTGTGTCCTTAAGACAGATTCGTCCTCTCCACGGTGCTTTCAGAATTTGGACGTCTATCTCCCAGGATGAAATGAACTTCTACAAACAATAGCAGCACTACAAATTGTTTGCCTTACGAACACACTAAGTGTTTACACTCTTTCTTTCAGAAATAAAATGCAGCAAAATGCAGAGAGATTTATAGAGAGGATGGAGTACGAAAATTGGAGTGAAAATCCAAATGGGAGGCTAGTCTATTTATAGATGTAAAGGTGGCTCTTGATTTTGAATTGAACAGGTATGAAACCTGTTGGGTTTAAATTCAAACAGATTTGAATCTGTTGGTTTAACCATTCAAACAGATAAAAACGGGAAGGGCCCTGTTTGGATGAACATAAAATCCAAACCAGTTTAATTCTGTTTGAAAAACGGGAAGGACCCTGTTTGGATGAACAGTAAATCCAAATCCAACCCAACCACGCACCCGCGCCCAGGCCCAGCATGGACGGACGGACGGACGGCGGCGGCGCGCGCGCGCGTGTGTGGTGATTTTTGGATCCAATGGGTCTAGCTCATTTTGCCCATAACCTCTCCCTCTAAAACACTTGGGTACCCCTTAGGGCACACCCCAAGTACTAAACCCATGCCTTATAAACCCTTTCAAAACCTCCCACCAAATCAATGTGGGACAAGCCTTATTCAAACCTTTAAGGTTTTTCCACAAAAACTCCATTTCCATGGAGCACACTTTGGCTTCAATTTCCCATTCACTCGGTAATAGTTTTGAGCAACCAAATATACCACGTGAATCACAACACGGCAAAGAACGCATTACCACTTTGACCCGTGTAAATCGATGCACGGGGCCCACCTAAAAATTAGACCAAACTTAGGAAAAAATTTTGGTTTTACCCAGAATTTTATAACCATTTCCAACAATCCCCCACATGAATGGAATTTGATGACAACGGAAATGCAACAATATGCAGACTTAACGAAAGAGTATAAGTCGAAAATATCTTGCATCAGGATAGGTAGTTTTCGGCCTTGAACCTTTCCTAGTGATAGCCTATCGGACTTACTGGCTAACCAATGGACGCGATGCCTTGAATTGTTCAGCCGTTTGTGTAAGCCAAGACAATAGATTTCACACAAAATATCTTCTAACACATCGTGGTTCTCACTGTTGTGTTCATTTTGGCCTTGAACGCTCCTGGTTTTCATGAGTGTTTCTAGAGAATGTAGCCTTTTTCATTCTCATAGAACCGGCCCCAGTTCAACACTCATATAGGTGATTCTTATTGTGAGTATCTTCTTATACTCGTCTTGATTTTATGCCATAATCAAGATATAAGTAATCATTAAAAGCAAAGCTTATCCTTATGCCCCTGCAGACAACATATGTTGCAGATATCACTCTCACCATAGGAATGGGAAGGGAATTTGAATCCCTTGGTGATTTCTGGCAAGCCATACATAACTTAGTTGTCCTTTTAAACTTAGTTCTTGGGATCTCCAGTCATATAAGTAGGGTTACCATTATGACGACTCTTATGTAATAGGCTTTAATCCCATCCCCTTTGATGAACTATACACTAGCTCTTTTGTCAAACCTTTTGTTAACGGATCCGCAATATTCTCTTTAGATTTTATATAATCTATTGAGATTATTTCGTTTGATAATAATTGCCTTACGGTATTATGTCGACGACGAATATGTCGTGACTTACCGTTATACATGTGATTACGTTCTCGCCTATTGCAGATTGACTATCACAATGAATGCAAATAGCTGGCACAGGTTTTGGCCACATTGGAATGTCTTCTAAGAAGTGACGAAGCCATTCTGCTTCTTCACCTGCTTTGTCTAACGCAATGAACTCGAATTCTATTGTGGATCGTGCGATGCAAGTTTGTTTCGTGGACTTCCAAGAAACAGCAGCGCCTCCTAGAGTAAAGACATATCCACTAGTGGATTTTGAATCTTTAGTATCCAATATCCAATTGGCATCACAATAACCTTCAAGTACTGCTGGATATCAAGTAAAGTTCAAACCATGATTACGAGTAAATCTTAGATATCTAAGAACTCGAATGATCGCTTTCCAATGATCTTCTCCAGGGTTACTAGTGTACCTACTCAATTTACTGATAGCATAAGCTACATCAGGACGAGTACAATTCATTAGGTACATTAGGCTTCCAATGATTTGGGAGTATTTTAACTGAGACACTGCATCACCTTTATTTTTCGATAAATAAAGACTGATGTCTACAGGTGTTCTTGCTAAATTCAAATCATCCTTGATAAATTTATCAAGAATTTTCTCAATATAATGAGATTGAGATAATGCATATCCGTCAGATGTTTTAGTAATTTTCATTCCTAATATAACATCTGCGACCCCATATCTTTCATATCAAATCTTTTGTTAAGCATTTGCTTAGTTGATTTGATCATGTTTGAACTGCTTCCAATGATAAGCATGTCATCTACATAAAGACAAACTATGACATATCCTTGGTCAGTGTTTTTAACATAGACACATTTGTCACATTCGTTTATCTTAAACCCATTAGTAAGCATTGCATGATCAAATTTTTCATGCCATTGCTTAGGTGCTTGTTTTAATCCATAAAGGGATTTTACAAGTCGACAAACTTTCTTTTCTTGCCCTGATACTACAAACCCTTGGGGTTGTTCCATATAGATCTCTTCATTTAGATCACCGTTTAAGAAAGCTGTCTTAACATCCATTTGATGTATTTCTAAATTAAACAACGCTGCTATAGCAATAAGCATGCGAATGGATGTTATTCTTGTCACAGGGGAATATGTGTCAAAATAATCTAGACCTTCCTTTTGTCTGTAACCTTTAACTACAAGTCTTGCTTTATACTTGTCGATTGAACCATCTGCTTTCATTTTTCTCTTGAATATCCATTTATATCCAAGAGGTTTAGAACCTGGTAGAAGATCCACCAATTCCCAAGTATGATTTTGCATAATAGATTCAATTTCATTATTAACAGCCTCTTTCCACAAAGGTGCTTCAGGACCTGTCATTGCTGCCTTAAAGCTTTGAGGTTCATTTTCTAACAAGTATGTCAGAAAATCTGGACAAAAGGATTTTGATGTTCTCGCCCTCTTACTTCTTCTTAGTTCATCATCAGTTAAATCCTGTTGGTTGAGACCATTACTAGTCTCTTGTGTTTGATTGTCATTAGTCTCTTGACTTTGTGTACAATCATAAGTTCTTTTCTGTGAACTTAATTCATGTCCTTTCTTGTAAGGAAAGGCATGTTCAAAAAACACAGCATTCCTTGACTCTATAATAGTGTTCACATTTATATCAGGTATTTCTGATTTATAAGTCAAAAACCGATATGCACTACTATTCTGAGCATAACCAATAAACACACAATCTACTGTTTTTGGTCCAATCTTAGTCTTTTTAGGAACAGGAACTTCAACTTTTGCCAAACACCCCCACACTTTCAAGTATTTGTAGGAAGGTGGTCGACCTTTCCATAATTCATAAGGAATGCTTTTGGTTTTCTTGTGGGGTATTCTATTAAGAACATAATTAGCTGACAATATTGCTTCCCCCCACAAGTTCTGTGGTAAGCCTGAACTTAGTAACATGGCATTCATCATTTCTTTTAGAGTTCTATTCTTCCTTTCAAAGAATTCTATTTTCTTTGTGGAGAATAAGGGGCTGTAGTTTGGTGAATAATGCCATGTTGTGCACAAAATTCATTTAATGGTGCATCATATTCACCACCCCTATCACTTCTAACCATTTTAATGGTTTTACCAAGTTGATTTTCAACTTCTGTTTTGTAAAGTTTAAACATTTCTAAGGCTTCATCTTTACTTCTAAGTAAATAAACATAACAATATCTTGTGCAATCATCGATAAATGTTATGAAATACTTTTTTCCTCCTCTAGTTTGAATAAATTTTAGATCACATACATCAGTACGAATTAATTCTAGAGGTTCAGTTTTCCTTTCAACTGATTTAAATGGAGCCATAGTTAGTTTTGCTTCTACACAAACTTCACATTTATGATTAGGATTAATTTCAAACTTTGGTATATAATCCAAACCAATTAATCTATGCAAAGCATCATAATTTACATGACCTAATCTACCATGCCATAAATTCGACTCAAGAATATAAGCAAAAGATGTGTTATTCTCATTCATAGCAACTTTTGGTACAACTGTCATTACATTAAGTTTAAAGAGACCATCACTCATGTATCCCTTACCAACATACATACCACTCTTTGTTAATACAAACTTGTCATACTCAAAAACAAGCCTAAAACCATTTTTACTTAACAAAGAACCAGAAACTAAATTCTTCTGGATGTCAGGTACATGCAGTACGTTGTTGAGGGTCAGTTCTTTTCCTGATGTCATCTTCAAGATCACTTTCCTTTGTCCAGCCACAGTAGAAGTAGAAGAATTTCCCATAAAAAGTTGCTCACCATTTGCAGCCTCATTGTAGGTAGTGAACATCTTCTTGTCCGCACATATGTGACGAGTTGCTCTAGTGTCAACCCACCACTCTTTGGGATTTCCAACCAAGTTAGCCTCAGACACCACAGCAGAGAGGTTGATGTCATTCACTCCGTCAGAGATGTAATCCAATTCTGTTACATTGGCCTGATTAGTGGTCTTCTTGCTTGTACTTCCATGATCCTTCTTAGGGCGGCGGCAGTCAGAAGCTCGATGTCCAGTCTTGCCACAGTTATAGCATTTTCCTTTGAACTTCTTGTTGCCATTGTTGTTGCCTTGTTTAGGACCATCTCCAGTAAACTTCCTCTTTTTGTTATGTGGTTTTTGAACTTGTTCAACCACATTAGCCTTGGACTCAATGGGATTTTTCCCATTCCTCTTTTCAGCCTTTCGGTTATCTTCCTCAATTCTTAATCTTACAATTAACTCATCCATGGTCATCTCTTTGCGTTTATGTTTTAAATAATTTTTGAAATCTTTCCAAGCCGGTGGTAACTTTTCCACCAAAGCAGCGACTTGGAAAGATTCGCTAAGAGACATACCTTTTGAATGAATATCATGCAAAATTATCTGAAAACTTTGAACTTGAGATATTACCGTTTGGGAGTCGACCATAACAAAATCCAGAAATTTACCGACGACAAATTTCTTCGTGCCGGCATCTTCTGTCTTGTATTTCTTCTCCAAAGAATCCCACAATTCTTTTGCTGACTTCAGAGGACTGTATACATTATACAGCATGTTGTCAAGGCCATTGAGGATGTAGTTTCTGCACAGGAAATCTAAATGTTTCCAAGCATCTACAGCGGCAACAACTTGCCGATCACTTTCACCCTCTTTAAGTGCTGGAGCCTCTTCATGGAGAAACCGGGCCAAATTAAGAGTTGTAAGATAGAACAAAGATCTTCTGCCGCCATCTCTTAAACTTCGACGTTAAATTTTTTCGGTTTTTCTCCATGATTGATTGGTACATGAACATGGTTACGAATAGGGACCGATGTTGGTGTAACAAGTATACCACCGCCAGATGCGCTTAGCTTGTAGTAGCCATAATCTCTCGACAAAAATTAGAAAAAATTAAAACACAAATTAATTTTCTAGTTACTAAAACCAGAAAATAAAATATAACACAAAATAATTTTATTTTCCTTGTTACTAAAACAGGAAAAATAAAATACCAAAATAATTTTCTGTAATACCAAATAATATTCTGAAATTGTTAATGACACCAGTATCGTACTACTAGTTGTCAAAAAAAAGAGACAGTATATTACTACTATCTGTCAAATAGCATAAATCACTATTTGTTTTTCCAACAAGAATATTACTTTGAAAAACAGAAAATTAAATACAATGAAGATACCAAAAGGGAATCTGTCTTAAGATTGTTGGGCAATCTTCACTGTATTTAAAAAATTTAATTCTATTGTGTATAAAACAACAACTAGAATTTAAAGAAATAAAGAGAAGAAGAGAATTTGTTTATTACAAAAATCAAACTCGAAATAATAAATAAATAAATAAATGACAGATTTTATTTTGTTACAAAAATAAAATTAAAATCTGATTTAAACAAATAAAAATAACACAGAAAAATAAATTAAATAACTTACTTGATTTAATTTGTTCGAATTATAAACTGATCAAGTCCAGTGTTTGACACTGTGTCCTTAAGACAGATTCGTCCTCTCCACGGTGCTTTCAGAATTTGGACGTCTATCTCCCAGGATGAAATGATCTTCTACAAACAATAGCAGCACTACAAATTGTTTGTCTTATGAACACACTAAGTGTTTACACTCTTTCTTTCAGAAATAAAATACAGCAAAATGCAGAGAGATTTGTAGAGAGGATGAAGTACGAAAATTGGAGTGAAAATCCAAATGGGAGGCTAGTCTATTTATAGATGTAAAGGTGGCTCTTGATTTTGAATTGAACAGGTATGAAACTTGTTGGGTTTAAATTCAAACAGATAAAAACGGGAAGGGCCCTGTTTGGATGAACAGTAAATCCAAATCCAAATCCAACCTAACCACGCACCCGCGCCTAGGCCCAGCCTGGACGGACGGCGGCGCGCACGTGTGTGGTGATTTTTTGGTCCAATGGGTCTAGCCCATTTTGCCTATAACCTCTCCCTCTAAAACACTTGGGTACCCCTTGGGGCACACCCCAAGTACCAAACCCATGCCTTATAAAACCTTTTCAAAACCTCCCACCAAATCAATGTGGGACAAGCCTTATTCAAACTTTTAAGGTTTTTCCACCAAAACTCCATTTCCATGGAGCATACTTTGGCTTTAATTTTCCATTCACTCGGTAATGATTTTGAGCAACTAAATATACCACGTAAATCACAACGCGGCAAAGAACGCGTTACCACTTTGACCCGTGTAAATCGATGCACGGGGCCCACCTAAAAATTAGACCAAACTTAGGAAAAAATTCTGATTTTACCTAGAATTTTATAACCATTTCCAACATATATATCATTCCTGTGACTTGAAATTCATTTCTTTAATTTTGGAATTTCAAAAATGTTTAAAGTATATATGGAGTTTTATTCCAAAGTTTTGGAATTTAACAAATTGAACACAACTAACTTCGGAAACAAAAACTTTGTTGTTTACAAATTGATTTGGTAGAAATAATCAAATTTACAAATTGATTTTGTAGTTTACAAATTTTGTAATAATCAAATTTATGAAATTATTCAAATTTGTGGAAGGAAAATAAAATACAAACTAGTAAATTTTACAAAATTTTCTGAACAAAAATTGAAAAAACTGAAAGGTGGTGAAAAAAATTTATCAGATTTATTGACTATTTTATTGAAGCCATATAGTATTAATGTCCTAATATTTTGTTTTTGTTTGCAATTGACTAATTTGAATTATTTTGTCAATGACTGAAAATATATGAAATTTGTAAGGTGTCATGTGAACTTTGATGTTCATAACTTGTGCAAAATTGAAAATATGACATAACAATATAATGATGACTTGCTAAATGGCCCTACTCAATGAAATTTCTTATTACACCACTGTCTTCTCTTCTTCAACTCTGTGATTATTCAGTTTTCGTTTTCTCTACCTTTTTAGATTCTCTAATAATTCACTTTTAAGGTGTTATATCTTTCTCAATGTTTTATCTTTTGTTGCTGCTTAATGTATGTCAACTCTATTGTTCTCCTCACTCTAACTGTTGTCTCACGGTTAGAGATTCTTTTATCTTTGAATTGTCTTTCTTCTGTATCAATAGAATTGTGTGAGAATTTCAAAATTTGATCCAACAATTGGAAAGTGTATTAAGATAGAAGGTTTTTGTAATCAAAGGCTCCATGCCCTATCACACTTTTTTTTTTTTTTGGGCGTGTACAATGGTTTTTCCTTTGAGTTGAGTGATTCTTTTGCATCAACCACATCAAAGTCCTTTTTTCTTTTCTAGAGTTATATGATTTTACTTTTACAGTTTGCTTTTATCTCTGAATTCTCTTTCTTCAGTATCTATTGAAGAATTGTTCAAGAATTTCAAATTATGATCCAATGATTGAAAGTGTATTAAAATAGAAGGACCTCATAACCAAGGATTCCATGCCCTATCTCACTTGTTTTTGGCGTGTATACAATGATTTTTCCTTTGATTTGAGTGATTCTTTGCTTCAACCACATCAAAGTCCTTTTTTCTTTTCCAGAGTTATGTGATTTTGCTTTTACAATTTGCTTTTGTAGATCATGCGCAAGTTGTCATTTGATAATGTTCTTAGTTTACAAAAAATAAGAAACACATTTTTTTGGTAAAAAATAAAAATAAAAAGTATTTAATCCACAATGTTTTGAAAAAAAAAAAAGAAAATAAGAAACACATGTTCGGTGACTTTCTCTTTGAGCCCATTCTCAATATTTTGCAATTACAAAAGGTGACGAAAACTTCAAATTAAGAAAATCATAAACTAACCAAAAATAAAAGGGAAAAAAAAATATTAGGCTAGTTGTCTTAAAGCTCAAAGCTGAAAAAATACGTGAGAGTGCCAAAAATAAAATAAAAAAATAAAAAAATTTGAAAAATAAAGGGATAATTACCAAAATAAAATAAAATAAAATCTAAGGGTTTGAGCCTTTTAACAAAATAAACTCTGAGTTTTTAATTTTGTCTATTTAAATCGTAATCTTTTAATTTGTTGTCAATCTAAACCATTGGCTTATTTTTTGTTCAGTAAAATTGACAGAAAAATTGTATTTTAGTTATTAAACTCAATGTAAATATACATAAAATATCTAAAATACCTTTTTTTATTGAGTTTAATGACTGAAATACACATTTTTCGATCAATTTTACTTAATGAATATAGACAAATGATTTAGATTGAAAATAAATAAAAAATTTAGAGTTTAAATTGACAAAATTAAAAAAACAGAATTTATTTTATTATAAGGGTCAAACCTTGGCTTTTTTTTTTTTTATAAATAATTTCTCCAAAAATTAAATAAAGCTAATGGAACTATAAACAGAAAAAATGTGAAAAATTAGCTTATGATTTTCTATGTGCAAAATCATAAATTGCAGAGACGAAGAGGCACATGTTCACAAGCATATGAGATTTAATAATAACATAAACTACAATAATGTTTCTTGAATTTTGGAAAAAAAATTATAACGGGCTTACAAGTTTTGCTTTATGTGTTTTGTTGTTGTTAGTGAACTTCTTCTTTTTTTTTGTTCGCAATTTAGTTAATATTCTTTTTATATGAACCAAATCTAAATGTATTTAAAAAATAAAATATTTGTGAAGAAATCTAAAAGGAACTTTATAGATACAAAAAAAAAAAAAAAGTATTGAATTTTTATAATTTTTTGTATTTAGTGAATTTTTTAAAGATTTTTTTTTAACAAAATTTTGTACTTTTTAAGTGTATGTACATTTAGTAGATTTAAAAAGTAAAAAAAAAAAAATATTTCAATTAAAATATTTTTAAAAATTCACTAAAAACCAAAATATATGGATTGAAAACTCAAAAACTAGTTTTGAAAAATTCAAAACCAATCTAAACAATTGAGTTTCTAAAAATTTTAATTCACATAATACTTAATTTTATTTTCATAAACAATTCATTAGTCGTATGAATGAGAACGTTTCAGAATTGGCTATTTTAATTAGTTTTTTAATTTTTTAAGAAAATATGTGCAGAAAAATAGAGAGAGTGGTGTGATAATTTATAGCAACTTTTTGATTTTTGAACTAAAGGGGAGTCAATCTAATTTTTCAGATTGTGATGAATGTACACGAAGATTTATGTGGTTTTGCATAATTACCTACATTTATAAGAGAGAGAGGTAAATCTAATAAATAATAATAAAGAATATAATGTGAGATGAAAAAAACACTCAAAATGGACAATATTACATAAGTCTCTTGCCTTTGCCAAGAAATTTCAGCTCAGAATTTATACGTACAACACTCTTAACATACATGGTTAAGAATTTGGGCCGAAATGGTTAAAGTTTTCAGGACTAATGGATAAAACAAAAAAGCACATATAATATATGTATTGAGAAAAAAAAAATTTATTTAGAAAATATTTTACAATTTAAGTGTATGATTTAAATTTTGAACAATTTTTTTTAGTAAGAATATACTTTGACAAAAGAATCCTCATACATAGCTTTTGCTGTTCCTTATGCCTTGGTGGCAAGTTAAGAACATCTTGACTTTCTAACTTTCTATTAGTAGCTTTTTTTAATTTTAGATTAATTTTACTTTCTATTTTGAACTATTATCAAATTATCTATTTAACACATTCTCTTTTAAGCTGCAAAACTGATACTTTTCAAAAGCCATTCATTTTTAAGAAACCATTTGGACTGATATTAATAATCAAATTTGATAAAACCCTTTTCTGTTCGATAGAACCTGACTGTTTTTAGATCTGTACAGAATGAATTTTTGGGAACAACTCTGCCCCTGAACTGACCTTGATGCCTCAATGCCACTCAGCTTTGTGTTAAAACGATTCGTTTTCTACTTGCACCTTTTGTTCAATCATTGCATAAATTCTATGTTTTGTTTGGTTGCCGAGAGAGAGCCTAAACAACAGGAAAGGAAACTCTGAATCTTATGTTTTGGATTTCAGAAATGTAAAACTAATATTCGTCTTTGTCAGAATTCGTATGGCGCTTTTTATTTGTTTATTTATTTTTTTGTGCCCTTTTCTCCCTTCTCTATTTCTTGGTCTCTAATATTGATAATTTGAATGTGCAGAGGATGAATTTTTAGCTCTGGGTTTTTGATAATTTGAATGTGCAGAGGATGAATGTGCAGAGGATAAACTTACCACTGATTTGTAATTTTTTTTTATTTTTAAAACATGCACTGAAGTGCAAATTTCCCATTATTTTTCAGCAAAATGATATTAGAATCTTGTTTGTGGGATATATTTACTACAGAAAATAGTAGGACATTTACTTGGAGTTACATTGACTTTTGTTTATCTTGATTAGCAGAAACCTTAAGGATGTTTCTAAAGGTGCAGCTGCCTTGGAATGTTGTGATTCCCGCTGAAAGCCTCGACACCAAAGGACTTATGCTCCAGAAGTCTATAATAATTCGCCTCTTAGATGACTTTTCAACGAAGAAGGCAACAAAAGAGCTCGGTTATTTTCTTGCATTAACCACACTTGACAACATTGGGGAAGGAAGAGTCAGGCAGCATTCGGGTGATGTACTCTTTCCTGTACTTTTCAGCTGCGTCACTTTCAAGCTTCACAGGGGAGAGATCTTAGAAGGGGTGGTTCACAAGATCTTGAAGCACGGTGTGTTCTTGAGATGTGGGCCCGTTGAGAACATTTACCTCTCGAACCAGAAAATGCGTGATTATCGGTACGTCCCTGGGGAAAATCCCATCTTCATGAATGACAAGATGTCCAGAATCGAGAAAGAGGTGGCAGTGCGCTTCATTGTCATCGGGACAAAGTATATAGAGGCTGAGAAGGATTTTCAGGCAGTGGTGAGCTTGGAGGGTGACTTTCTTGGACCTGTTGGACCTGTTTCTTAAGTGAAGCTTCTCATTACTTGAGTCACTGCTTCTTATCTCATTTGGCAATGTAAAACCATGTTTGACAGCTTAAACTGATGCCGACTAGTCTTGTGTTGTGAAGTGTTATGTTATTTATCAAAATGGTTTTTGCACATCTTAAGCCTTTTTAAGTTTTGAGCTGCTTCTTATAAAAGGTGATTTGTGGGCTGTTTACAAATCTCATGTGGTTGGTAACTTGGTATCAGCAATAGCCAAAGCATTTACTGCTCTGTTATTTATCAGTATGTTTCATTCTTTAACTTGAGCGTCACTTTAGGATGGTCTCTGCCTCATTCTCCAGCCTCACGGGAAATTTTTAAGTTGTGTTTAAATTATGAATTTATGGAAACAACTAGTCTATAACACAAGAATGATTTTAGAACCAATTACATAAAACATCAGATAGTGGAATTCATTATAAAAGATAGTTTTACTTAGATTGCTCTACCCATGCTTTATGTGATTGGTTCTTTGGTTGGTTCTCTGTAGTCTTGAACTCTTTGAGGACCAAAATGCAGTTTATATATCTAGTATACTGCTTAGAGGGAAGCCGCTATGAGATGGGACAGGTGATGGGTGGAAGAGATAATTACTCAGGAATAAAAATTGGAGGCATTAATTCAATTTCCAAACACACGGTTACACTTACACTGAGGCCTATGATCTGCTGTCTAATGTGCAGTGACTTGTCTAATATTCAAATAATCCCCAGAATTTTGTTTATTTTTGAATTTGGGGCATCCTGCTTGCAGGAATTAATGGGGGTTTGCTTTTTGTGATTGTACTCTACTTCATTTCTCTTGATAAAATAGTATGTATACCCAAAAAGTACAAAATAGCAAATAGTTATATGCTAATCAAAATACTTAACCCAAAGAAATATATGATTGTCACTCTACGAATCAGAGACTTTTACAAAGCAATGGAAGCATAAGCTAGTATATCCTTGATTTCCTTCACTATTAATACTGATTGCGGTTCCCTCAAACTCAAAGATGCAATCCAACACTACTTCAAATAAATATAAAAAGAAATACATTCAAGAAAATGCCTTCCTTGATGTTCGATCTTTGAATGCATTCAAGGAGATGGGGACATCAAAAGATGCCAATACCATGTCGAATATGTCTTTGAATAGCCAGTAGTAAATCACGAAGGGGAAGCAACCAATAATGCAAATTGGAATGGCAAGGCTTGATGAATGTGGTAATACGGCACATATGCCTGTAATGAATGCCAATACCATTGCTCCTGTTGCAATCATTAGAAGATAAGTGGCGACCTCATAGGGATGCGGAAGCTTAGTTTGGTCCTCATAATCAGCCAAAAGAAAATGGATCAACACAGCGCAAGTGGAAAATATCATGGCTATGGAATCTGTTACGACAAAAGCTTTGAAAGCTGCTTCTCTTGTTAGAACCGCCATGCCTTGATTTGGGCCATCGTTGCTGTTGTAGCCACCTGGCATGGTGAAACCAGCTGCAAAAGTCACAGTTGCTACGAGTGTAGCCACTAACAAAAGGGTGTCTCCTTCTTTCCTCATGTCAAAATGTGGTATCGGCTTTTCAAACTCAGCTTGTTCTTTCTTCTTGTTTGCTAAAAACTCGTTATCTTTGCTAATTACATTTCGCAAACCTAGTGTAGCACCAGCTTTTTCCAATACTTTTTTCATGAGAACCTGCAATAATCATTCTTCAATCAATTACGAAAACATTGTATCTAAATAATTTCAGTGAATTAAAGTAAAAAGCAGCCCCGCAGTTGTGTGTACAAGGCTTCTGTCACTATTGCAGTCTGAGAAGGATTGAGGGTTGACATTGATGTACCTTTTCTACAGCTGCAGTTTCAGAATATGTCAATATGTCAAGGGGAGTCCAGTTTCCTTTGTTAAAGACAACCATATCTGCTTTTGGGTGGCTTATGAGGCCAAGTGAAAGTGATCCACTAGTAGAAATGAGGTGGAGAGGGGTGTTCCCATCGACATCTTTCTGATTTATAAGGCCAGTGAGTGAAAAATTTTTAAAGATGAATTTAATCACCTCCCTTTTCTCATTCTCCACTGCAACATGAAGAATATTTTGGCCTTTATGATTAACCATCTCCCAACAATCAGGACATTGTGATATAAGCTCTTGTATTACACTAACATGCCCTTGACTAGCCGCTACATGAAGAGCTGTCTTATTATCATCTTGGTCTGCAATAAGGTATGCAATGGATTTATCCGAGTCTAGTAGCTGTTTAGCCCTATGTACATGACCGAACCGTGCAGCGTAGTGAAGTGGTGTCCAGCCATGCATGTCTGGTTCCTTGGCCAAATCTTTCTTCCAATCCAACAATGTTTTGGTGCCTCCTGGAGTACAATTAAGCAAAAGCAATAACAAAGATGAAAACCACCTGAACAAGGAAAATGCTTCCTATCTTCCTAAAACATGGGGACAAAATTTTCTCTGCCATTCCCCACCCTTCCATCCCTGCTTCATAGATCTGAGGGAAAACTACACTAGTAATCTTGAGAGTATCTTCGATGACAAATGCTATAACAACATTGCCAAAGTTATAACACTACAGCATACAAGAGTTTTAGAGATCAAATTTTTTGAGTGATTTGGTCAAAACCCCCTCATAATAAAATTTTCATGTATTAAGGACGGGCACAAAATTTTTTTCTTGAAAAGTCCAATAAATATCACTATTATCAAAATATTAAACTTTAAAATAATATCACTTTTGATGTAGATGTCGTTTTTTAATAAAATTAATATTTTAGAATTTTCTCATCAAGATCTATCAAATAAGATTCATATTGACTATCAAATTCTTTTTTTTTAAAAAAATTATTACCGTTGAAATTGATGTAAACAGTAACAGTAACATGTTACTCTGTATCACAGTAACATATTACTCTGATTGACAATTACTCTATTTGACAGTAATATGTTACTCTGTCTCACAGTAACATGTTACTCTGGTTCACAGTAACATATTACTTTGGCAATATTGTCCACGAAAGAAAAACAAGAAGATATTTTACTTTTTCCTTACTCAATTATGTGTTTTCTCCTTAGGGGGTTTATTAAAAAAAATAAATTAGGCTGTCCTTTTCACCAAATAAGGGTCCAATAGAGGGGTTTTGACTAAATTTTCTTTTTTTTTTTTTGGTCCCTAAAAGTGATTTTTTTTTTTTTTTTTACAAAAGACATTTAGGGACTAATTTTCATCGTCGTGAGGATAGTAGCTAAAAGGGCATCCCCAAAAGTAAAAAACAAGACTTTTAGTGACAAAATTTTGAAAATATCACTAATAAATATATTTTTAGGGACAAAATAATTTGGTCAAAACAAGGTTTATTTTTTGAGACAAAAAATTTGGTCCCCAAAAAAAATAAAAATTCATAATTAATTTCCAATTTTCTTTGCTAAAAATAATGACACTTTTTGCAACAAAAATATTTGGTTCTTAAAAAATAATTTTGTTCCTAAATTTTGGTCTCTAAAACCTTAATTTTTGTAGTGTAATTTGGCAATCTATAGTAGCAAATTGTTAAATTATAACAATGAAGCTCCAATGGTCACATGTTATTTTGGCAAATCTCAACCAACCTTTTCTCCAATTTTATAGGTGATGTTTGGATATAGGTTTTTGAGTGATTTTTTTTATTGTTTATTTTTGGTCATGACCTTTCTAAAACTTTTTATACAAAAAAAAATATATATTTACATTCTATCTTACTAGACAAATATAAAAAATATAAAAAAATTAAAAAAAATATAAATATAATTCACTTCACCCAATAGCTCTATCTAGAACCCTCACTCCTGTCTCGCACTATCATATGTCTCTCACTCCTATTCTCTCCTCTCTCTCTCTCTCTCTCTCTCTCTCTCTCTCTCTCCTCTTTTGTCTTCTTCTTCAGCTCTTACAACCAAATATGTTGAAAACCTCCATTGATTAGTCAAGCATCTCTATCGATTAGTCTCTCCTTCTTAACCTCCATCAACTAATCGAAAACCTCCATCGATCAGAGCATCTCCAACCACACGACCTCTTTCTTCCCTCCTTCTCTTTTGGAGGGTTTCTCACTCACCCAAGTAGGGATTATGAATGGCAATGGGCCAGGGCGGGGCCGGGGATCACACTCTCCGTCCCCGATCCTCGAAGGCAAAAAAATCCTCCTCCCCGATCCCCAGCAGGGACGCCATCAGCTCCCCCCCTGCTCCTGCTCCCTAACGGGGATCGGATTTCCCCAACCCCGAAAAATTCCCGACCTGTTTGTTTTTTTGTTTGTTTGTTTGTTTTTTTTTTTTTTTTTTTATAATTTTGTTCAACACAAAAACAATAACAATTTTTTTAAAAAAAAAAAAAAAATCTGTTTCTTCGTCATCATCAATCATCATCATCAACAATCATCATCAATAACTTAAAAAAAATAACAAAATAAAATAAATTTGAAATTGTTCATTACACAAACACACACACACACACACACACATATATATATATATATGTATTTATCATCATTATCATCTTCATCAACAACTTGAAAAAAAAAAAAAAAAAAAACAGATCTAAGTAACTGGCGCACCGATCTGCTTTGCTTTTCTATCATCATCATCAACACAGATTTGCTTTGCTTTTCTCACAGATCAACTGGCGCACCGGCCGGCTCAAGCCGTATGCCGTCGTCTAGGTCAAACACTGGAGTTGCGATGGAGGTTAGAGAGAAGTGGTGCTGCGACGGAGGAGGGAGTGATGTCGAAATCTACGGCGGAAGACGGGCAGAGTTGGTGCTGTTCAGATCTGCGGCAGAGGATGTGGTGGTGGAGGATCGACGGATCTGTTCAGATCTATCTTTGATGATGATGATAAGAAGTGAGACACTGAGAGATAGAAATCTGAGTGAGGGAGAAAGATATGAGAGGCGTGTTAGATAGAGAAGGGGTAAAATATAGAGGGGTTTGGTTTATATATATACAGAGGGGTAAAATAGTAATGTCACTTCGGCGGACAAACAGGGCCAGGGACGAGGACAGGACTGAAACACGTATCTCCGTCCTCGGCTTGAAACTGATCGGGGATTGAATTTTGAATACCATCCCTACCTCGTTGGGGATATTTTTCATGAAAAAACTGCTCAAATCGGGATCGAGGTCGGGTTCCGTCGGTCCGAAATTCAAATTGCCATCCCTAATAGGGATGTAAGAAAAACAGAAAAAACTGACTGAACAGATTGAACTGGACTAAACCGGTTATATTTGGTTTATTTTTTTAACAAGAATTGATTTGTGCAGTTTTTCAATTTGATTTTTTTTTAGATTTTTGGTTTGATATTGGTTCAAGCATCTTGTGCACCGAACTAAACCAAAATCGACCGCTTCAACATATATTATATTTATAATACATATATATATATATAATTTAATAATATAATGATATTAATAAGTATAATAAATTATTAACCTTAATTAATTATCCTTATCATCTTTATAACCTAAGTTTATAAAATCTTATTATATATAATCTTAATTCTAACTTATTATTCTTGAAACCTTAGTTATTTTTAATTTTTAATTTTTTGTTAATGTAGGAATTGAAAAGTATTTATTAAAAGGATGGATTGAATATGTTTGAAATGATGGACAAATAATTAATTTAATATTTTTATATAAATTAGTGATTATATTTGAAAGTGACTCAAATTTAAAACGTCCTAAACTAATTAAAACACACCGTATCGAACTGTTTTAATCGGTTGGTTCAGGACGATTTGATAAGAGAAACGATTTGTATCAGTATTCAAAATAATAAAATCAATATTATTGGTTCGGTGAATTTTTTTAACTAAATACCGACCATACCGAACAGATTACATCCCTGCACCTAAGGTCTTCCCGTCTCCTTCTTCAGTTTCGGTGAAGATCAGTTCGAAACCTGATGAAACCCTTTGAAACCCACTAAGTTCGAAACCGTCAAACCTCCTCTCCATCGATCCACCGAAACCCTCACTCAAACCCAATGGTTAAACCTAACTCAAATCCTAATTCAAACTCTCCTAAACCGAAACCCTCATTCAAACTCTCCTAAACTGAAACGCTCTCTCAAATCAACCAATATCATGAAATCAACCTTGCGGAGGTGGTGCTGTGGCGGGCATGCTCTTCAACGACTGATTCGGAGTAGGCAACGAAGTCACATTAACATTGAGGTTTGTTCTCAATCTCCTTGACCGTCTTCTTCTTCTTCTTCGTGATTGTCGTTGCTATGAATTTATTTATGTTTTTGTGATGATTTTTGTGTTGATTGTGTTGTTGCAAATGATTCATCTAGACTGTTTTGTTTATTCTTGTTCACTTTGGAGCGAAAATTCTGTTATCTTTGATGGTGTAACATGTTTGGCAAATGCCAAACCTTTTGCCAAATTTGGCACCAGAAATGGCATTTGCTATATTCTGTAGGAGGTATAGTATTGGCAACGCCATTGGAGATACTCTTATACTTTGGTTCTTGTGTCATTTTGGTTTCTATAATTGTTATTGGCTTGAATTTGAACATTATTTTTTTTTTTACTTTGTCTCAATTTGGTTTAATTGATTATGACTAATGAATGATTATTTTATAGAAAATGAGCATATAAGCTTTATGAGTGATGTTTTTAGGGGCAAAATTATATATTTGATCAACTCAGTCAGTTAATCTCAATCAACCCAATGTTCTTTTTCCGTAATAACCTAATGTTATTGTCAATTGAACTAAATTAAAACAAAATCTAAAATTAATTTTTTGCAATACAATCTTAATTAGGCAGGGTCTTTTAGTAATTTATAATATTTTGGGAAATGAATAGATTTTATCTATAGGTCATGAACTAAATAAACTTTGCTTTATATACTTTTAAGGATCTAGTAGACTCAATCGATAATTTATGGACTAAATAGACGATTTGACAATAGTTTAAGAGTAAAAAGTGAAATAAACTATTTATTTAATTATCCTTCCTAGATAGTATAGAAAAATTTATTGAATCTCAATCAGTGACAGCTTCAAAATGAAATCTCAATAATTGAATTAATTGCAACTAAAAATATAAGAATAGTAATATTTAAGTGATACACTGATATAATTTGTTCAATTTTTCTTTGATGTTGTAACTCTTGTATAGAGTAATGCTAGAGACTCACATTTGAGACTCCCAAATACACTCATAATGATGTGATAAGAAAATAAAACCCTATATAATTGAGTATGTAACATATAAAAAATTGACACATATAATTTCACATATTTTTAAGTGAAATTGTGAGGTTTTATTAGGAGTTTGAAAATTTTTGTAGAGTATTTTTTTTTCTTATGTAAATGGTTAAAATATATATAATACTAAATTTTATCTTTTTAAATTTTTATAATAATATTTTTTTTATTTAAATTTATCTTTTCGAGTGATATGTACAAATACAGGCCCCATATTATGGATTTGCTTAACCGCTACGTATACATACCTTCATTGTTAGAAATTACTGCAGCGTGCAAAGCTGTTCTACCACCAGGGCCATCATAAGCCGGTGCTCTGCAAGTTTTAGAGATATCGGACACCACTTCATGGTACCCTCTCTCGGCAGCAATGTAAAGCAGAGTTTCACCGGCATTGTTTGCCGGGTATGTAAACTCAGGATCTTCGTCAATCAACAACCTGACCAGATCTCGTTTTGGCCGTAATGGCTTTGGTATTGGTAGAGCTTTGAATGGGTTTATTATGACAAGATCAGGGTGACGATACCTCACAGCGTCGTGTAAGGCCGTGTCTCCATCATAATTTGTCGCCCTCAACATCTTCTTGGTGATTTCAGAGCCGCTTTCTATCTCTACATGATCACGATCCAGTAACGTTGCACATTCAATGAGTGATTTGACTATGTCCGAGTGTCCGTCCCTTGCTGCAACATGGAGAGCGGTGTCGCCTTTTGCATTCTGACGATTTAACAGCGACGAATTCTTGCTTAGGATCTCTCGGACACATTGTGAATTGCCGAATTGGGCTGCAATGTGGAGGACAGTGTTCTCGTTTGGAGTGACCTGGGCTTCAAGTTGGTCAACATATTGCTCCAAGACAACTTTGTCGCCTTCCTTGGCAGCTCTGTATAAAACAGGATCCATGTCTGACTGCTATCTATATTGTTTTTGGAACTTAATTAGCTTGCCTTTGCATTTGTGTGTATATATATATGTTGTTTATTGAGAGGAGTGGGTAGTAGATTAGCAATGCTCAACAATACAACTTGCAATCCGTGGGATTCATTTCGGATCTTATTTTGTTAATTCGAACTGTTCAAATTTTAAGAACATCGAGAAGAATATATTCTAAAAAATCAAGTTAATCGGATATTAATAACCCTTCATCAGATCAAATTTGTGTTCAATTTGATACATACATACTCATTTTTTTTTCTTCATATAGATATGATTTGATGAGATATTCGATCAACTTATTTTTTTAGAAGTATATTATTATCGATGTTTCAAAAACTTTGAATGTTTAGATCATTAAAATAGAACTCGAAATAGGTTTTGTGAATCATACAACAGTCACCGCTTTGCATCACGCATAACAGTGACACCAACTCTCGAAAAAAAAATCTAACAATCGCAAGCACTATAAGGCCTTGTTTGATTGGGGGGATTGGGGGAGGGGACTATCCACTATTTGGACTTGAGTCCAAATAGTGTTCCTTATCCGCCGTTTAATTTTTTTTTAGTCCGGCGGACTCCATGTCCGGCCGGATTCCATGTCCCCCATATGGGGGACTATTCTGTCCTGGGGGGGGAGGGGTGGGACAGAAAGTGGTGGACTAATCACTGTTTGGATTAGATGATGAAATGACCATTTTGACCCTCTACTATTTAATTATATATTATATGTAATAAAATTCAATAAAATTTAAATGTCTCAATTTAAAAATAAAATAATTTTATTTAACTTTTTATTGATGTTTTATTTATTTAATTTTTTGAAATAATTTTTTATGGATATTTTATTGATGTTTTATTTTAAAATTTTGTTTATGTTTTATTTAATTTCATTATTTAAATTTAATAGATGTTTTATTTAATTTCATTTTTTGATTATTATTTTTTTTAAATTTATTTAAAATCTTAATTAAAAAAAATAATATATATTTTTATTGATATTTTATTTATTTTTTTTTTATAAAAAAATAAATTTATTTAATTGTGTAAAAAATAAAATAAAATAATTTTTTATTTAATCTAACTAAAAATAATTAAAATATTAAAGATATGTTTAATTTTGCTATTACTTAATAAACAATTAAAAAAGGGTAAAATAGTCATTTGTTCATTTATTCTATCCAGTCCGTCTAACCAAACGTTGGATTCACTAAAAATAGTCCGAGGGATTCACAGTCCGGACATCTAATCCCATGAAAAAACAAACACAGGATACATATCCAATCCAACCAAATAGTCCGGGGGATTCCAATCTCAAGACTTAAGTCCGATAGATTCTAATCTCCCATTTTCCAGTTCGTCCAATCAAAGTGTAATATCTCACCAGTTCGTTCTGGGATACTTTTCATGTATATCGTATTTCTATAGCAACACTTGCAACACAAGTTATATGGAAAAGCTTTGTACCTGAAAAACAATCATTAAAACGAAAAAATTTATTGGATGGTCCTCGAATATTATGCGATATTACTTTTGTGGTGTTCTTGACCAATTAAAAACTGCAATACATATTGAGTGTGTTATTTCTTGTCTTCTACCTACCTAATAAGGTGCATCAATATTGTTCTACTCCTAAAGTTTTTCCGCCATGGTATTTGTTGAGAGCATCACACAATATCATACCGTATAATACTCTAGGATTACTCAATAATTACCCTAAAAATGAAGGCTACGAGCCTATTAGTAAAATAACTAGATGTTGATTTGTAGTCGACTTTAGGTATGTCAAAAGTATGGTTTCAAATATAGGTCATTATGTATTGTATTGATTTTTATATGTCAGTATTTTAAATCTTCAACATAATTATTCATCAATTGATATTATTCGATATGAATTAATATTTAATTGTATCACCAATATTAACATGCATCTCAATATTATTATTTAAAATTAGGATCCGGATTGGGCCTATGGGTCTCACCACGAGTCCAATTTCGATGATTCAAATCGTTCAATATGTAGCACTCGTTGAGTATTTCATCTTTGTAAAAAAACACGTTGATCGGATATCGATAGCCACTTGATCAGAAAATATTTTTGTCAATAATTTATTTTTAAAATTATATTTACCATTAACAAAAAATATAATCTGATCAAGTGGCTATCGATATTTGATTAACGTAATTTTTTACAGGAATGAAATATACGACAAGCCTTACATATTCAACGGTTCAAATTATCAAAATTAGACTCATTGTAAATCTTACAAGTCCAACAATATGTTCCAGTCCAATTTCGGATCGGAAGCTGACTTGATCCTTAAATTTAATACCGGAACTAAAACTAGAACAAGTAATTTTGAAGTTCTAGAAAATGCCCCATTAAAAATTGAAAATCATTGTCGTAACTAGAACCTAGAATTAGTAATTCTGAAGTTTGGGAGGATGGCCCACTAAAAATTGAAAAGTACAGTGGCATATATCTTCCTCGCAGTGTGAAATTCCTCTTCACATTTTATTCTTTTTTTCTTTTCTTTCTATAAATCACTACCTAAAACTAAATTGATAGCCCAAACAAAACTTAATTAAGGTTGTAAATGAGCGTACTGATTCGAGTTTTATTGAGTTTGAGTTTAACTCATTTATTTATTGAGCTCGTTTATTAAGTTCAAGTTTGGTTTGATAACTAATTAGACTCCAGTTTGGCTCATTAATATTAATGACATTCTAGTTTGGCTCGGCTTGATAAGATTTTTTTTTTCTTATGTATATTATTTAATATATAAAAATATATTTATTATATAATTTAAATAAAGATAACTCGACCTTGACAATCCGAACTTATTCGAGCTCGAATTCGGCTCATTTATTAAACAAATCAAGCCGAGTCGAGTTGAACCCTTAACAAATTGAGCCGAATCAGTGCACAAGCAGCTCGTTTCGTTTGCAGTCTTAACTGCAATAAACCCTATCAATGTCCTATTTTCTTTCACTCTTTCTGTTTGTTAATTAGATTCCTTTACAATTCACTTTATGCAATGAAGTAATATATTTTGCTTAATTTTTGAAATTTACTTCCTCTTTTGTCTTCCTCAATCTACTAACTATTTCATTTCCTTTTTGTGTGTACAAAGATTTTTCCCATTGATTTGAGTGATTCCTTGCTTCAATGACATCAAAGTTCTTACTTTTAGGCAAATGTTAGTACTTGTTAAGATGTAATAAATAATTATAAATATTATAATTTAGTGAGTTTTACCAATAATATTTAAACAATAACATTGAAAGTAATAATAAGAAAAAATTAAGTGAAAAATCCAATTTAAAAAGGGTATAAAATATTAGATTTAAGGTAAAATCTTATTTGGTGATAAGAACACGTGGAAAAAGTCCTGTATTTGAAAAATTGGCTAGAAAAATCATCGAAAAAGTTGTGGTGGCTAGTGACCCATACCGGTAGCAACAAGTGGTGGTGGTAAGGTAGAGAAATGTGTGATATTCAATAAATAGTTAGTTTAATGAATTTCAATAGATAAGAAAATAGGTTTGGTGAAAATTGAGTGATTTCAACAAATAATTGTCCTTGTAAACAAATTGTGTCCTTTTGGTCAAAAGAGATTGATGGAGATCCATCAACACATACACACATATAGAGAGATACTCGATCTCATTGGTAGGAGTTTCGACAACCATGTCATGATTAAATCGACATAAAAAATGGCCTGATCTACAGGCATTGAGTTAAAGAGATGGCAGCAGAAAATGTTGTTTTATCTTACAACTCCGAATCTTGCCTGGTTTCTCTGTGAAGAGGCTCCAATACTTAGAGAGGATGAAAGTGATCGACAAGTTGTTGCCGGTGTAGACGCTTGGAAACATTCTGATTTTCTGTGCAGAAACTACATCCTCAATGGTCTTGACAACATGCTGTAAAATGTTTACAGCTCTCTGAAAATAACAAAAGAATTATGGGATTCTTTGGAGAAAAGATACAGGACAGAGGATGCCGGCACAAAGAAATTTGTTATCGGCAAATTTCTGGACTTTGTTATGGTAGACTCCCAAACGGTAATTTCTCAAGTTCAAAATTTTCAATTAATTTTGCATGATATTCATTCTGAAGGTATGTCTCTTAGCGAGTCTTTCCAAGTCGCTGCTTTAGTGGAAAAGTTACCACTGGCTTGAAAAGATTTCAAAAATTATTTAATACATAAACGCAAAGAGATGACCATGGATGAATTGATTGTAAGACTAAGAATTGAGGAAGATAACCGAAAGGCTGAAAACAGGAATGGTAAAAATCCCATTGAGTCCAAGGCTAATGTGGTTGAACAAGTGCACAAACCACATAACAAAAATAAGAAGTTTACTGGAGATGGTCCTAAATAAGGCGATAACAATGGCAATAAAAAGTTCAAAGGTAAATACTATAATTGTGGCAAAACCGAACATCGAGCTTCTGATTGCCGCCGCCCTAAGAAAGATCGCGGAAGTACAAGCAAGAAGACTACCAATCAAGCCAATGTGACAAAACTTGATTACATCTCTGACGGGGTAAATGCAATCAATCTCTTTGCTGTGGTGTCTGAGGTTAATTTGATTGGAAATCCCAAGAAATGGTGGGTTGACACTAGGGCAACTCGTCACATTTGTGCGGACAGAAGATGTTTACTACTTACAATGAGGCTGCAAATGGTGAACAACTTTTCATGGGAAATTCTTCTACTTCTACTATGGTTGGACAAGAAAATGTGATCTTGAAGATGACATCAGGGAAGGAACTTACCTTCAACAAAGTACTGCATGTACCAAACATCTGGAAGAATTTAGTTTTTGGTTTTTTGTTAAGTAAAAATGGTTTTAGACTTGTATTTGAGTCTGATAAATTTGTATTAACAAAGAGTGGTATGTATGTTGGTAAGGGATACATGAGTGATAGTCTCTTCAAGTTGAATGTAATGACGGTTGTACTAAAACTTTCTATTAATAGAAATAACACATCTTTTGCTTATATTTTTTAGTCGAATTTATGGCATGGTAGATTAGGACATGTAAATTTTGATGCTTTGCATAGATTAATTAGTTTGGATTATATATCAAAATTTGAAATTAATCCTAATCACAAATGTGAGATTTGTATATAAGTGAAACTAACTAAGACTCCATTTAAATCGGTTGAAAAAAAAACCCGAACCTCTAGAATTAATTCATACTGATGTATGTGATCTTAAATTTGTTCAAACTAGAGGAGGCAAAAAATATTTCATAACATTTATCGATGATTGCACAAGATATTGTTATGTATATTTACTTAGAAGTAAAGATGATGCCTTAGAAATGTTTAAACTCTACAAAACTGAAGTTGAAAATCAACTTGGTAAAACCATTAAAATGATTAGAAGTGATAGGGGTGGTGAATATGATGCACTATGAAATGAATTTTGTGCATAACATGGCATTATTCACCAAACTACAGCACCCCATTTTCCACAGCAAAATGGAATTACTGAAAGGAAGAATAGAACCCTTAAAGAAATGATGAATGTCATGTTACTAAGTTCAGGCTTACCGTAGAACTTGTGGGGGGAAGCAACATTGTTTGCTAATTATGTTCTTAACAGAATACCCCACAAGAAATCCAACAGCACTCCTTATAAATTATAGAAAGGATGACCACCTTCTTATAAATACTTAAAAGTATAGGCGTGTTTAGCGAAGGTAGAAGTTCTTGTTCCTAAAAAGACTAAGATATGACCAAAAATATTGGATTGTGTGTTTATTGGTTATGCTCAGAATAGTAGTGCATATCGGTTTCTGACTTATAAATCAGAAATACCTGATATATATGTGAACACTGTTATAGAGTTAAGGAATGTTGTGTTTTCTAAACATGTCTTTTCTTATAAGAAAGGACAGGAATTAAGTTCATAGAAAAGAACGTATGATTGTACACAAAGTCAAGAGACTAATGACAATCAAACACAAGAGACTAGTAATGGTCTCGACCAATAGGATTTAACTGATGATGAACCAAGATGAAGTAAGAGAGAAAGAACATCAAAATCCTTTAGTCTAGATTTTCTGACATACCTCTTAGAAAATGAACCTCAAAGCTTTAAGGAAGCAATACAGGTCCTGAAGCACCTTTGTGGAAAGAGGTTGTTAATAATGAAATTGAATCCATTATGCAAAATCATACTTGGGAATTGGTGGATCTTTTACCTGGTTTTAAACTTCTTGGATATAAGTGGATATTCAAGAGAAAAATGAAAGCAGATGGTTCAATAGATAAGTATAAAGCAAGACTTGTAGTAAAAGGTTACAGACAAAAAGAAGGTCTGGACTATTTTGACACATGTTCTCTTATGACAAGAATAACATTCATCCGCATGCTTATTGCCATAGCAACATTGTATAATTCAGAGATACATTAAATAGATGTTAAGACAGCTTTCTTAAACGGTGATCTAAATGAAGAGATCTATATGGAGCAACCCAAAGGGGTTGTAGTGCTAGGGCAAGAAAAGAAAATTTGTCGGCTTGGAAAATCTCTTTATGGATTAAAACAAGCACCTAAGCAATGGCATGAAAAATTTGATCATGCGATACTTACTAATGGGTTTAAGATAAACGAATATGACAAGTGCGTCTATGTTAAAAACACTGACAAAGGTTATGTTATCGTTTGCCTTTATGTGGATGACATGCTTATCATTGGAAGTAGTCAAAACATGATCAAATCAACTAAGCCAATGCTGAACAAAAGATTTGATATGAAAGATATAGGGGTCGCAGATGTAATATTAGGAATAAAAATTACTAAAACATCTGACGGATATGCATTATCTCAATCACATTATATTGAGAAAATTCTTGGTAAATTTATCAAGGATGATATGAATGTAGCTAGAACACCTGTAGACATTAGTCTTTATTTATCGAAAAATAAAGGTGATGCGGTGTCTCAGTTAAAATACTCCCAAATCATTGGAAGCCTAATGTACCTAATGAATTGTACTCATCTTGATATAGCTTATGCTGTCAGTAAATTGAGCAGGTACACTAGTAACCCCGGAGAAGACCATTGGAAAGCGATCATTCAAGTTCTTAGATATCTAAGATTTACCCATGATCATGGTTTGAACTTTACTCTATATCCTGCAGTACTAGAAGGTTATTGTGATGCCAATTAGATATTGGATACTAAAGATTCAAAATCCAACAGTGGATATGTCTTTACTCCGGGAGGCGCTGCTGTTTCTTGGAATTCCATGAAACAAACATGCATCTCACGATCCACAATGGAATCTGAGTTCATTGCTTTAGACAAAGCAGGAGAAGAAGTAGAATGGTTTTGTCATTTCTTAGAAGACATTCTAATGTGGCCAAAACCTGTGTTAGCTATTTGCATTTATTGTGATAGTCAATCTGCAATAAGCGGGGCATAGAATCATATGTATAATGGTAAGTCACGACATATTTGTCGTCGACATAATCCCGTAAGGCAATTGCTCTCAAATGGAATAATCTTAATAGATTATATAAAATCTAAAGAGAATATTGCGGATCTGTTAACAAAAGGTTTGACAAAAGAGCAAGTGTATCGTTCATTAAGGGGGACGAGATTAAAGCCTATTACATAAGAGTTATCATAATGGTAACCCTACTTATATGACTGGAGATCCAAAGAACTAAGTTCAAAGGGACAACTAAGTTATGTGTGGCTAACCAGAAATCATCAAGGGATTAAAATTTCCTACCCATTCCTATGGTAAGACTAATATCTGCAACATGTGTTGTATGTAGGGGTTTTAAGGATAAGTTTTGCTTTTAATGATTACTTATATCTTGATTTAGGCATAAAATCAAGACGAGTATAAGATATACTCACAATAAAAATCACTTATATGAGTGTCGAATTGGGGCCAGTTCTATAAGAATGACGAAGCTAAATTCTCTAGAAGCATTCATGAACAACCAAGAGCGTTCAAGGCCAAAATGAACACAACCCTGAGAACCACGATGTGTTAGAAGATATTTTGTGTGAAATATATTGTCTTGGCTTACACAAATGGCTGAACAATTCAAGGCATCGCGTCCATTGGTTAGCTAGTAAGTTCGATAGGTTATCACTAGGGAAGGTTCAAGGCCGAAAACGACCTATCTTGATGCAAGATATTTTCGATTTATACTCTTTCAACAAATTTTGCATATTGTTTCATTTCCATTGTCATCAAATTCCATTCATGTGGGGGATTATTAGAAATGGTTTTGGAAAATATGATTTTTCCTTAACTGTGGTCTATTTTTTAGGTGGGACCCATACGCCAAAATTGGCAGGTCGAAGTGGTAACACGTTCTATGTCGCGTTGTGATTTACGTAGTATATTTGGTTGCTTAAAACCATTATCGGGTGAATGGGAAATTTAAGCCAAAGTGAGCTTCATGGAAATGGAGTTTTTGGTGGAAATTCCTCAAGGTTTGAATAAAAACTTGTCCCACATTGGTTTATTGGGAAGAATTTTGTGGGTTTATAAGGCATTGGTTTGTAACTTGGAGAGAGCCCCAAGGGGCACCCTAAGTTTGTAGAAGAGAGAGGTTATAGGCAAATTGGGCTACACCCATTGAACCCAAAAATAAACACATACGCGTGTGCTGTAGTCGCAATCCGTCCAGTCGGTTGGGCTGGCGTGGGCTTAGGCGCGAGTGCGTGGTGTGAGGTTGGGTTGGGCTTGTCCGGCCCAGTACTTATCTTTTTGGGCCAAAAACATTTGAATTTTATTTTTCTAAAATTAAATTCTAATTTTTTGAATTTTGAATTTTGAAAAGTAAATTCAAAAATCTGTCTGGTTTTTGGTTTCAAAATTCGGTTGGAAACTCTTCAAATTTTCTGTACGGGTTTATATCTGTTCGAATTTAAATATGTTCAAATTTGAACCCAAACAGTTCCGTATCTGTTCAAATTCAAACCCAACAGGTTCAATACTAGTTCAAACAGGTATGCTACATGTTTAATTCAAACTGAAAGGGTACCACTGCATCTATAAATAGGCAGGCCGTCATTTGGTTTTTTCACTCCAATTTTCGTCCCTAATTCAGTCAATACTTTCTGCATTTTGTTGCATACAATTTTCTTATGGAAAGAGTGTAAACACTTAGTGTGTTCGTTGTATAAATATTGTGTAGTGCTGCTACTATTCACTATTGATCATTTTATCCTGGGAGATAGACGTCCACAATCTGAAAGCACCGTAGAGAGGACGAATCTGTCTTAACGACACAATGTTAAACACTGGACTTGATCGAAAATTTGTTCAAGAAATTAATTTGGTAAGTAATTAATTTACTCTGTTTTATTATTTTTTCTATTTTAGATTTTGATTTTATTTTTGTAACAAAATAAAAATCTATTATTTATTTATTTATTTTATATTCTAGTTTGATTTTTGTAATCAAACAGTCTCTTTCCTTTCCTTTATTTCTTCTGTATTCCGTTTGTTGTTAAGTACACAAACAGAATTAATTTTTTAAATACAGTGAAGTTTGTCTAACGAAAATTGATGCAATTAGGTTAGGGGTGAGTAACAGATATACCAATCCACCAAAACCGATCGAACCGAACTGATCCGCCGCATTTTAGACGAATGCGTAATGATGAGCGGACAGTTGCGGATTGATTTTTTCCAATCCACCTAGTTTTGAGGTTCCTTTGGCTGCAATCGAACCACCAAACCGCGAGCACCCCTAGTAATTTGTAAGACTTTGTGTTTTCAATTTGTTTAGATATTCTGTTTGTGTTTTCAATTATTTTTTTTTATAAATATTCTATTGAATATATTCTATTGAAAAAGAGTTTTCAACTTAAATATATTTTGGGAATTAAAAAAAATAAATGTATTATTTATCTATATTTTTTGGTTTATAAATCTAACTCTAAAAATAATAAATGAAAAAAGATTATATATGCAGGTTGGTTTTTGTTTTAAAAAACAGATATAGATATAACAATATAAAGGCATACAATCACTACTACTGCTCGGTTCATAGTTTTGGTAGTTTGAATTGTTTTTATGTTTTAAGAATCATAGATTATAATACTTTATGTGGATGAGGCATGCTGTAATTGTAATATGTGGATGAAGCATGTTGTGATTGTAATATTCTAAAATTTCAAACTTTCTTTCTTTGGACGAGACATGTAGTGATTGAAATACTTTTTTAAGTATTGACTATAATACTTTTTTTTTTTTTTTTTTTTTTTGAGGAAGTAGACAAGTTGAATTATGTTGAAAATTTATAAAATTTTAAACTGCCAAACCGATTCATATCAATTCGCCAACCCGCTCAATCCACATTTGCCGGATTGGCGAACGGATGCGAATTGGTTTTCTTCAATCCGCCAATCTGGCGGACAGATGGCGGATTGGAGATTTCGTGACCGCAACAGACCCCCCTGCCTCCTCCTAAATTAGGCCTATAAGAACCAAATTGACACATGAGTGTCATGATATATTAATTGATACATGTTAGCATTTTATTCATCAATATATTAATTGATATTATTCGATATGAATTAATATTTAATTGTATCACCAATATTAACATGCATCTCAATATTATTATTTAAAATTAGGATCCAGATTGGACCCGTGGGCCGCACCACGGGTTCAATTTTGATGATTCAAATGTGTAGCACTCGTTGAATATTTCATCTTTGTAAAAAATTACGTTGATCTGATATCGATATCCACTTGATTAGAACATATTTTTATCAACAATTTATTTTTAAAATCATATTTATTATTGACAAAAATATGATCTAATTAAGTGCCTATCGATATCTGATCAACGTAATTTTTTGCAGGAATAAAATACACGACGAGTCTTACACATTGAACAGTTCAAATTATTAAAATTAAACTCATTATAAATTCTACGAGTTCAACAATATGTTTCGATCCGATTTCAAATTGAAAAACTAGCCTGATCCTTAAAATTAATACCGGAACTAAAACCGGAACTAGTAATTTTGAAGTTTCAGAAAATGGCCCATTAAAAATTGAAAATCACTGTCATAAACTAATTCTGAAGTTTTAGAGGATGGCCCACTAAAAATTGAAAAGTACCGTGGCACATATCTCCCTCACAGTGTGAAATTCTTGTAGTGCGTGAAATTCCTTTTCACATTTTATTCTTTTTTCTTTTCTTTCTATAGATCACTACCTAAATCTAAACTGATAGCCGAAACAAAACTGTAATTAACGTTGTCAATAAGTGGTACCGTGTCGAGTTTTACTGAGTTCGAACCTGACTTATTTACTTTTTGAGCTCATTTATTAAGTTCGAGTTTAACTTGATAACTAATTAGACTCGAGTTCAATTTGTTAATATTAATAACACTCGAGTTTGACTTGGCTTGATAAATTTTTTTCTTATTTATATTATTTAAATATAAATATATTATTTATATATTTATATAATATATAAATAATATATTTATTATATAATTTAAATAAAGATAAGTTCACCTTGATGAGCCGAACTTATTCGAGTTTGAACTCGGCTTATTTATTAAACGAGTCAAGCCGAGTTGAGCCGAACTGAGCCGAATCAGTTCACAAGTAGCTCATTTCGTTTGCAGTCTTAACTGTAATCAACCTTGTCAAATCCTATTTTCTTTCACTCTTGCTGTTGATTAATTAGATTCTTTTACAATTCACTTTATGCACTAAAGTAATATATCTTGCTTAATTTTTGAAATCTGCCTTCTCTTTTATCCTCCTCAATCTACTAACTATTTCACATCCTTTTTGTGTGCACAAAGATTTTTCCCATTGATTTGAGTGATTCCTTGCTTCAACGATATCAAAGTCCTTTCTTTTAGGCAAATGTTAGTACTTGTTAAGATGTAATAAATAATTATAAATGTTATAATTTAGTGAGTTTTACCAACAATATTTAAACAATAACATTGAAAGTAATAATAAGAAAAAATTAAGTGAAAAGTCCATTTTAAAGAGGGTTTAAGGTATTAGATCTAAGGTAAAATCTTATTATTGGCTAGAAAAATCGCCGAAAAAGTCGTTGTGGCTATTGATCGACAACTGACAGTAACAAGTGGTGGCGGTGAGGTAGAGAAATGTGTGATATTCAACAAATAGGTAGTTTAATGAATTTTAAGAAATAAGAAAATAGGCTTGGTGAATTTCAACAGATAGACAAATTGGCGAATTTCAAGAAATTGACAGATAAGTTGATTTCAACAGATAATTGTTTTTTCAAACAAATTGTGTCCTTTTGGGCTAAAGAGATTGATGGAGATCCATCAATACATACACACATATATAGAGAGAGAGAGATAGACCCGATCTCATTGGTAATAGTTTCGACAACCATGTCATGATTAAATCAACATAAAAAAATGAAAATGGCTAGATCTGAAAGTCATCAATGATGGCAACAAAAGAAGAAGACAATGCTAAGAAGTGTGCGGGGTTGACAGCGATGGATGAAGGTGGTTGAGTATAGATTAGCGACAGTAGAGTATAGATCGACAATAATGGAGGTGATTGGTGAACGATGATGGTGGTGGTGGTGGCCAAACAATGACTGGGCAGTAGTGAGTGGACGGTATGGCGATGTGGTGGTGGTGTTGCAACGATGGCGGTAAACAACAATGGTAGTGTGGCGACGGTGGTTGTGAAGCTCTCTAGAAAAATGATAGAGAGAGAGAGAGTAAGAAGATAAAAAAATTTTCTAGAAAAATGGAAGAAAAAGAGAGAAGATAATAAAAGAAAGAAATTTAATGAGGGAATAAATTTAATGGCAATATAGATATTGTAGGACTTATGGGTGCATTCCAAAAGTCAATAGGGCATATTAATATTTAAGTTTACTTAATATGACTAATTGGTAATTAATCCTATATTTAGCTCATAGGATTAGGCTGTGCTGAGATTTTGTGTCCATTTAACATTTGAATTGGACTTGGGATATAAAATATTAATTAGAATTATCCAATAATTATATTAAAACTTTTGTTAAATAATAATTAAAAGAGTCTAAATAATTTAATCTCTTCAAGAAAAAAAATAAAAAAATTAATAGCCTATATTTATTGGATAAAATGAGCGGGTTTAAGATTTGAAAGTTTTTGTGGGATGGGATTTTTTATTTTTTATTTTTTAGATAGTGAACTGCAAAGCCATGGAAACAAAAGCATGAGGACTAGCAGCCAAACAGAACAAAGCTAGAAAAACTACTACTAGTAAGTAGCAGCATCCAAAGCAATCAAATGATCCAGTGATGGGGGCACCTCCTCCATCCAAACCTGTTGCTGTTGAAGACTGCGAGACACTCTAGCAAGAGAGTGAGCCACCGACTTTCCTTGTCTCAAAAAGTACAAACAAATTGTAAAAAAACAATTAATTATTTGTGAGTGTCTTGGTGCTGCAAATAACTAAGAACTATTTTTTGTGACATTCCTGTATCATAACAATCCACAAATTCATTGTTTTGCATCTAATTCATTCACATTGAAATTTAATTTAAATAAATTTAAACAATACCCATTCACCCAGTCATTGACATCCAAACCAAATATAAATAAAAATAAATATAATCAATACACATGCATTCATCATTTATTCATATTGAGTTTAGTGATTAAAATATTATTTTTTTGTCAAGATTATTTAATAAAAATAAGCAAATAGTTTAGATTGAAAACAAATTAAAATATTAAGGCTTAAATTAAAAGAATTAAAAATTAAAAATTTATTTTATTATACGAGTCAAGCCTTAGAGTTTTTTTTCTTTTACCCATTAAAATTTCATGAGCACCCATTCAGCGTAATGAGGACCACATCCTCATCATCAACAAAGGATGAAGCCATGCTCAACTGATCCACAAGACTTTTGATGTGACTTAAATAAACCTCCATTGAATCAGAACTCTTTGATATAATTTAATTTGTTCTTGAGCTGACGAATGTGTGACCTAGACAACGAGGTAAATCGCTTATCTAGTGATAGCCAAACCTCAAAGCTCGTTTGAAAATGAATCACAGTTGTGAAGATTGCTGGAGAAAGAGTAGCAGTTATACAACTCAGAAGATGTGCATCGATCATACGCCATTGCATGAATTCTGAATTTGAAATCTCTGATCCAGAAGAATTTTGAATCATTGCTGGAGGACATTGATATGATCCATTGACAACCTTCAAGAGATTAGTAGCTCGAAGAATATTTTGCATCTGATGTTTCCAGATGAGAAAGTTTGTACTATCCAATTTGACAGTCACAAGTGAGCTTAGATTAGAGATTAACATTGCGAGATTGGGAGGGATGGTTAAAGAAGAAGAAGAAGACTCCATTGAAACTGCTTGATGAAGATCAAAGTTCTTTGAATGAAATGAAGATTAAATTGGTGCGAATGCTCATTGGAGCTCGAAGCTCCGATACCATGATGAATAATCCAAATCTTTCTTCCAATCCAATAATGTTTTTGTGCTTCCTGAAATGAAATACAGAGCATATAATGTAATAAATTAAATAGAAATTAAAAAACTAACCTCAAAATCAAAACCATAATCATTCATTTTCTTTAGCAATATTTCTGCCAAAAGTTCTCTCCAGTTTCTTACACCCTTCCCATACCATTACATGGTTGACTGAAATAACTGCTATTCGTTGGAAAAAAAAAAAAAAGAGTCAATTTTCTTTAGGCTGTATCTGAATAGTGAATTCTTTACTCAAATTTATGATTCAAACACAAGAATGGGCATTTTTATACAAATTATAAAGTTTGAGTCAATCTAAATATTTTAACAAATACATGTTCATGTGTGCTAAATATGACTTGAGATTTGCTAAATTTAAATACTTAATATTGATTTTTTTTTGTTAATATATATATATATTTTTCAATGTACCATTTACTTTCAAAATACAATTTTGGATTAATGTCTAAGACCATGCATATCACAGGTTTTATACTATTATCTGTTAATATGAATCCAATATTTTTTTGTCTAGAAAAAAATAAATAAAATCCAATGAAAATTTGTTTAAAATTAATGACTAGTACCCTAGTTGTTAGAAATTTCTGCCGCCTGCAAAGCAGTTATACCACTAGGGCCACCATAAGCCGGAGCTCTAAAAGGTTTCAAGATTTCGGACACCACTACATGGCATCCTTTCTCTGCAGCGATGTAAAGTGGAGTTTCACCTACACTCGGCTTCATATTTAAACTCACCATCTTCTATCAACAATTTCACCAAACTTAGCCCACCTTTTAGACCCATTTTCTATAGTCAATAATGTATAAGTGATATGATTGGTTGATGATTAGGGAAAGTATGAGAGGGAGTGTTGCCTTAGATATCCGAATTGATTGCCACATCATTAGACTTGAAAAGTGAGTCTAATTTTTGGGCTTGAATAGCAATGATCACTTTGACTATAAGCTACACCAGCAAATATTATGTAGACAACAATTGAAATTAGGAGTAAAACACAACACAGGGCACTACTATTCCATTAGCTTACAAAGAAATTGTAAGACAACCCACTAAATCTAATCCCCTTTGTAAGTGAACCAATAATCATCCGATAAGCAATTACTTATTACTCAACTACTCGTAAAATTAACTTTTTGGGTACAAAATAATAAATGAGAAATGAGATGGAACAAAAAGTACATATGGTGATTGAGAGCTTTGATACCAAAAATTCTCTATGATTTCAAAGTTTGAATGAGAACTTGATTAAGAATATAATCAAGAGCCTAATATATCTCTAGCAGAGTATTTTGAGAAACAATATAGGTTCACTCTAAAAATTTGATATATTGCAATGCATATATATTGACAATCAGACATTATTACAATAGCAATGGAACCATATGCTCGCATAGGCTTGATTTACATCACTATCGACACAGATTGGGTGCCCTCAAACTCAAGCCTACAATCTCATACTTGAAATTAATATCAAAATACATTATTGATCAAGAATGCATTCCTTGATGTTATTCATCAGATATGAACATTGAACACTAGATAGAACTGTAACACATGTAGTTTTTATAGAGATGACAGTTCTATTGCCATGTTGAATCTCTCTTTAATTAAGTTGTTAAAAATCCCGAAGAACAGGCAACTAGTAACGCAAACTGCAATTGCTAGGGCTCGTGATTGTTCTAATACAGCATATGTGCCTGTAATGAATGCCAGCACCATTGCTACAGTTGCAACCACTACGAGATTAGCAGCGGAATTATAGTGTTTCAAAAGCTTATCACGATCCTTATATGGAGCCCCAAAAAAATAGATTTCAATAGCACAAGTGGATAATATCATGGCAATGGTATTTGTTACCGCAAAAGCTTTGAAAGCTATTTCTCTTGTCAGAATTGCCATTCCTTGATTTGGGCCCCGGTTTCCATCGTAGCCACCAGGCATGGTGAAACCAGCTGCAAAAGTCACAGTTGCTATTAGTGCAGCCACTATCAAATGGGTGTCCTCTGTTTTCTTGATGTCTGTGGGTGTAAACCTTTTACGCTCATCATTAGCTTTCATTTTCTTTGTTAAATTCTCATAATCGAGGCTAATTATATTTCGCCAACCTAGCGAATGACCACGTTTTTTTTATTCTGACCTCTTGAGAGCTTGCATGCAATAATCAATCTTCAATCAGTTTGGAAAACATTAATGAATTAATAAAGCAATAGGGCGGCCTTGTGCACAAGATTCCTACGATCGCTCAGACTAAGAAGGGTTAACTGGGTTACTAATGTTACGTTTTCATAGTGTGTTGTTACATCAAGGGGAGTTTGATTTTCCTTGTTAAAGACCATCCCATCTGCTCTTTTATCGTATATGAGTCGGTTTGAATGCAACGTGGCAGCAGCAAGGTGGAGAGGGGTGTTCCCATCAATAGCTTTATGATTTATAAGGCAACTGAGCTGGGAATTTTCTAAGATGAATTTGACCGCCTTTTTGTTCTCATTCTGCACTGCAACATGACGAATATTTTGGCCTTTATCATTAACCATCTCCCAACAATCGGGACATTGTGATCGAAGCTCTTTCATTACACCAACATGTCCTTGACTAGCTGCTACGTGAAGAGCTGTCTTCTTACCATCTTTGTCTGTAATCACATATGCAATGGATTTATCCATATCTAGTAGCTGTTTAGCCCTTTCTACATGACCAAATCGGGCCGCATAATGAAGTGGTGTCCAACCATACATATCTGGTTCCTTGGCCAAATCTTTGTTCCAATCCAATAGTGTTTTGGTGCTTTCTGAAATTAAATACAAACATATAATATCTTAAATTGGAAAGAAAATAATAACAAACAATGTAACAATGAAAATGCTTTTTTTTCTTTTTTCTTTTTTACTTTCAGGAATATTTGTACAAGAAATTTTCTATGCAGTTTCTTACCCTTCCTTCCCTGCTTCATAGATCTAAGATACGATGGATTATTATTATTTTTTTTTGTTATTGTGTTTTATGCCTACATGTAGTAGTAAAATTTCACAAGGGAATTACTTTGGTGAAAATTGTTTATTCCTTACTGAAACAATAATTTTATTTTCCATTGTACTCAATTATTGGCAACATTTTTAAAATTTTGTCACTAAAAGCTCTATTTTTACTTTTCGAAACAACTTTTTGTTGAAAATAATAAACTTTGTTTTTATTATTAGGAGTTATATTTCCTATATTTAGTTCTGCTAATTATGGAGGAATAAGGATATGCTTGTAATGATGCATAATGATGTGTTAAGAGCATTAGTCGTAGGTTAATGTGTTAGTGATTACAAAGCATAATAGAGTTAGCGGGCCTTAATGTGAGTGTGTGAGTTACATGTTAGGATCTTATATATAGTCATGCAATTTATGTAATGAGGATAAAAATTAGGAGAATATAATGAGAATGCAATGAGAATAACATGATTACATCTTTTCCTTCTCTAATTCGCTTCCAAATTTGTGAGTGATTGTTGTGTGGCCAATTTATTTCTAACAAAGTGGCATTAGAGCTACTATGATCCTGGAAGTCATTTTTTTTTTTATCAGCAAAGATTAAACTTTATTGATAAGAATCAAGGAAAGTTCCTTACATCAAAAATCAATAGAGCAACAAACAAGGAAATAAACACAAGGGAGGTGCTATAAACATCAAAGCAAACCTAAGCATCCCAACTAGGTTGGCAAAAAGGGGCAAGCCAAATCATTTGCATCACCATCCCCACAAACAGAGGTTGAAGAGGCATCAGCTAGAACAAACATCCTAAGGGCCAACAGCAACAGGCCAAAGCAAACCCAAAACAATAAGGACAACAGCAGTCCAGTAGCAACCCAAGAGCCACATTAACCTTACAATTGTATTTAATAGAAAGAGCCACATTAACCTTAATCAGCTTACTAATATTGTCCCATTTGGGGTGGATTTCATTGAAGTTACATTCATTCCTTACTTTCCACAAAGTCCAGAACACTGCAAATGGAAGAGCTTTCCACATTTTCATATCCATCTTCTTGAAGATGGAGCTGTAGCCCATCCACCAATGAAGCAGCTTGGAAGTCTTGATAGATCATTGTAGTATATGATCATGGAAGAATCACCAAATATGTATTTTGGTGTGAGAAAATGATGTTCTCAAATTACAAGAGAATGAAGATTGTTCTCTTTTCATATTTCAAAGCATGTGACTTGTTCGATGTGGTTGAAGAAAAGCTAAGTAACAGGTTGCCTAAAAGAATTCAAGAGAAGAAACAGGAAAAAGTAATCGGAGCTCTGAAGAAGGCCATACATTCAGAGGAATGGACGTATATTGGAGATTCAAGAACACCATCATGTTTGGAAGTTGATTGATAGTATTGTCTCCAAACATGAAGGTAAATTGTTACCCATTGAGTATTAGATACAATGCTTTGAAGAAGATGAGTTCAACAAAGAAGAGTGAGATGGAAAAACTCCAAAGAAGATTCCTTTGGGAAGGCAGTGAGGATAAAAACGGCAGCCATCTTGCCAACTGAAAATCAATTACAAATAGGAAAGAGTTTGGAGGTTTAGGCGTTAATTCACTTAAGCTAAAAAATCCTGTTCTCTTTGCCAAATGGTGGTGGTGTTATTGTACAGAACAAATGCCCTTTGGCAAAAAGAATGCCCTTTGGCGAAAAGTAGGGGTTGAAATATACGAAACAAGGCCTAGCAGTTGGCTGCCGTTTGATCTTCATGGATTACGAATTTCCAAAGGTTGGAGAAGCATTCTTGAAGTGGGCAGCAATGGTGATTTGTTCAGTGAATTATTGACCAACAATCTTGTGCTAAAATTAGGATTAGGTTGTGATATTCTTTTTTGGACTGATCTATCGATTGGAGTTGAGCCTCTATCAACTACTTCCCCTTGGCTTTTCTCCCTCTCTGCTTAGAAAAATAAGTCAATTGCAGAACTATCCTCTTTCAATTGTGTTGGTTTAGCTTGTAAAATTCAACTACTTCTTTAAGACCAAACCAAAGTGATTCTCTTCAGTGGTCAATCGATAAACAGGGGCATTTTACGGTCAAATCTATAATTTCTCACTACGACTCTGTCTCAAATGGGGAAAGCTCTATCAGTATACGCTTATGGAAATGTTTTGCTCCACCAAAGGTGAAAGTTTTTTGCTGGCTTGCTATAAAAGGCTGTATCGCATCAAGAGATCTTCTCATTAGGAGATCAATTCTCCCTATTGTGAGGTGTCTCGTATTTACTATACCCCTAGCCGAGGGTGGGAGGCGGGCCCCCTGCAATGCCCTGAAAGTGCGTTGCAATCCTGGTGGGTTAGGATTGCACTGAAATTGATATTTATGTCCCTGTAGTGTTAGTTTTGGCCCATTAGTTTTTTTGCCCTATAAATTGTATCAATTAATACGTTTTAGGGTTAGAGAAAAATAGAGAGAGCTGCAGAGTGATTTGTAATACTTATTGTATATAGTGGATTTTGATTGTTTATCTGTTGTGGACGTAGGCATCTCACCGAACCACACATATCTTGTGTTTGTGTGTGTTATTGTTCTTCTCCTTGTTATTCATTGTGTGATTGAAACCAGATCGTGGCATAACAATCCCTATGGGAGCTGATTGCTTTTGTGCTTTACGTGGCTGCAATATTGAATCATCCAATCACATTAGGGCTGGTTCTGGTTTTTTCAGGGTCCAAAGTAAACATTAAATATGGGATCTTTCATACATATTTTAAAAAATGATACTCGCATAAAGTCTACTAAATTTTGCTTAAATATATAACAAAGTTTACAATAACAAAAATGACTAAAATCTGAATTGGAGTACCAAAAAAGTGAACAAAAAATAATGAAGTATCACTTGAACGTCACCCTTCTTGCATTTTTAACTGTAAAATTACCAAACAAGCTTTTATATTCCAACTTATCAACTAATAAATCTTTTTCAGTAATATTTTTCAACATTTGATTATACTAACCATCTTCTATTTTTTATTTATTTATTTTAAATATACTGTCATGAAAGCTTTATTGAAAAATATTTTGTTTTACAAGTTTTTAAAAAGATTGCCAGGCAAGGCAATGAAATGTATATTATTGGGTTGGGCCTCAAATTATTTACACTTATTTTTACAAGTTTTTATAATATACATTAGGACCTTAATTTTTGGGCCTTTTTGAATTCGATTTGGGCCTTGTATTAAATATAATTTTGAACTTCTACAATTCAAGTCGTTTTTTTATTTTTATTTTTATTTTTATTTTTATTTTTATGAATTTCTATTTTAGATGGGGTCTTTTATTCATTTAGTACTTTGAATTGATTTGGGCCTTTTTCTTAATGGACTAGTATAAGACTAAATAATTGTGAGACCCTATTTTCAACCTTTTTTTTTTGGGGGGGGGGGGGTCCAAAGAGGCTACTTGGGCCTATATCATATCCTCCTTCTTTGCCACAGATCATGGTTTGTTTGGTTGCATATCCTCAATTGGTGGGGTTTTGAATGGGTTTGTTCTATTTTCTCATTTTTTCAATGGTGGTTTTGTTAGGTTGTCGTAATTGACAATCCCGTTTGACAAAATTTCTTTTAATTGTAATTTTATTCACTTTCTTATTTTACTCAAGTTGTGAGTGTTTAGATGCGAATCTAACCCGAATTGTGCCATGTGTAGAGGAGTTTGTGTTGACATTTCGTATCTTGAGCATTCCACATTTCTTGTTTGCCATCTCGCTGACTATGTAAAGGGATTAGCGGTGAAGTGGATCATCTAGTACTTCTACTTGCAAACTAAACTTCTGGGAAAGATGTTTAACCGCTCGAGCAGTGGATGATGCGCTCCAGCGGTTGGCCTATATGATTTGCACCGCCTTTACTCACACCGTTTGAGCAGTCAAGTGGTGGCTCGAGCAGTCTTTGCAACTCTATTTAGTATAAAATGCGCCGTTTGCTCATTTTAGGGTTTAACCCGTCTAGATTTTCAGAGAGGTGTAAATTACAATGTGTTCTATATTGGATGGTGGTTTATATGAGTTTCCTTGATATATAGAAGGTGATCAATTGATCAACAAATTACATATTGTTAAATATCAAGGGTGGATTTTGTTTGTTTATTCACAAAAAGAGAGAGGTGTTAATCGGTGAAGTCCAGGAAAGTTGGGCCTAAAGCTTGGGTGGATTTCGGAGTGGCTCTTCGTTGTGGATTCGATATCGACATTATGGATTCAATGTTAGGCAAAACATTCTGAGGTGAAGACGGTGGTGGAAGAGGCACATCGAGTTTGGTTCAATTCGAGTGTGGATTCACTACGTAATTGATGATACTCATGTGTAATTCCTTTTTATCTTCTTAGTGGATTGTTTTGTAGCTTTGGCTTGTGGGGATTTTTTTTTTTTTTGGTTATACAATTGTAGGTGCTCCAATTGTGATTTTTTTCATGTTAAATCATTGTGCTGATTTAACGTTGATTGTTTGATTGGGATTGATATTCACTATTTAAAATTGAAACATAATCAGGAATTAATATCTCGAGGGTTTTTAAGATTTTTCAAGCTCAATTCAAAGTATAAAAGCTTCAAAAAGACCATTTGGGATGCTTTTTTTGCTTGCACCTATTGGAACATATGGCTTTGTTGGAACAATGCTATCTTTAACCAATGTGTGCATAGATGGGTTCAAACAACAGAAGTCATCAAAATTCAAATGGCACTTTGGTCTAGGACTTCATTTGGCTATGTCGGCTTCTCGATTTCATCCTTCACTTACATAAAGTGAGACTAATCAAGTGAAAAAAAGAAAAAGAAAAAAAGGCTGCCCAAACATAATCCCAGATGATTCGACCATTTCCTTCACCCTTTTGAGTGCTATTTCTTCTCTTTTTATTCTGGTGTTTTGGTTAGTGCCTTACCATCTTTACACCTAGTGTTCTCTTTGGGTTAGTTTGTATCTAAACTTTTTTAGTATGCCAACCTAGTTGGGATGCTTAGTTTAGTCCTACTTCACCTCTTCTTAAAGTCCTTCAATTTTATTGATGTAATATCTAACTCTTTGGTGTTATCAATAAAATTATTTTTTGCCTATCAAAAAAAAAAAAAAAAAAAAAAAAAAACAAAACAAAACAAAACCAAAAACAAAAAGAAGAAGAAGAGTGTGATGTTGAAGTTGTTAGAATAGGAATTATGTTAGAATAGGAATTAAGTTAGAATAGAAAATACGTAATTGTGTGATTGTGTTTCCTTATATTATACTCAGTATTATCAATATATAAGGGAATGAAGTCTAACTCATTCCCTAACCTTTTGTCTTCTCTAAACTTTCATGGTATCAGAGCCTCAACCCTAGCCCATTCCTCCTTACCTCTATCGACAATCCGGTCTTGAGTCCAGGAGACCCGATAGCCACTGTCGACCCTCCGACAACCCAAACCACACCTCCGCCAGCCTTGCCCAGGCCTTCAGCAGTTCACCTAGGCTCTCCGATAGCCTATTAGGCTTAGTCAGTAGCTTCTCTAAGTTCTTAAGGGCTTGTCAGCAATCCCTCTGACTATCTAAGGGCCTGTCGGCAATCCCCTTGGCCTTCGTGGCCCTTGTTGACAGCGTCTCTAGTATACGTGACTCTGGTTGGCATCTCTAAGTCTTTGCCTGCCTTCGTCTTCCTCTGTCTTGGTTGGATAGTCAACATCTTTTACTTCTTTCTCTTTTAATTCTCTTTTAAAACACAACTAGAGGGAAAAAAAATAATAATCTGGTGATGTAAAAAAAAAAAAAAAAACTGGCTTCTTAAATTCTTTATGCTTTTCTAGTTCTTTTTGTCTTGGTTCCTCCACTCTCATTTTTTGGGTTTGTGATTGGCTTTGTGATTGAGGTCTAGTGAGTAGAGTCTCCATGGCAGATTTGATTAGTAAGTCTATTACATCTCAGCCATCTTAGGGTGTGAGTTCGGTAATCCCTTCTCCTATGACTAATAATCTCAACCTTGGCCTTAAAATCACCACCTCTCTATTTAATGGTCAGAATTTCCTCGCGTGGTCGCAAAGTCTGACTATTTTTCTGAAGAGCAGAGGGAAGATGGGATATGTGGATAGGAGGGTTCAGGCACCCAGTATTATTGACCCTCATTATGACTAGTGGGAGATCACCAATTCTCTAATTATGAGTTGGTTGATCCATTATATAGTTCTGGAGATTAGAGAGGGCTACTTGTCTATGGACACTGCCCAAGATATTTGGGAGGCCATAGCTACTACTTATTCCAGGAAAGGGAACTTCTCATAGGGTTTCGAGTTACATCGCTCCATTGAAAGGTCGGTGCAAGGTGAGATGACTATCCTCTAGTATTTTACCTTCCTTAGCAATGGATGGAAGTGCCTTGATCATCTTCAGGATTACAAGCCTGTATGTCCCACCGATTCTGCTGGTTACCGGACATTTATAGCGCAAGAGTGGGTCTTCAAGTTCTTAGAAGGCCTGAATGTAGAGTATGATCCTGTCCGGAGCCGAGTCTTTGGCATGGATGTGCTTCACTCTCTTTAGGAAGCCTTTGCTTTTGTGCAAAATGAGAAAATTCGTCGTTCTACTATGCTTCCTCCTGTCACTAGTGATCGCTTTGCCTTGGTTTCTGCCCCTTCTTGAGATGGTATGCCTCGTGGTTCTCGTCCTTCCTCTGAGAAGGATCAGCTTTATTGTGACTACTACCGTAGACCTTGCCACACCAGAGAAACTTGTTGGAAGCAACATGGCACCCCTTCTGGTGGACGAGAAGACCATCCTGGTACTTGCGGGGGTCGGTTTGGTCAGTCGAGAGGCCGAGGGGCCAATGCACGGGTGCATCTTTTAGACACGGTTGAGCCATCACCTTCATCTCCAGTTGTCTCACCGCCATCGATGTTTCAGGATTATCGCCTCAATTTTGAGATTGCTCTTCGCCACTTACTAGACCGTTAAGCCTCTCCTTCGCTACATGCACCTCTTCTTCCTTTGCCAATTCAGTAACTTGGCTTCATCCCCATGTGCATTGATATCTCATGCATCTTATGACGCCGAATCTACACTATAGGTTGCAAATAAGGAAGAGTCACTAATGAGTCCTATGGTCAATAACCAAGTAAGATCCCAGATCAAGAGGAGTCAAATTAGCCTCCTTCTAAGTCCGGCTTTTAGGCAACAAGACTACCCTTTTGACAGATCTTAACAGGTATTGACACTAGGTCTTATAAGCAGCGATAAGGTGTATAAGTATTAGAATATAAGTACATAACAACCACGAATATCCTTAATTTCAAAAGCTTGTTGCATTACATTACATCCCAAAAAGAAAATTTAAATCTTCATATGAGCCTTACAAAATATCAAAAGGAATTTCTAACTTTCCTAAGATAGCCAAAAGTCTTCGGTTTCAGCTCGCTGCCTCCAAATTTATAAGCTTCTCTTGACTGCATGATACGCTGTGAGCTTTGAATGCCCAGTAAACACACACACACCCCGTCCCTTTTTCCCCAGTCCAATACACAATCACAAATATAACATCAAGTAGTAAAGCATGATACTCAACTAAATAAATAAAGCGTTACAAGTTAGATGTTAGTAAACTACAAATCCCCCAAAGAGATTTCGTCCTCCCAACCACAAGAATCGGACGCGGATTATTCGATATGCCCCCTCTTTTGCTGCTTTGTTGCAAACCTTACCTCGGATGCCTACCAACGGTTATGTACCGCATAGCGCCAACCGCAAGGCCTCAAAAGAGACGGTAATAATGGGCCTTGCCCAAATCCCTCCTCACACCAAACCACCTAGGGTCCGAATACAACCGCTCTGTTCAAGGGTTCCGAAAACCACTTGCGCAAGATTTTAACTTCCAAATAGGGAACGCATCCCAACAATCCATACATCACACATTATCATCTTTTTATTACTCAAGTAATTGAAAATCCAATACCATCCCAATTACGTTTTTCGTGGAGTTAAATGTTTTAAATCAAGGTTAGACCAACTTAACAAGATAATAATGTCCACATAAGCATGCATCATTAAGATGAAGAAGATAAAGAACATAACCATAACACATACAATATCATGCCAAGATATGATCATAAGCTAGTAAGCATTTTCATGAACACAAGAACATAAAACACCCATGCGCAACAGAATTTTCAGATTCAATATCACATAAGGATTAGAATGAAAGGACTATTTTAGATTTTTCACTGGACTTAGCCTTCCTATGGTTTGTAGAGAATTTAATCTAGTTTCCAGAACATGTTTCAGAAATGGGATAGCTTTTCTAGATTTTAAGTTATTTAGAAAACACTCCAGCGCTGTCCAGATTCATCGACCGTTACGAAAATTTGATTTTCTTGCAAACCGCTCACTGTTTTTCAATGAAACCAATTTTAGTTGAAAGATAACTCCTTAAGGAAGATTTTGACATAAAATAGAGGTCCAGAATAATTTCCTAAATTTTTCTAGAAATTTTGAAAGTTGGCTGCGAAAAAAGATTCTTAAGGCACAATACCCAAAACAAGAAGATTTGTGAGAAAAGAGGTCGACTAAGGGAAAATTTTCATTTCTTTTGTGATGAAAACATGCTAAATAACATATATTAAACTCAGAAAATTTGCTTGAAGGTGTGCCCTTGGAAAGTTTGAGAGATTGGTATGAAAAAGATAATTTTGTACCGAAATGGGGAACTACAAGAGAGGTAGAATCATGGCTCAACTTTTATCATTTTTAACACAAGTAAATCATTAATAACACATCTGAAAACAATGTTTAGAACCCTTAAGAGCATGTATTTGAAAAAGGAAAATGAAAGAGAGGGTTGTGTTGTGGCTTACTTGCTAGGCTTGAACAAGATTGCTCTCCTCTTCCTTCCTCTCCCTCTCAAGACTTCTCTCTTGCTCTCCTTTCTCTCCTCTAGGCCGAATGTGTGTGAGTGTGTGTTGTTTGTGTTTGCCATGCTAGGGGGTAGTTGTATTTATAGGCAATTTTGGTGTAAAAAGACATAAAGGCCCATTAGTTGGAATTGGATTGAAAAGTTTGGATTTACTTGGAGTCTAATAGAATAGGAAGTGACTAGGGAGCTTAATCATGGGATTAGACAATATCTAGTTGGTCTCTAGTTGGAGTGAAACTAGTATTGGGAACAAAACTCTAGGTTTAGGGGTACTAGGTGTTAGGGTTTCTAGAATACCATAATTACAATTTCTTGAAAATAGGCCCCTCACAATCTCCTAGGGTGGCCGGCCATTGGGAAGGGAGATGGGACATTTTTTATTCAATTAAGGTACTATGGACACATTTCCCAAAGTATATATGTGTATAGATCTCAAATTGATTGATGGTACCTATAGTATAAAAGTACATGTACTAGTTTTAGGGAAATTCTTGAAATTAATAAAATAAGTGAGGGCTTGGAATAAAACTTATGTTTTGGAAACTTATTTATATAGAATTAAATTAAATTAGGGTAAGGAACCTAATTCAGCTAGGATATTCTTGTTTTGATAAAAAAAAAAAAAAAAGCTAACCGACAAGATTCGAAATAATTCAAGAAACTAAGGGGCTTTAAAGAAATAATTCAAATATAAGGGTTTTTAAGGAGAATACATTTTTCAGGGGTTTCACACATCTGTACCATGGATTATTGATTCTGGTGCTTCATTTGGCTCCTCTAATTTATTTTCAGAGTATAACCCCACCCCAGGTCAGGAAAAAATGTGTATTGTTGATGGTACCATTTCATTTGTGTTAGGGAAAGGTTTAATTCATGCCACATCTTCCCTTCCTTTGTCTTTTGTTCTCTATGTTCCCAATTTCAGTGTTAATCTTTTATCTTTGAGTCATATTACCCCATGACTTAAATTGTAGCTTGATGTTTTTTCTTGATCATTGTCTTTTTCAGGACCTTATCACATGGAAGAGGATTGGCAATAGTAGAGAGGAACATGGGCTCTACATTTTAGATTAGACGAACAAGCTGGCTCATACATCTATTCAGTTACCATCCACCAAGGAAAACATTTGGTTGTGGCACCGTCACTTGGGCCACCCCTCATTTTTATTACTTAAGCATTTATTTCTTTTTGTTTTTGAGAAAAATAATGTGTCAGATTTTCAATATGAGTCCTGTCAACTTGGAAAACAACACAGGGCCTCTTTTGCTCCTTCACTTAATAAAAGTTCAGTTCCCTTTTCTTTGATTCATTCTAATGTATGGGGTCCCTTCATGTTTTGTGTCTTTAATCGGTCATAAATGGTTTGTTACCTTCATAGATGATTGTTCCAGGGCCACTTGGATCTATTTGATGAAAGATAAAAGTGAGGTGTTTTCTCTATTTCAAAACTTCCATAAAATGATTTGTACTCAGTTTGGGGCAGTTGTACAAATTCTGTGCTCTGACAATGGAGGGGGAATATACTGACTCTGGTCTTGCCACTTACTTTGCCAATCATGGCATTATTTACCAGACTTCTTACACTAATACGCCTCAGCAAAATGGTGTAGCAGAACGTAAAAATCGCCATCTCCTTGATGTCATCCGTTGTCTATTCTTTGAGATGTGGTGTAGACACCCCATTTTTGACCGACCTTAAGACTCAGACGTCACCAACTGAGCGCTTGGTGATGTTGCATGTTGTGCTCGTTCTGAGGTTTCAGAGCCTCGGCTGCGAGCCTTGCCTCCGGACTTCGGGGCTCTTTTGTGCTTTGCCTCGGTTTGCGAACCAGGTCTTGTTTTCTCTGTTTTCTCTTCCCGAAGGGAGGGAGAGGTCTCATAGACCATCTCTCAGTGGTCGTAGGCTACGTTTCGTGGTCGTAGGCCACTTTTCCCATTTGGAGGCCAGTTTTCGGTTTTCAGAGCCGTCGGCCATATGCCTCGGTTCGGGACCGCTTAACTACCTCCGTTTGCTTCGGTTTTTAGCACACACCTTGTTTCCTCTCCTTAGAGGAACACTGTGGCCCGGGAGACCACCTTCGTGGTCATACGCCACCTCTGGTGCTTCACAGCCTGTTTTCGAGGCCCCGGGCCGCGTGTTTTGGCCCCCGAACCCTCGTTTTGCATCGGTTAGGGTTCATTTTTGGTATGGACCCTATTTTCATTGCTAGGAAGGTGGTAGGATGGTGGGAGACTAGCAATTCTTTTGAAAACCATTTTCTCTCTCCTCCAGTCAGTTTTCTTGACAGAAAGCTAGTTTTTCTTACTTTTGGGCCATAATTTTTGGTTTTTCATACCATCATTGTGTTGTACTCATCTGGGAGGCCACCAATATGGATAGGCCGACTAGTATTTCTTCTTGATCCTTTTGAACCTTGCTAGAAAGCTGGTTTTCCTTTCTCCTGGGTCACATTTTCTGGTTTCTCACCATACAGCTGTGTTGCACTCATCTGGGAGGCCACCTTTCTGGTATGGCCGACCAATATTTCTCCTTGAACCTGGTCGGCCGACCAGGGGGAGTGGCCGGCCGACCACCTTAACTGGTTGGCCATCGCTTTTGTCCTTTCTAATGCATCACAAATTGCATACCGGTGCATCCTCCATACACGTGTATGGAGGATATTTGAAGCTTCCAAGAGAAGCTTTGGCCTCTCTTCTCTATAAGAGAGGCCTTCCTCTTCCTTTACTAGGGTTCAACAATTTTTGCTAAGGCTTATACACATCTCTCTCTATATCTCTACACTTGAGCTCCAAAACTCCATTGTTCTTGGCCGTTACACCACACCTCATAGCCTACCACCTCCACCATCCATTCAATCATCTTGGAGCTATTTTTAAAAGGTTGAAGACTCACCTTCTTGGTCCAGAACTTGCTGCATTGCTATGCTACAAGGGTAAGTCCTCATTTCTCCCATTTTTTGCATTATTTTGCTTCATAACTTAGCCCTATTTGCAAGCATTTTTGGGTTTTGTCATAAACTGAAAAGTGTCTTATTTTGAGCTTCTCTTGAAGTTTGGTTAAGGAAACTTTTCTTTTTGAGGTCATCTACCTCCTTGTATGCTCTATCCCTCTTTGTAGGTTTATTTTGCTTCATATCTTAGCCCTAATTGTGAGCATTTTCGAGATTTATCATAAAATGAAAAGTGTCTTATTTTGAGCCCCTCTTAAAGTTTGATTAAGGGCATTTTTCTGTTGGGGGTCATCTACCCCCTTGTATGCTTGTTTGAATCTTGTTTTGAGCCTTGCATCTAGGCCTTTGTTTCATGCTTTGTTTGGCCTTCTAGCCACTAAAATCTAGTAGATTTTCATTGGCTAGCATACTGTTTTGAGAGCCAAAATCAGAGGGGGAGTGACCCCCTCTCTCCTTGTCTTGTTTGTTGGTTCTTTTGGCCTTCCAAAGGGGCTCCATCTTGCATGCTTTGAAGTCTTGTTTCAGGCCCTATTATGTGAGTTTTGAGGTCTGCCTTAGCTCTGTCCAGAGCCCTTTTGGCCATATTTTGCGTCCCTCATGCATGTGTGGAGCAATCCTCCTCAAGGCCTTTCAAGGAGACCTTTCATTGCATGTTTCATTGACCCATTTCAGGGCCTTTTTGGTGAGTTTTAGGGCTATCATAACTGATTTTCAGAGTTGGTTTTTCCATTTTACATGTCCATCTTGTATGTGTTGAGTAATCCACCTCATGGCCCTCCAAAGGAGCCCATCCTTTTTGCATGCATTGGATACAATTCAGTGGTTATTTGGGCATATTTTAGCATACCATGTTCCTATTTGTGGCTAGTTTGGTGACCTCTCTTGTGCTTCATATACATGCCATGTAAACCATGCTTACTAGCCTATGTCGCACGTTGTTTTAGCCCTTCATGTTGGCACTTTTTGGCCATGCTTGAAACTGATTTGGTGCATGTTTAGGACTGCCTTGGCTCTATTTTCATGTCTCATGATCAAATAATGCTTGCTTTGCATACTTTTGGTTCAATGCATTTGCCTAGTTTTGAGTTTCGGGGCCTATTTCATACATTGGGTGACATGTTTCCATGATTCGGGAGCATTGAGCATCTTATTTCAGAGCTGGAAATTGCATGTTTGTATGCCATCTTTCATCCCTTGCCATGCTTTGGTAGAGTGACATTTGATACCTTAGGATCGGTCCCTTGCATTGTGCATGTTTGCATGTGTTTCGGTTGTCTCATTTTCATCGCATGGCCACTGATGTGGGTGTGGCTGAGGTCCACTCATATTGGTGTAAGTCCATCGTGCATTGTGTATGCCTTTTCAGTCCATAGCATTGCGTATGCTAGGTTGCATGTTAGAGCATTGTGTATGCTAGATTACATCACGTGCATTGTGTATGCCATTTTAGTTCATAGCATTACGTATGCTAGGTTGCATGTTAGTCGCATTGTGTATGCCATCTCATTTGCATTGTGTTTGGGATAGGAGTTAGCCCAAGCACGGAAACGAGGGACGCTTTTGTACTCAAAGTAATCTAAACGTATCTCGATTCCTGGCCACCATTAATTTCAGACACCCATGATGGAGTCTAGGCCTTGTTGTGTTGTCATGTGCATTTATTTCACATTGAGTCGCAGTACTGACTCGCCATCATGCATTGAGATGCGTGATTGGTGGCACGAGGATCGAGGTGTGCATACATATGTGAAAATACCTTGCTATGCCCCTTTGTTGCTCTCTGTTGCAGCAAATCAGAAATCAATAGCCTTCTAGAGCCTTGCACAGCATCCTGGGATTAATTGCAAACAGAGGCGAATCGGGGCATCGCAATGGATTTCCGCGCAAGGTAACTCAAGCATGCATCTTTCATCATTCGGAACAGAGCTGAGGCGGTCCATGAATTTGCATACCAGTTTATTTGCTTTCCTAGTTAATTTGTTAATTAATTAGGGTTTTGTAATGTTTAATTATTCATTTGAACTGTAATTATTTATTTGGACTGTATTATTTATTTGGACCCTTCGAGCGAGGGCACAATTGTAATAAGTGTGCGTGTGTGTGATGTATGTCTTCCAACCCCACGTCTTTCTCCCTTTTATTTACCAGCTTATGATGGTTAAATTAGGGCATGTTTCAATTAGCATACTTATGCTTGCATGTTTGCATCCATTCATCTCAGACAGATGCACCAAAGCTCTACAAGATCATACTAACTGCATTGTATTTCAATTCTGAGTTGAATACATGTTATCTGTTGCATTTCATATGCCATGTTTAGAATAGCCGAGCCTATTTTAGTTGCACTTTGCATGTGTTGCATTAGCCATCTTAACATGAACTAGGATCATGCATTGATTACTAACTAGTTTATGTTTTGGCTTGGAGTACTCAGTGAGTGTTTATGCTTTAGCATCCTTGCATGTGTGTGAGTGACTGCCATGATAGCATGCTTACCATGAGGCTATGTGCTTATGTGATATACCTGCCTAAATGCCTGTGGGTGAAGGTTGGATTATCTGAATTGGAATAATGCATTGACTGTGAGTTTTAAGCCCACTTGAGAGTGGCAAATCATCGTGTTTTCTAAAGCCCACCTGAGGGTGGCAAATCCACATTTTAGCCTACTTGCGAGTAGCAAATCGTTTTCAAAATAAACATGAGATGTTTCGTTCCAATTCAGGCGATCCAATCTATACTTGTATGCTGTGCGCATCACATAGTAAATCTAGGCTAATAATCGGAATAAGAGCACATAATGTTTTCAAAACTCGATATCATGGTTAGTAGAGGCCGATCTTTGATCGGGCGAGCGGCGGTGCTCATGAAGTGACCTTCCCCAATTGTACCCAAGTTCCCGAGCCGAGATAACTTTGGTGATGACGGACACGTGGCCTTAGACAATGAGTCAGGGTTTCCTAAATTTCCCAAAGTAAAATATTTAGGTGGCAACTCTGTATCTGGCAAAGCAGTCCATGTTTGGCACTTCTTTCAAAAAATCTGTTTTCAGCAACGATTTGCCGGATTTGGACTCTTTGATGATTCATCGGTCTTGCATTGCACTCTGTGAGATTAGATACAGGACCGTGACATTGAGTCATGAACTGTAGTGAGCCCAATGAACAAAACGGATTCCTCCCGGACGTTCAGGGACGTCTACATGTGGGTTCGTCGATCCTATTGGGGGGAAGCGGTTCTCACTGCCGCTTATTTGATTAATCATCTTCCTACCCAAGTCCTGCAAAAACAAATACCTCTTCATGTTTTGTTTGAGTCTACCTCTTTCGGGTTATCCATTTCTCCTAAGACTTTTGGCTATGTTTGCTTTGTCTGTAATCATTCATCCACTTGTGGTAAATTAGATCCTAGGTCCCTCAAGCGTGTTTTTCTGGGTTATGCTGCCACAAAAAAGGGTTATAAGCGTTATCATCCTCCCACTCACAAATGGTTTGTCTCCATGGATGTCACTTTCTTCGAGTCTCAGCCTTACTTTCTGACTTCTCCGGTATCACAATCATTCCTTAGGGGGAGCCTTGGTGTGAAGAGATTCATGTTCCACTTCTGCCCGTGGTTGAACAAATAGTGGATGATAAGCCAACAGTTGTTGAGAAAAGAAGGCAGGCAAAGTTTCTATCCGGGACAAGGAGAAACAAATGAGTCCCTGGATGTAAGAGACTCCTTTCCTTCCTCTATTGCCAACTTCTTCTCCGGATGAGTGTCCATAGTCAATCCTTTCTACTGAAAGTCTAGGTAATTCTAATTTTAGTGCTCCTATTCCTGATTTTTCAGATCTTGATGTTCCCATTGCTAATAGGAACGGGGTTAGGTCATGTACTCAGCATCCTATTACTAATCATGTCTCTTATTCTAATCTGTCTTCGTCATATAAAGTTTTTCTGTCTAAAGTGTCTTCTGTGAGTCTACTTACTAATTTTCAGGATGTTCTCTCTATTCCTGAATGGAAGCATGCCATGATGGAAGAGATGAGAGCTCTTAACAAGAGTGGCACTTGGGAGTTAGTGGAGTTACCTAGAGGCAAACATCTAGTTAGGTGTAAGTGGGTGTACACGGTAAAACACAAAGCAAATGGGTCCATAGAATGGTACAAAGCAAGATTGATTGCTAAAGACTTCACTCACTTATGGGTGGATTACTGTGAGACATTCGCATCGATTGCTAAAATGAATTCTGTAAGAATCTTACTCTCTCTTGCTGCAAATTTGGATTAGCCACTTTATCAGTTTGATGTAAAGAATGCCTTCCTTCATGGAGATCTAGCAGAAGAGGTCAATATGAATATTCCTCCTGGTTTTGTGAATGCTAAGTCTAACAGTAAAAAATGCAGACAAAGTCATTTTATGGGCTAAAGCAGCCTCCTAGGGCTTGGTTCAAAAGGTTTGCACAATCTATGCTGAAATATGGGTTCAATCAAAGTCAAGCTGATCACACCTTATTTGTGAAACACTCTCACATAGTAAGACCACAACTCTTATTGTCTATGTTAATGATATTGTTATAAAATAGATGATGTTGAGGAGATTCTCATTTAAAAGAATACTTAGCCAAGGAGTTTGAAATTAAAGACTTGGGCTATTTGAAGTATTTTTGGTATTGAAGTAGCTCGGTCCAAGGATGGCATCTTCATATGCCATAGGAAGTATGTACTTAACTTGCTAAAGGAAACTGAATGCTTGGAGGTAGACCATGTGATACACCTTTAGAATCAAAGCGAACCGTGAGGATCAAGAGGGAGATCCCGTGGATAGGGGAGATACCAGACTAGTGGGAAAGCTCATATACTTATCCCACTCACGCCCGCACATTGCCATTGCCGTGAGTGTGGTGAGTCGCTTTATGCATGCTCGAGAACTTCCCACTTAGAGGTCATATGAGAACTCGAGATACCTAAAATTTTCTCCGAAAGGGTCTCTATTTCTCAAAACATGGCCATCTCAAGCAGGAGGCATTTATTGATGCAGATTGGCCGGATCTGTCACCGACAAACGATCAACTTCGGATATTGCACATTTGTTGGTGGTAACCTAGTCACATGGCTAAGTAAGAAATGTGGTTGTTAGATCTAGTGTTGAGATGTAATTTAGGGCTATGGCTCAGGTGTATGTGAGTTACTATGGATTAAACTATTGTTAGCGACTTGGAAATCCATCTCAATAACTCCATACGACTATATCGTGACAACAAGGTCAGAATCAACATAGCTTATAATCTAGTTCAACATGATAAAACTAAGCATGTGGAGATTAATAGGCACTTCATCAAGGAAAAACTCACGGTGGTATCATATGTATTCCATTTGTGAAAACGGAGACCAACTAGATGATGTTCTCACCAAGGACTAGGGAGCAAACCATTTCATGGCATTCTCAACAAGTCGACATGAGAGATATATTCGCACAACTTGAGGAGGAGTATTAGAATAGGAATTAAGTGATTGTGTGATTGTGTTTCCTTATATTATACTCAAGATATCAATATAAAAGGAATGAAGTCTAACTCATTCCCTAACCTTTGTCTTCTTCTAAACTTTCTAAGTTGCATCAATGGAAGTTAGAGAAAGATGATCATCCGTTGAAGTTGAACAATTTGAGACCAAAATTGTCAAGGAAATTTTGAAAAGGAAGACAAAAGGGAAGAGAGTTATGTAGTTGAAGAAATCGCTGCAGATGAAGTTCACAAAATAAAAATGGTGGCATAAAAATGAAGCTTGCGGAAATAGAGGTTGTGAATATTGGAGAAATTGAAGTGAAAATGTGAAAGAAGTGGTTCATGATGTGAATGTTGATAAGTTCAAAATTTTAGGTAATATTTTTGTTGAAAAATTCATGAATCTTCCTATATTATTGGGTGTCGAGAATTGTTTAAGTGATACAGGTTGGATAAACATGGAAATTTTTTTGATCCTTATAAGAAAAAAAAAAAACAAATTTTAAATTTAAGAGGCAAAAAAGTTCAAGAATGGATGGAAGAGGAATGACCATATGAAAGGAAAATTTGAAAATGTTCATTTGAAGAATATGTACGAGCTCGTGAGGAAGAAATGTGAAGGTGTTTCCAAAAGGATCAAAATTAAAGTTTATGCATCCATGGAGATGGCCAAGGAAATTGTTGCTATTGAAGAAGGAGGATTTCAAGATAGAAAACTTATGTCAAAGCCCCTTAATAATGAAGCATTTGCAACAAATGGACATCAGCAAAAAAACAAGTTTAAGGGGGGTGTTACTTTGTTTTGTTATATTAGGAGTTATATTTCATACATTTAGTTATGCTAATTATGGAAAAATAATGATATGTATGTAATGATGCATAATGGTGTGTTAAGAGCATTAGTAGTATGTTAATGTGTTAGTGGCTACAAATATATCGCCTTCTATTTGCATTGTGTTTGTAAAGGGGTTGCACTTGCTTTGCTTGCTTATAGGTGCCAACTTATTTGGGATATATGTTGCAAGGATTGATGCATTCTCCCTATTTTCTTGCCTGTTATTGGTGTATCTCTCTTTACCTTGTTATATTCGATTGATGTATCAATATATCCCCTTTTTGCCAATCAAAAAAGAAAAAATAAAGTAATGAAAACTAAAGTTTCTAGTATAACTCAAATTAGCTTGTAAGTTAGGCTAACAATTTCTCGCAAAATATACATGAAAATTTATTTTTTCTTACAAATCTTGACAAGGTTTATTTCGTTTTGACCATGTTTCCCTCCACATTTTCTTGTTAAGAAGTGATTATATTTTTTTCCCATTATTACAAAAATTTTCATCTATTCAAATACATGCAAGAAAATAAATTTTCATTTCCTTTCCCTTTTCCTTTCTTTTATTTCACTTTCTATCATTTTCATTTTCTATGATCTGTTTCTTTCTAAACAAACGGAGCTAGTGATATGGTCATATATCGATTGAAATAAGACAATACGACACATATATTAGTGAATAGCAACATCAAAAGTCTAAATTTACGTTACATATGAATCAATATGATGAATAATGATTTATATTATCATCATGCTTGTAACAGAATTGGGGACAATGTTATGCTAAGTCGCATAGCAAGAATAACAAGCACAACAAAATAACACGCTTTTGTTGATGTAAGGTTATCTCAAAAAAAAATTTGTATACAAATTTTTTTTTATCATGGAGCCTCTTGAGAACAAACCCCACTATTAAACCGCTACACTATCAAAGTTTCTTTTAAGTTTTTGTACATAAATATATTATTTATTATCTTATTTAAGTATAATTATAAATATATTAATATCAAACCTTGTAAAAACTGTCGTGCGGCATCAACAAAACTACATCGTTTTGGAAAGGACATTACAACAAATTAAAATTTTAGAGAAAAAAATTTAGGGACCAAAATGACCTTTCATGGCAGCTCCACTCAAGCTAGGATTTAATCAAAATGACCAAAATTATTATACAAATGATTCATTTATACAATTTTCCCTCTCCTTCCATCAGCAAATGATATGACAAGTAAAATTTAAAAAGTTGACTCACATTTTTAATATTTTCTCAAAACTCTCATTACATGCATTCTGTTTTGCTACCTCATTAAAAAATTGTGAGGAGAAAAAATTGTATAAATGTAACACTGCTGAAATTATTAATCACCAATACATTACCAACTCACTTAATATTTGTTGTTGTTAGAGAAATAAATAATATTATTATTTGTATACTCAATAGTTCTCGATGGCAAATTTTTCTTCATAAATGGATAAATAAATTTAAATATTTTAATTATTAAGTAGACAACGAGATGGGGTTTTTTTTTTTAAGGTCCCTGGTATTAAGATTTTATAGAATAAAGGACACCCAATATTTTTATAATGTCTAAGGTCTTTCAACATCGATCCAGGGAATTTCTTTGGACTTTCTAGAGAAAATTCAATCCAGAGAAAATTCTATCCAAAGAATTTCTCTGAACTTTCCATAGAATTTCAAAGAAGAATTTCTCGGTTTGAAATTTCTCTGATATGTTCACAAATTTCTCTAATTTGCTCAATTTTCTCTGATTTGCTTACAATTTTCTCTGTGTTTTGATTAAACCAGAGAAAAATGTGTTTTCCACTAATTCCATCCATCAAATCAGTTCTCAAACAAGTATAGTATCAACTTGCTTTGCTCAAACTATCAAATATGATCTCATAACAAATTTCACAAATTTGGGAAGAATTGAACATTAAGGAGTACCTGTGTAGTTTATATTGTTGTAGTTCATTAAAAGCACCATTTCATCATGGAACTTGACAGTCTCTTTTCTAATTTTACCCAGAGAAAATTCAATTCATAGAATTTCTCTAGACTTTTTAGAGAATTTCTCTCCAGAGAAATTTTGAGAAGGCAAGAAAATTTATCTAATTTGAAATTACTCTGACATGTTCACAAATTTCTCTGATTTGCTTACAAATTTCTATGTGTTTTGATCAAACTAGAGAAAAAACACAGAGAAAATTGTGTTTTCCACTAATTCCATCCATCAAACCAGTTCTCAAACAAGTACAGTATCAACTTGCTTTGCTCAAACTATCAAATATGATCTCACAACAGATTTCACAATTTTGGGAAGAATTGAACATCAAGGAGTACCTGTGTAGTTTATATTGCTGTAGTTCATTAAAAGCACCAATTCACCATGGAAATTGAAAATCTCTTTTTTGATTTTACCCATTTCCTCTTTGTAATCAATCTTTGATGGTTGACTTCCATTTGGTCCCCAAATCTTAGTTGCTCTTTTAACCCTCTGTTACAACTCTTGCAATCAACATGTGAACTCACTCGTCACCTTCCTACCACCACTCCCCTGCTTCTTTGTTGGCAATGGAGGTAGAGTTGTGGTGACAGAGGCGGAGCTGTGGCGGTAATGGCGGTGGCAGTGAAAGATGCTGGTGGTGGCTAGAGAAGAGAAAAGAGGATGAGATGATGATGGAGATGGCGACGACGATCGTGATCTAAGGTAATAATGGCAGTGGCGATCTGAAGCGGTGATGGAAATGACGACGGTGGTGAGAAGCTGAAGATAAGAGAAGATGAGGAGATAGATAGATCTAGAGAAAGAGAGAGAGAAAGATCTAAGGTTTTGAACTGGTAGATGGAGATAAATCTGGTAGAGATCAAAGGGAATGCGAAGGCGATCTCGTCGTTGAGGTCGACAAGAAAGAGAGAGAGAGAGAGAGAGAGAGAGAGAGGGAGAGAGAGGGAGAGAGAGAGGGAGAGAGAGAATAGCAGGAGAGAAAAGAGAGGAGGCGTGAGTCTGATAGAGAGAAGAGAGAGAGAGCGTGAGATATATCAAATTTCTCTGTGATACATGGTGTGAAATTGAGGGACCTTAGACATCATAAAATAATATTATAGATCTTTTCCATTACTAAAAATAGGAGATGGACCTTAGACTAATTTTCTCCAACAAGATTCAAACATATAATTTTGATATAGGATGGATCAATCATAAGTAATTAAAGAGAGTTTGTAATCAAAGACATGGTAGCCTTTAAACATATTTGTCTAACATCCCTACTTCTAAATATATTTATACACGCAGGTCCTTTCTTAAGTCTTGTATTAAAAACACAATAATTTTAAAATTCTGTTTTTAAAAGGTGTCATAAATCCCTCTTCAACTACTTATATTGCACCTAATCCAATTATTATTTTTTTTGTTTTTTGTTTTTTTTTTTTTTATGTTCAAATTATGAGTGATATAGTTACAAAAATACTCATAATAATAATCACATTAATAAAGGTGAATGTTTGGTGATGTGAACATTTACACTGTCAATATAAATATTCACATTGTAAAATATGAATGTTCATATCACTAAATTGCTAAGCATTCAAAAAATATTTGTAACGTTAAAATTGTTCATAAACTACCTTAAATATGAGAATTAGGATTTGGTGGATCAACTGTCCAAATAATAGGATTTATTGGGATACAACAATATGCTATCGACTAATTGGAATACAAGTACTTCAAAAAAGATTTCCTAATAAATCCTCCTTTTAAAAGAAAAATTTACTGCAATTTTTTTTTAAAATTCTTGTTTTAGAAAATACGACTGCAAATAATTTCATTAAAAAAAATTAGAGTAAATTACCTGTACTTTAGTTTTTGTATCATTTTAGTCCTTATAATTTCAATTAGCTCGATTTTGATAATGAATTTATGATTTCGTCTCAATTTGGTCCAATTAATTACAATTTTTAGTTTTTTCTTTTTAATGAAAAATACGCACATAAGTGTCCTGTGTTATATTTTTAAGGGCAAAATTATAACTCAATTCAGTTAGTTAACCTCAACTAATTTAGTAATAGTAATAATTTTTCTTAAAAAACACTAACCATATTCTCAATTGGACCAAATTGAAATAAAATCTAAAATTAAGGATCAAAATTGAGCCAATTGAAAGTGTAGGAACCAAAATAATATAAGGGGTAAAATATATGGATTACTGGTGTAATTTGCCCAAAAAATTATGTATTCAAATCATAATTTTACATATTAAAAAAATTTGGAAAATTATTTCATAACTACAAGAATTTAATAAATATGATTTAAAATCACATGCAGTTATTTATTTGATGAAAAAACTCCAACTAAAGAATGACGAGATCTTTTGCCAGAAAACGTTGAAATAGAGGTAGTACTTACCCTTTTTATTTGATTAATTTAAATTAAGGTTAATTATGTGTACCATTATGTCTTATAAGTGTTTGTATAGATGAGTTAAAAAAGAAAAAGAAAAAGGTGTTTGTATAGATCAATAAACTCTAATAGTTGGACTTAAAATTTTTAGTGACAATTTATGAATTTGTCGCTAAAAACTAACAATTAGTGACGATTTTCTAAATGCGTTGGTAAAAAATAAAAATTTGTGACCTTTTTCTGTGATGAATATTTCAAACTATCACTAACAACTAACAATTAGTGACACTTTTATGAAATGCCATTAAAAAAATAACAAATAAAATTTTGTGGTACCAATTAAAAGTGAACGGACTTTTTGATGTACCAAAAAGTTAAGAAAACTTATTGGTGGACCCATATTCCTAATAGATTTTTTCAGTTAGTTTCCATAAAAATTTCTACATAGATAATTTTCATGACGAGATAAAAAGATTTAAATATCGCGACAAATACACAAGAAGTAAATTGTACGAACGATTCCAAATAAATGGACTGGACAAAAACTTTATTCGTCTTTGAAATAGCATTCTCCCATTGGACTAACCGACTAGACTATCATGTTGAGCTCGATGGCCCACCACGTTATATACTTTTATCATTTAAATTATTCATTTTGCATAGTTCTCTAACTTGATTATTCATGTAAAAGATTAGATTGATTAGATAACAGTACTAAATCACATTTGTCTTCAAAATAATAAATAGTCTATTCTTAAAATTATATTTGTCATTTATTTTATTACTAATAAATGTAATTTGATCATGTAGTTCCAATTATTTGATCAATTTAATTTTTCACACAAATAATTTGAAAAACCCTACATGATGAACCCATATTATCTCCCCCCAAAGTTGTAAGGCTCACTATTTTGGAAGAATGGCTCCTATCCATACCATTATCTTTTATGATCTTTCATACTTCATTTTGTGGATCCTACTCAAGGCTTATAATAATGATTCGAAACGTTTATCCCATAAATCTTATAGTAAAGACCGCCTGTTGAAAAGAAAAAAAAAATCAATTTCATTGGATATCGATGAATAACAAATTGCATTTTATTTTATAAAATAAATTATTCAAATTTAAATTCATAATTGTCGTCTATTTTAAAAAATAAAATTTAATTAATTTATTTGTCTAGTGATATCCAATGAAATTATTTTTTCTCACAACTCATCTTTCCTGCTGAGCCTACTAGATGAATGATTTGAATCATCTTTGTGCATTCGGGATGAGACCCAAAAAATAGAGTATGAAAAAGTATAAATGGACGGGAGCTATTTTCCTATTTTAGATTAATGAAAATTTATGTTTTATTCACCAACTTTACAAGCATTTGAACAAAATCCTCCCCTTGCAAAATAGGTTGTTAGGTGTTGATTTGTATCTATTCCCAAAGGCCATATTTGTTTACCGGATATAAAGTTTAGATATGAGTGTGGGACCGGATATAATATGAAATAGGTTCCACATATTTTTTTGTCTCACTGTATTTCATGTTTGGTTGCTTCGGATATAGGGAGTTCAGATAGTATATGATGCAAAAGGAAGGGATATTGAATACCACCTCCATGGCATTGTATATCCCCTACCGTCGGATATAGCTTATCTTTCATCCAAATGTCAAAAATAATCATTCTCCTATTATCCCATCCTATATCCTATCTTAATCAAACATAATATAAGTGATCTCACAATATATATAATCTATCACATATCTTACAACATATTATATATGATATTTATCCTTACGTATTACATATCCTCCTAAAACTCCTATATCCTTAAATCCCATCTTTACTAGATCATTATATCCTGGTGTTTTATTGGAGTTTATGTATATGCCAGTAGTAGTATTTCTGAAGCATCATTAGGAATTGTAAGGTGAATGAGCATATATATATATATATTGTTGGGCAATCTTCACTGTATTTAAAAGATTTAATTCTATTGTGTTCAAAACAACAACTAGAATTAAAAGAAATAAAGAGAAGAAGAGAATTTGTTTGATTACAAAAATCAAACTCGAAATAATAAATAAATAAATAAATAACAGATTTTATTTTGTTACAAAAACAAAATTAAAATATGATTTAAAAAAATAAAAATAACACAGAAAAATAAATTAAATAACTTACTTGATTTAATTTGTTCGAATTATAAACTGATCAAGTCCAGTGTTTGACACTATGTCCTTAAGACAGATTCGTCCTCTCCACGGTGCTTTCAGAATTTGGACGTCTATCTCCTAGGATGAAATGAACTTCTACAAACAATAGCAGCACTACAAATTGTTTGCCTTACGAACACACTAAGTGTTTACACTCTTTCTTTCAGAAATAAAATGCAAAGAAAATGCAGAGATTTATAGAGAGGATGGAGTACTTAAAATTGGAGTAAAAATCCAAATGGAAGGCTAGTCTATTTATAGATGTAAAGGTGGCTCTTGATTTTGAATTGAACAGTATGAAACCCGTTGTTTAAATTCAAATGATTTGAATCTGGTTTAACCATTCAAACAGATAAAAACGGAAGGGCCCCTGCTTTGGATGAACATAAAATCCAAACCAGCTTTAATTGCTTGAAAACGGAAGGACCCTGCTTGATGAACAAGAAATCCAACCAACCCAACCACGCACTCGCCCAGCCCAAAGATGGACTGACGGACGGCTGGCAGCAAGGCTGCTGTGTGGTGATTTTTGGATCCAATGGGTCTAGCTCATTTTGCCCATAACCTCTCCCTCTAAAACACTTGGGTACCCCTTAGGCCACACCCCAAGTACCAAACCCATGCCTTATAAACCCTTTCAAAACCTCCCACCAAATCAATGTGGGACAAGCCTTATTCAAACCTTTAAGGTTTTTCCACAAAAACTCCATTTCCATGGAGCACACTTTGGCTTCAATTTCCCATTCACTCGGTAATAGTTTTGAGCAACCAAATATACCACGTGAATCACAACACGGCAAAGAACGCGTTACCACTTTGACCCGTGTAAATCGATGCACGGGGCCCACCTAAAAATTAGACCAAACTTAGGAAAAAATTTTGGTTTTACCCAGAATTTTATAACCATTTCCAACAATCCCCCACATGAATGGAATTTGATGACAACGGAAATGCAACAATATGCATTTAACGAAAGAGTATAAGTCTAAAATATCTTGCATCAAGATAGGTAGTTTTCTACTTGAACCTTCCCTAGTGATAACCTATCGGACTTCATGGCTAACCAATGGACGCGATGCCTTGAATTGTTCAAATTGCTTGTGTAAGCCAAGACAATAGATTTCACACAAAATATCTTCTAACACATCGTGGTTCTCACGTTGTGTTCATTTTGGCCTTGAACGCCTCGGTTTTCATGAGTGTTTCTAGAGAATGTAGCCTTTTTCATTCTCATAGAACCGGCCCCAGTTCAACACTCATATAGGTGATTCTTATTGTGAGTATCTTCTTATACTCGTCTTGATTTTATGCCATAATCAAGATATAAGTAATCATTAAAAGCAAAGCTTATCCTTATGCCCCTGCAGACAACATATGTTGCAGATATCACTCTCACCATAGGAATGGGAAGGGAATTTGAATCCCTTGGTGATTTTTGGCAAGCCATACATAACTTAGTTGTCCCTTTAAACTTAGTCCTTGGGATCTCTAGTCATATAAGTAGGGTTACCATTATGACGACTCTTATGTAATAGGCTTTAATCCCATCCCCTTTGATGAACTATACACTAGCTCTTTTGTCAAACCTTTTGTTAACGGATCCGCAATATTCTCTTTAGATTTTATATAATCTATTGAGATTATTTCGTTTGATAATAATTGCCTTACGGTATTATGTCCATTTACTAATATGTCGTGACTTACCGTTATACATGTGATTCTCGTTCTCGCCTATTGCGCATTGACTATCACAATGAATACAAATAGTCGGGCATGTGTTTGGCCACATTGAATGTCTTCTAAGAAGTGACGGCCATTCTCGCTTCTTCACCGCTTTGTCAACGCAAATGAACTCGAATTTATTGTGGATCGTGGCGATGCAAGTTTGTTTCATGGACTTCAAGAAACAAGAATACGCCTCCTAGAGTAAAGACATATCCACTAGTGGATTTTGAATCTTTAGTATCCGATATCCAATTGGCATCACAATAACCTTCAAGTACTGCTGGATATCGAGTAAAGTTCAAACCATGATTACGAGTAAATCTTAGATATCTAAGAACTCGAATGATCGCTTTCCAATGATCTTCTCCAGGGTTACTAGTGTACCTACTCAATTTACTGATAGCATAAGCTATATCAGGACGAGTACAATTCATTAGGTACATTAGGCTTCCAATGATTTGGGAGTATTTTAACTGAGACACTGCATCACCTTTATTTTTCGATAAATAAAGACTGATGTCTACAGGTGTTCTTGCTAAATTCAAATCATCCTTGATAAATTTATCAAGAATTTTCTCAATATAATGAGATTGAGATAATGCATATCCGTCAGTTGTTTTATGAATTTTCATTCCTTATATAACATCTCATGACCCCATATCTTTCATATCAAATCTTTTGTTAAGCATTTGCTTAGTTGATTTGATCATGTTTGAACTGCTTCCAATGATAAGCATGTCATCTACATAAAGACAAACTATGACATATCCTTGGTCAGTGTTTTTAACATAGACACATTTGTCACATTCGTTTATCTTAAACCCATTAGTAAGCATTACATGATCAAATTTTTCATGCCATTGCTTAGGTGCTTGTTTTAATCCATAAAGGGATTTTACAAGTCGACAAACTTTCTTTTCTTGCCCAGATACTACTAACCTTTCGGGTTGTTCCATATAGGTCTCTTCATTTAGATCACCGTTTAAGAAAGCTGTCTTAACATCCATTTAATGTATTTCTAAATTAAACAACGCTGCTATAGAAATAAGCATGCGAATGGATGTTATTCTTGTCACAGGGGAATATGTGTCAAAATAGTCCGGACCTTCCTTTTGTCTGTAACCTTTAACTACAAGTCTTGCTTTATACTTGACAATTGAACCATCTGCTTATTTTTTTTCTCTTGAATATCCATTTATATCCAAGAGGTTTAGAACCCGTAGAAGATCCACCAATTCCCAAGTATGATTTTGCATAATAGATTCAATTTCATTATTAATGCCTTCTTTCCACAAAGGTGCTTCAGACCTCATTGTCGCTTTAAAGTTTGAGGTTCATTTTCTAACAAGTATGTCGTAAAATCGACAAAAGGATTTTGATGTTCTCGCCTCTTACTTCTTCTTAGTTCATCATCGCTTAAATCGCTGGTTGAGACCATTACTAGTCTCTTGTGTTTGGTTGTCAGTACTCTCTTGTCTTTGTGTTCAATCATAAGTTCTTTTCTGTTATCTTAATTCCTGTTCTTTCTTGTAAGGAAAGACATGTTCAAAAAACACAGCATTCCTTGACTCTATAATAGTGTTCACATTTATATCAGGTATTTCTGATTTATAAGTCAAAAACCGATATGTACTACTATTCTGAGCATAACCAATAAACACACAATCTACTGTTTTTGGTCCAATCTTAGTCTTTTTAGGAACGCGAAGTTCAACTTTTGCCAAACACCCCCACACTTTCAAGTATTTGTAGGAAGGTGGTCGACCTTTCCATAATTCATAAGGAATGCTTTTGGTTTTCTTGTGGGGTATTCTATTAAGAACATAATTAGCTGACAATATTGCTTCTCCCCACAAGTTCTGTGGTAAGCCTGAACTTAGTAACATGGCATTCATCATTTCTTTTAGAGTTCTATTATTCCTTTCAGCAATTCTATTTTGCTGTGGAGAATAAGGGGCTGTAGTTTGGTGAATAATGCCATGTTGTGCACAAAATTCATTTAATGGTGCATCATATTCACCACCCCTATCACTTCTAACCATTTTAATGGTTTTACCAAGTTGATTTTCAACTTCTGTTTTGTAAAGTTTAAACATTTCTAAGGCTTCATCTTTACTTCTAAGTAAATAAACATAACAATATCTTGTGCAATCATCGATAAATGTTATGAAATACTTTTTGCCTCCTCTAGTTTGAATAAATTTTAGATCACATACATCAAGATAATTAATTCTAGAGGTTCAGTTTTCCTTTCAACTGATTTAAATGGAGCCCTAGTTAGTTTTGCTTCTACACAAACTTCACATTTATGATTAGGATTAATTTCAAACTTTGGTATATAATCCAAACCAATTAATCTATGCAAAGCATCATAATTTACATGACCTAATCTACCATGCCATAAATTCGACTCAAGAATATAAGCAAAAGATGTGTTATTCTCATTCATAGCAACTTTTGGTACAACTGTCATTACATTAAGTTTAAAGAGACCATCACTCATGTATCCCTTACCAACATACATACCACTCTTTGTTAATACAAACTTGTCATACTCAAAAACAAGCCTAAAACCATTTTTACTTAACAAAGAACCAGAAACTAAATTCTTCCGGATGTCAGGTACATGCAGTACGTTGTTGAGGGTCAGTTCTTTTCCTATGTCATCTTCAAGATCACTTTCCTTTGTCCAGCCACAGTAGAAGTAGAAGAATTTCCCATAAAAAGTTGCTCACCATTTGCAGCCTCATTGTAGGTAGTGAACATCTTCTTGTCCGCACATATGTGACGAGTTGCTCTAGTGTCAACCCACCACTCTTTGGGATTTCCAACCAAGTTAGCCTCAGACACCACAGCAGAGAGGTTGATGTCATTCACTCCGTCAGAGATGTAATCCAATTCTGTTACATTGGCCTGATTAGTGGTCTTCTTGCTTGTACTTCCATGATCCTTCTTAGGGCGGCGGCAGTCAGAAGCTCGATGTCCAGTCTTGCCACAGTTATAGCATTTTCCTTTGAACTTCTTGTTGCCATTGTTGTTGCCTTGTTTAGGACCATCTCCAAGAACTTCCTCTTTTTGTTATGTGGTTTTTGAACTTGTTCAGCCACATTAGCCTTGGACTCAATGGGATTTTTCCCATTCCTCTTTTCAGCCTTTCGGTTATCTTCCTCAATTCTTAATCTTACAATTAACTCATCCATGGTCATCTCTTTGCTTATGTTTTAAATAATTTTTGAAATCTTTTCAAGCCGTGGTAACTTTTTCCACCAAAGCAAATGACTTGGAAAGATTCGCTAAGAGACATACCTTTTGAATGAATATCATGCAAAATTATCCAAAACTTTGAACTTGAGATATTACCGCTTGGGAGTCGACCATAACAAAATCCAAATTTACCGACGACAAATTTCTTCGTGCAAGATCTTCTCTTGTATTTCTTCTCCAAAGAATCCCACAATTCTTTTGTCGACTTCAGAGGATCAGATACATTATACAAAGATGTTGTCAAGGCCATTGAGGATGTAGTTTCGCACAGAAATCTAAATGTTTCCAAGCATCTACAGCAACAACTTGCCGATCACTTTCACCCTCTTTAAGTCTTGGAGCCTCTTCATGGAGAAACCGGCCAAATTAAGAGTTGTAAGATAGAACAAAGATCTTCTGCCGCCATCTCATAAACTCCTGATAGTTAAAATTTTTCGCTTTTCTCCATGATTGATTGGTACATGAACATGGTTCGAATAGGACCGATGTTGGTGTAACAATGTATACCACTTGCAGATGCGCTTCTTGTAGTAGCCATAATCTCGATTACAAAAATTAGAAAAAATTAAACACAAATTAATTTTCTAGTTACTAAAACCAGAAAATAAAATATAACACAAAATAATTTTATTTTCCTTGTTACTAAAACAGAAAAATAAAATACCAAAATAATTTTCTCGTAATACCAAATAATATTCAAATTGTTAATGACACCAAAGATCGCACTACTAGTTGTCAAAAAAAGAGAGATATTACTACTATCTCAAATAGCATAAATCACTATTTGTTTTTCCAACAAGAATATTACTTTGAAAAACAGAAAATTAAATACAATGAAGATACCAAAAAGGAATCTGTCTTAAGATTGTTGGGCAATCTTCACTGTATTTAAAAAATTTAATTCTATTGTGTACAAAACAACAACTAGAATTAAAAGAAATAAAGAGAAGAAGAGAATTTGTTTGATTACAAAAATCAAACTCGAAATAATAAATAAATAAATAAATAACAGATTTTATTTTGTTACAAAAACAAAATTAAAATATGATTTAAAAAAATAAAAATAACACAGAAAAATAAATTAAATAACTTACTTGATTTAATTTGTTCGAATTATAAACTGATCAAGTCCAATGTTGGACACTGTGTCCTTAAGACAGATTCGTCCTCTCCACGGTGCTTTCAGAATTTGGATGTCTATCTCCCAGGATGAAATGATCTTCTACAAACAATAGCAGCACTACAAATTGTTTGTCTTACGAACACACTAAGTGTTTACACTCTTTCTTTCAGAAATAAAATACAGCAAAATGCAGAGAGATTTGTAGAGAGGATGGAGTACGAAAATTGGAGTGAAAATCCAAATGGGAGGCTAGTCTATTTATAGATGTAAAGGTGGCTCTTGATTTTGAATTGAACAGGTATGAAACCTGTTGGGTTTAAATTCAAACAGATAAAAACGGGAAGGGCCCTGTTTGGATGAACAGTAAATCCAAATCCAAATCCAACCTAACCACGCACCCGCGCCTAGGCCCAGCCTGGACGGACGGCGGCGCGCGCGTGTGTGGTGATTTTTTGGTCCAATGGGTCTAGCCCATTTTGCCCATAACCTCTCCCTCTAAAACACTTGGGTACCCCTTGGGGCACACCCCAAGTACCAAACCCATGCCTTATAAAACCTTTTCAAAACCTCCCACCAAATCAATGTGGGACAAGCCTTATTCAAACTTTTAAGGTTTTTCCACCAAAACTCCATTTCCATGGAGCATACTTTGGCTTTAATTTTCCATTCACTCGGTAATGATTTTGAGCAACTAAATATATCACGTAAATCACAACGCGGCAAAGAACGCGTTACCACCTTGACCCGTGTAAATCGATGCACGGGGCCCACCTAAAAATTAGACCAAACTTAGGAAAAAATTTTGATTTTACCCAGAATTTTATAATCATTTCCAACATATATATCATTCCTGTGACTTGAAATTCATTTCTTTAATTTTGGAATTTCAAAAATGTTTAAAGTATATATGGAGTTTTATTCCAAAGTTTTGGAATTTAACAAATTGAACACAACTAACTTCGGAAACAAAAACTTTGTTGTTTACAAATTGATTTGGTAGAAATAATCAAATTTACAAATTGATTTTGTAGTTTACAAATTTTGTAATAATCAAATTTATGAAATTATTCAAATTTGTGGAAGGAAAATAAAATACAAACTAGTAAATTTTACAAAATTTTCTGAACAAAAATTGAAAAAACTGAAAGGTGGTGAAAAAAAATTATGAGATTTATTGACTATTTTATTGAAGCCATATAGTATTAATGTCCTAATATTTTGTTTTTGTTTGCAATTGACTAATTTGAATTATTTTGTCAATGACTGAAAATATATGAAATTTGTAAGGTGTCATGTGAACTTTGATGTTCATAGCTTGTGCAAAATTGAAAATATGACATAACAATATAATGATGACTTGCTAAATGGCCCTACTCAATGAAATTCCTTATTACACCACTGTCTTCTCTTCTTCAACTCTGTGATTATTCAGTTTTCGTTTTCTCTACCTTTTTAGATTCTCTAATAATTCACTTTTAAGGTGTTATATCTTTCTCAATGTTTTATCTTTTGTTGCTGCTTAATGTATGTCAACTCTATTGTTCTCCCCACTCTAACTGTTGTCTCACGGTTAGAGATTCTTTTATCTTTGAATTGTCTTTCTTCTGTATCAATAGAATTGTGTGAGAATTTCAAAATTTGATCCAACAATTGGAAAGTGTATTAAGATAGAAGGTTTTTGTAATCAAAGGTTTCAGCAAAATGATATTAGAATCTTGTTTGTGGGATATATTTACTACAGAAAATAGTAGGACATTTACTTGGAGTTACATTGACTTTTGTTTATCTTGATTAGCAGAAACCTTAAGGATGTTTCTAAAGGTGCAGCTGCCTTGGAATGTTGTGATTCCCGCTGAAAGCCTCGACACCAAAGGACTTATGCTCCAGAAGTCTATAATAATTCGCCTCTTAGATGACTTTTCAACGAAGAAGGCAACAAAAGAGCTCGGTTATTTTCTTGCATTAACCACACTTGACAACATTGGGGAAGGAAGAGTCAGGCAGCATTCGGGTGATGTACTCTTTCCTGTACTTTTCAGCTGCGTCACTTTCAAGCTTCACAGGGGAGAGATCTTAGAAGGGGTGGTTCACAAGATCTTGAAGCACGGTGTGTTCTTGAGATGTGGGCCCGTTGAGAACATTTACCTCTCGAACCAGAAAATGCGTGATTATCGGTACGTCCCTGCGGAAAATCCCATCTTCATGAATGACAAGATGTCCAGAATCGAGAAAGAGGTGGCAGTGCGCTTCATTATCATCGGGACAAAGTATATAGAGGCTGAGAAGGATTTTCAGTCAGTGGTGAGCTTGGAGGGTGACTTTCTTGGACCTGTTGGACCTGTTTCTTAAGTGAAGCTTCTCATTACTTGAGTCACTGCTTCTTATCTCATTTGGCAATGTAAAACCATGTTTGACAGCTTAAACTGATGCCGACTAGTCTTTGTGTTGTGAAGTGTTATGTTATTTATCAAAATGGTTTTCGCACATCTTAAGCCTTTTTAAGTTTTGAGCTGCTTCTTATAAAAGGTGATTTGTGGGCTGTTTACAAATCTCATGTGGTTGGTAACTTGGTATCAGCAATAGCCAAAGCATTTACTGCTCTGTTATTTATCAGTATGTTTCATTCTTTAACTTGAGCGTCACTTTAGGATGGTCTCTGCCTCATTCTCCAGCCTCACGGGAAATTTTTAAGTTGTGTTTAAATTATGAATTTATGGAAACAACTAGTCTATAACACAAGAATGATTTTAGAACCAATTACATAAAACATCAGATAGTGGAATTCATTATAAAAGATAGTTTTACTTAGATTGCTCTACCCATGCTTTATGTGATTGGTTCTTTGGTTGGTTCTCTGTAGTCTTGAACTCTTTGAGGACCAAAATGCAGTTTATATATCTAGTATACTGCTTAGAGGGAAGCCGCTATGAGATGGGACAGGTGATGGGTGGAAGAGATAATAACTCAGGAATAAAAATTGGAGGCATTAATTCAATTTCCAAACACACGGTTACACTTACACTGAGGCCTATGATCTGCTGTCTAATGTGCAGTGACTTGTCTAATATTCAAATAATCCCCAGAATTTTGTTGATTTTTGAATTTGGGGCATCCTGCTTGCAGGAATTAATGGGGGTTTGCTTTTTGTGATTGTACTCTACTTCATTTCTCTTGATAAAATAGTATGTATACCCAAAAAGTACAAAATAGCAAATAGTTATATGCTAATCAAAATACTTAACCCAAAGAAATATATGATTGTCACTCTACGAATCAGAGACTTTTACAAAGCAATGGAAGCATAAGCTAGTATATCCTTGATTTCCTTCACTATTAATACTGATTGCGGTTCCCTCAAACTCAAAGATGCAATCCAACACTACTTCAAATAAATATAAAAAGAAATACATTCAAGAAAATGCCTTCCTTGATGTTCGATCTTTGAATGCATTCAAGGAGATGGGGACATCAAAAGATGCCAATACCATGTCGAATATGTCTTTGAATAGCCAGTAGTAAATCACGAAGGGGAAGCAACCAATAATGCAAATTGGAATGGCAAGGCTTGATGAATGTGGTAATACGGCACATATGCCTGTAATGAATGCCAATACCATTGCTCCTGTTGCAATCATTAGAAGATAAGTGGCGACCTCATAGCGACGCAGAAGCTTAGTTTGGTCCTCATAATCAGCCAAAAGAAAATGGATCAACACAGCGCAAGTGGAAAATATCATGGCTATGGAATCTGTTACGACAAAAGCTTTGAAAGCTGCTTCTCTTGTTAGAACCGCCATGCCTTGATTTGGGCCATCGTTGCTGTTGTAGCCACCTGGCATGGTGAAACCAGCTGCAAAAGTCACAGTTGCTACGAGTGTAGCCACTAACAAAAGGGTGTCTCCTTCTTTCCTTATGTCAAAATGTGGTATCGGCTTTTCAAACTCAGCTTGTTCTTTCTTCTTGTTTGCTAAAAACTCGTTATCTTTGCTAATTACATTTCGCAAACCTAGTGTAGCACCAGCTTTTTCCAATACTTTTGTCATGAGAACCTGCAATAATCATTCTTCAATCAATTAGGAAAACATTGTATCTAAATAATAACTTCAGTGAATTAAAGTAAAAAGCAGCCCCGCAGTTGTGTGTACAAGGCTTCTGTCACTATTGCAGTCTGAGAAGGATTGAGGGTTGACATTGATGTACCTTTTCTACAGCTGCAGTTTCAGAATATGTCAATATGTCAAGGGGAGTCCAGTTTCCTTTGTTAAAGACAACCATATCTGCTTTTGGGTGGCTTATGAGGCCAAGTGAAAGTGATCCACTAGTAGAAATGAGGTGGAGAGGGGTGTTCCCATCGACATCTTTCTGATTTATAAGGCCAGTGAGTGAAAAATTTTTAAAGATGAATTTAATCACCTCCCTTTTCTCATTCTCCACTGCAACATGAAGAATATTTTGGCCTTTATGATTAACCATCTCCCAACAATCAGGACATTGTGATATAAGCTCTTGTATTACACTAACATGCCCTTGACTAGCCGCTACATGAAGAGCTGTCTTATTATCATCTTGGTCTGCAATAAGGTATGCAATGGATTTATCCGAGTCTAGTAGCTGTTTAGCCCTATGTACATGACCGAACCGTGCAGCATAGTGAAGTGGTGTCCAGCCATGCATGTCTGGTTCCTTGGCCAAATCTTTCTTCCAATCCAACAATGTTTTGGTGCCTCCTGGAGTACAATTAAGCAAAAGCAATAACAAAGATGAAAACCACCTGAACAAGGAAAATGCTTCCTATCTTCCTAAAACATGGGGACAAAATTTTCTCTGCCATTCCCCACCCTTCCATCCCTGCTTCATAGATCTGAGGGAAAACTACACTAGTAATCTTGAGAGTATCTCCGATGACAAATGCTATAACAGCATTGCCAAAGTTATAACACTACAGCATACAAGAGTTTTAGAGATCAAATTTTTTGAGTGATTTGGTCAAAACCCCCTCATAATAAAATTTTCATGTATTAAGGACGGGCACAAAATTTTTTTCTTGAAAAGTCCAATAAATATCACTATTATCAAAATATTAAACTTTAAAATAATATCACTTTTGATGTAGATGTCGTTTTTTAATAAAATTAATATTTTAGAATTTTCTCATCAAGATCTATCAAATAAGATTCATGTTGACTATCAAATTCTTTTTTTTTAAAAAAATTATTACTGTTGAAATTGATGTAACGATACTTGATAATATGTTACTCTGTATCACAGTAACATATTACTCTGATTGACAATTACTCTATTTGACAGTAATATGTTACTCTGTCTCACAGTAACATGTTACTCTGGTTCACAGTAACATATTACTTTGGCAATATTGTCCACGAAAGAAAAACAAGAAGATATTTTACTTTTTCCTTACTCAATTATGTGTTTTCTCCTTAGGGGGTTTATTAAAAAAAATAAATTAGGCTGTCCTTTTCACCAAATAAGGGTCCAATAGAGGGGTTTTGACTAAATTTTCTTTTTTTTTTTTTGGTCCCTAAAAGTGATTTTTTTATTTTTTTTTACAAAAGACATTTAGGGACTAATTTTCATCGTCGTGAGGATAGTAGCTAAAAGGGCATCCCCAAAAGTCAAAAACAAGACTTTTAGTGATAAAATTTTGAAAATATCACTAATAAATACATTTTTTGGGACAAAATAATTTGGTCAAAACAAGGTTTATTTTTTGAGACAAAAAATTTGGTCCCCAAAAAAAATAAAAATTCACAATTAATTTCCAATTTTCTTTGCTAAAAATAATGACACTTTTTGCAACAAAAATATTTGGTTCCTAAAAAATAATTTTGTTCCTAAATTTTGGTCTCTAAAACCTTAATTTTTGTAGTGTAATTTGGCAATCTATAGTAGCAAATTGTTAAATTATAACAATGAAGCTCCAATGGTCACATGTTATTTTGGCAAATCTCAACCAACCTTTTCTCCAATTTTATAGGTGATGTTTGGATATAGGTTTTTGAGTGATTTTTTTTATTGTTTATTTTTGGTCATGACCTTTCTAAAACTTTTTATACAAAAAAAAATATATATATTTACATTCTATCTTAGTAGACAAATATCAAAAATATAAAAAAATTAAAAAAAATATAAATATAATTCACCTCACCCAATAGCTCTATCTAGAACCCTCACTCCTGTCTCGCACTATCATATGTCTCTCACTCCTATTCTCTCCTTTGTCTCTCTCTCTCTCTCTCTCCTCCTTTGTCTTCTTCTTCAGCTCTCACAACCAAATATGTTGAAAACCTCCATTGATTAGTCAAGCATCTCCATCGATTAGTCTCTCCTTCTTAACCTCCATCAACTAATCGAAAACCTCCATCGATCAGAGCATCTCCAACCACACGACCTCTTTCTTCCCTCCTTCTCTTTTGGAGGGTTTCTCACTCACCCAAGTAGGGATTATGAATGGCAATTGGCCAGGGCGGGGCCGGGGATCACACTCCCCGTCCCTGATCCCCGAAGGCAAAAAAATCCTCGTCCCCGATCCCCAGCAGGGACGCCATCACCTCCCCCCCCACTCCTGCTCCCTAACGGGGATCGGATTTCCCCAACCCCGAAAAATTCCCGACCTGTTTGTTTTTTTGTTTGTTTGTTTGTTTGTTTGTTTGTTTTTTTATAATTTTGTTCAACACAAAAACAATAACAATTTTTTTTTTTTAAAAAAAAAAAAATCTGTTTCTTCGTCATCATCAATCATCATCATCAACAATCATCATCAATAACTTAAAAAAAATAATAAAATAAAATAAATTTGAAATTGTTCATTACACACACACACACACATATATATATATATATATATATATATGTATCTATCATCATTATCATCATCATCAACAACTTGAAAAAAAAAAAAAAAAAACAGATCTAAGTAACTGGCCCACCGATCTACTTTGCTTTTCTATCATCATCATCAACACAGATTTGCTTTGCTTTTCTCACAGATCAACTGGCGCACTGGCCGGCTCAAGCCGTATGCCGTCGTCTAGGTCAAACACTGGAGTTGCGATGGAGGTCAGAGAGAAGTGGTGCTGCGACGGAGGAGGGAGTGATGTCGAAATCTACGGCGGAAGACGGGCAGAGTTGGTGCTGTTCAGATCTGCGGCAGAGGATGTGGTGGTGGAGGATCGACGGATCTATTCAGATCTATCTTTGATGATGATGATAAGAAGTGAGACACTGAGAGATAGAAATCTGAGTGAGGGAGAAAGATATGAGAGGCGCGTTAGATAGAGAAGGGGTAAAATATAGTGGGGTTTGGTTTATACATATACAGAGGGGTAAAATAGTAATTTCACTTCGTGGACAAACTGGGCCAGGGACGAGGACGGGGCTGAAACACTTATCTCCGTCCTCGGCCTGAAACTGATCGGGGATTGAATTTTGAATACCATCCCCACCTCGTTGGGGATATTTTTCATGAAAAAACTGCTTAAATCGGGATCGGAGGGTCGGGTTCCCGTCGGTCCGGGTTCAAATTGCCATCCCTAGTAGGGATGTAAGAAAAACAGAAAAAACTGACCGAACAGATTGAACTGGACTAAACCGGTTATATTTGGTTTATTTTTTTAACAAGAATTGATCTGTACAGTTTTTCAAGTTGATTTTTTTTTAGATTTTTAGTTTGATATCGGTTGAAGCACCTTGTGCACCGAACTAAACCAAAATCGACCGCTTCAACATATATTATATTTATAATACACACATATATATATAATTTAATAATATAATGATATTAATAAGTATAATAAATTATTAACCTGAATTAATTATCCTTATCATCTTTATAACCTAAGTATATAAAATCTTATTATATATAATCTTAATTCTAACTTATTATTCTTGAAACCTTAGTTATTTTTAATTTTTAATTTTTTGTTAATGTAGGAATTGAAAAGTATTTATTAAAAGGATGGATTGAATATATTTGAAATGATGGACAAATAATTAATTTAATATTTTTATATAAATTAGTGATTATATTTGAAAGTGACTCAAATTTAAAAGGTCCTAAACTGATTAAAACACATCGTATCAAACTGTTTTAATCGGTTTGGTTCAGGACGATTTGATAAGAGAAACGATTTATATCAGTATTCAAAATAATAAAATCGATATTATTGATTCGGTGAATTTTTTTAACTAAATACCGACCATACCGAATCGATTACATCCCTGCACCTAAGGTCTTCCTGTCTCCTTCTTCAGTTTCGGTGAAGATCAGTTCGAAACCTGATGAAACCCTTTGAAACCCACTAAGTTCGAAACCGTCAAACCTCCTCTCCATCGATCCACCGAAACCCTCACTCAAACCCAATGGTTAAACCTAACTCAAATCCTAATTCAAACTCTCCTAAACCGAAACCCTCATTCAAACTCTCCTAAACTGAAACGCTCTCTCAAATCAACCAATATCATGAAATCAACCTTGCGGAGGTGGTGCTGTGGCGGGCATGCTCTTCAACGACTGATTCGGAGTAGGCAACGAAGTCACATTAACATTGAGGTTTGTTCTCAATCTCCTTGACCGTCTTCTTCTTCTTCTTCGTGATTGTCGTTGCTATGAATTTATTTATGTTTTTAGACTCACATTTGAGACTCCCAAATACACTCACAATGATGTGATAAGAAAATAAAACCCTATATAATTGAGTATGTAACAAATAAAAAATTGACACATATAATTTCACATATTTGTAAGTGAAATTGTGAGGTTTTATTAGGAGTTTGAAAATTTTTGTAGAGTATTTTTTTTTTCTTATGTAAATGGTTAAAATATATAAAAGAATAATACTAAATTTTATCTTTTTAAATTTTTATAATAATATTTTTTTTAATTTAAATTTATCTTTTCGAGTGATATGTACAAATACAGGCCCCATATTATGGATTTGCTTAACCGCTACGTATACATACCTTCATTGTTAGAAATTACTGCAGCGTGCAAAGCTGTTCTACCACCAGGGCCATCATAAGCCGGTGCTCTGCAAGTTTTAGAGATATCGGACACCACTTCATGGTACCCTCTCTCGGCAGCAATGTAAAGCAGAGTTTCACCGGCATTGTTTGCCGGGTATGTAAACTCAGGATCTTCGTCAATCAACAACCTGACCAGATCTGGTGTTGGTGGTAATGGCTTTGGTATTGGTAGAGCTTTGAATGGGTTTATTATGACAAGATCAGGGTGACGATACCTCACAGCGCCGTAAGGCCGTGTCTCCATCATAATTTGTCGCCCTCAACATCTTCTTGGTGATTTCAGAGCCGCCTTCTATCTCTACATGATCACGATCCAGTAACGTTGCACATTCAATGAGTGATTTGACTATGTCCGAGTGTCCGTCCCTTGCTGCAACATGGAGAGCGGTGTCGCCTTTTGCATTCTGACGATTTAACAGCGACGAATTCTTGCTTAGGATCTCTCGGACACATTGTGAATTGCCGAATTGGGCTGCAATGTGGAGGACAGTGTTCTCGTTTGGAGTGACCTGGGCTTCAAGTTGGTCAACATATTGCTCCAAGACAACTTTGTCGCCTTCCTTGGCAGCTCTGTATAAAACAGGATCCATGTCTGACTGCTATCTATATTGTTTTTGGAACTTAATTAGCTTGCCTTTGCATTTGTGTGTATATATATATGTTGTTTATTGAGAGGAGTGGGTAGTAGATTAGCAATGCTCAACAATACAACTTGCAATCCGTGGGATTCATTTTGGATCTTATTTTGTTGATTCGAACCGTTCAAATTTTAAGAACATCGAGAAGAATATATTCTAAAAAATCAAGTTAATCGGATATTAATAACCCTTCATCAGATCAAATTTGTGTTCAATTTGATACATACATACTCATTTTTTTTTCTTCATATAGATATGATTTGATGAGATATTCGATCAACTTATTTTTTTAGAAGTATATTATTGTCGATGTTTCAAAAACTTTGAATGTTTAGATCATTAAAATAGAACTCGAAATAGGTTTTGTGAATCATAAAACAGTCACCGCTTTGCATTACGCATAACAGTGACACCAACTCTCGAAAAAAAAATCTAACAATCGCAAGCACTATAAGTGTAATATCTCACCAATTCGTTCTGGGATACTTTTCATGTATATCGTATTTCTATAGCAACACTTGCAACACAAGTTATATGGAAAAGCTTTGTACCTGAAAAACAATCATTAAAATGAAAAAATTTATTGAATGGCCCTCGAATATTATGCGATATTGCTTTTGTGGTGTTCCTGACCAATTAAAAACTGCAATACATATTGAGTGTGTTATTTCTTGTCTTCTACCTACCTAATAAGGTGCATCAATATTGTTCTACTCCTAAAGTTTTTCCGCCATGGTATTTGTTGAGAGCATCACACAATATCATACCGTATAATACTCTAGGATTACTCAATAATTACCCTAAAAATGAAGGCCACGAGCCTATTAGTAAAATAACTAGATGTTGATTTGTAGTCGACTTTAGGTATGTCAAAAGTATGGTTTCAAATATAGGTCATTATGTATTGTATTGATTTTTATATGTCAGTATTTTAAATCTTCAACATAATCATTCATCAATTGATATTATTCGATATGAATTAATATTTAATTGTATAACCAATATTAACATGCATCTCAATATTATTATTTAAAATTAGGATCCAGATTGGGCCTATGGGTCTCTACCAGTCAATCCAATTTCGATGATTCAAATCGTTCAATATGTAGCACTCGTTGAGTATTTTATCTTTGTAAAAAAACACGTTGATCGGATATCGATAGCCACTTGATCAGAAAATATTTTTGTCAATAATTTATTTTTAAAATTATATTTACCATTAACAAAAAATATAATGACAAGCCGATATATGATTTGGAATAATTTAATTTCAGAGAATGAAATACGACAAAGCCTGGCTATATTTATTTGATTAAATTAAATTTTATGTGAATGAAAATATACGACAAGCCTTACATATTCAACGGTTCAAATTATCAAAATTAGACTCATTGTAAATCTTACAAGTCCAACAATATGTTCCAGTCCAATTTCGAATCGGAAGCTGACTTGATCCTTAAATTTAATACCGGAACTAAAACTAGAACAAGTAATTTTGAAGTTCTAGAAAATGCCCCATTAAAAATTGAAAATCATTGTCGTAACTAGAACTAGAATTAGTAATTCTGAAGTTTGGGAGGATGGCCCACTAAAAATTGAAAAGTACAGTGGCATATATCTTTCTCGCAGTGTGAATTCCTCTTCACATTTTATTATTTTTTTCTTTTCTTTCTATAAATCACTACCTAAAACTAAATTGATAGCCCAAACAAAACTTAATTAAGGTTGTAAATGAGCGTACTGATTCGAGTTTTATTGAGTTTGAGTTTAACTCATTTATTTATTGAGCTCGTTTATTAAGTTCAAGTTTGGTTTGATAACTAATTAGACTCCAGTTTGGCTCATTAATATTAATGACATTCTAGTTTGGCTCGGCTTGATAATATTTTTTTTTTCTTATGTATATTATTTAATATATAAAAATATATTTATTATATAATTTAAATAAAGATAACTCGACTTTGACAATCCGAACTTATTCGAGCTCGAATTCGGCTCATTTATTAAACAAGTCAAAATTAAATTGAGCCCTTAACAAATTGAAGCGAATCGGTGCACAAGTAGTTTGCTTCTTAACTGCAATAAACCCTATCAATGTCCTATTTTCTTTCATTCTTTCTGTTTGTTAATTAGATTCCTTTACAATTCACTTTATGCAATGAAGTAATATATCTTGCTTAATTTTTGAAATTTACTTCCTCTTTTGTCTTCCTCAATCTACTAACTATTTCACTTCCTTTTTGTGTGTACAAAGATTTTTCCCATTGATTTGAGTGATTCCTTGCTTCAATGACATCAAAGTCCTTACTTTTAGGCAAATGTTAGTACTTGTTAAGATGTAATAAATAATTATAAATATTATAATTTAGTGAGTTTTACCAATAATATTTAAACAATAACATTGAAAGTAATAATAAGAAAAAATTAAGTGAAAAATCCAATTTAAAAAGGGTATAAAATATTAGATTTAGGGTAAAATCTTATTTGGTGATAAGAACACGTCGGAAAAGTCATCATACCAAAAAATTGGCTAGAAAAATCATCGAAAAAGTTGTGGTGGCTAGTGACCGGCGGCTAGTAGCAACAAGTGGTGGTGGTAAGGTAGAGAAATGTGTGATATTCAATAAATAGTTAGTTTAATGAATTTCAATAGATAAGAAAATAGGTTTGGTGAAAATTGAGTGATTTCAACAAATAATTGTCCTTGTAAACAAATTGTGTCCTTTTGGTCAAAAGAGATTGATGGAGATCCATCAACACACACACACATATAGAGGGATACTCGATCTCATTGGTAGGAGTTTCGACAACCATGTCATGATTAAATCGACATAAAAAATGGCCTGATCTACAGGCATTGAGTTAAAGAGATGGTAGCAGAAAATGTTGTTTTATCTTACAACTCCGAATCTTGCCTGGTTTCTCTGTGAAGAGGCTCCAATACTTAGAGAGGATGAAAGTGATCGACAAGTTGTTGCTTCAGGTAGACGCTTGAAACATTCGATTTCTGCGTAAACTACATCCTCAATGGTCTTCACAACATGCTGTAAAATGTTTACAGCTCTCTGAAAATAACAAAAGAATTATGGGATTCTTTGGAGAAAAGATACAGGACAGAGGATGCCGGCACAAAGAAATTTGTTATCGGCAAATTTCGACTTTGTTATGGTAGACTCAAAGCGGTAATTTCTCAAGTTCAAAATTTTCAATTAATTTTGCATGATATTCATTCGAAGGTATGTCTCTTAGCGAGTCTTTCCAAGTCGCCGCTTTAGTGGAAAAAGTTAGTTACCTTGGCTTGAAAAGATTTCAAAAATTATTTAATACATAAACGCAAGGAGATGACCATGGATGAATTGATTGTAAGACTAAGAATTGAGGAAGATAACCGAAAGGCTGAAAACAGGAATGGTAAAAATCCCATTGAGTCCAAGGCTAATGTGGTTGAACAAGTGCACAAACCACATAACAAAAAGAGGAAGTTTACTGGAGATGGTCCTGAATAAGGCGATAACAATGGCAATAAAAAGTTCAAAGGTAAATGCTATAATTGTGGCAAAACCAAACATCGAGCTTCTGATTGCCGCCGCCCTAAGAAAGATCGCGGAAGTACAAGCAAGAAGACTACCAATCAAGCCAATGTGACAAAACTTGATTACATCTCTGACGGGGTAAATGCAATCAATCTCTTTGCTGTGGTGTCTGAGGTTAATTTGATTGGAAATCCCAAGGAATGGTGGGTTGACACTGGGGCAACTCGTCACATTTGTGCGGACAGAAGATGTTTACTACTTACAATGAGGCTGCAAATGGTGAACAACTTTTCATGGAAAATTCTTCTACTTCTACTATGGTTGGACAAGGAAAGGTGATCTTGAAGATGACATCAGGGAAGGAACTTACCCTCAACAAAGTACTGCATGTATCAAACATCTGGAAGAATTTAGTTTTTGGTTTTTTGTTAAGTAAAAATGGTTTTTGACTTGTATTTGAGTCTGATAAATTTGTATTAACAAGGAGTGGTATGTATGTTGGTAAGGGATACATGAGTGATAGTCTCTTCAAGTTGAATGTAATGACGGTTGTACTAAAACTTTCTATTAATAGAAATAACACATCTTTTGCTTATATTTTTGAGTCGAATTTATGGCATGGTAGATTATGACATATAAATTTTGATGCTTTGCATAGATTAATTGGTTTGGATTATATATCAAAGTTTGAAATTAATCCTAATCACAAATGTGAGATTTGTGTATAAGTGAAACTAACTAAGGCTCCATTTAAATCGGTTGAAAAAAAAACCGAACCTCTAGTATTAATTCATACTGATGTATGTGATCTTAAATTTGTTCAAACTAGAGAAGGCAAAAAATATTTCATAACATTTATCGATGATTACACAAGATATTGTTATGTATATTTACTTAGAAGTAAAGATGATGCCTTAGAAATGTTTAAACTCTACAAAACTGAAGTTGAAAATCAACTTGGTAAAACCATTAAAATGATTAGAAGTGATAGGGGTGGTGAATATGATGCACTATTAAATGAATTTTGTGCATAACATGGCATTATTCACCAAACTACAGCACCCCATTCTCCACAGCAAAATGGAATTACTGAAAGGAAGAATAGAACCCTTAAAGAAATGATGAATGCCATGTTACTAAGTTCAGGCTTACCGTAGAACTTGTGGGGGGAAGCAACATTGTTTGCTAATTATGTTCTTAACAGAATACCCCACAAGAAATCCAACAGCACTCCTTATAAATTATAGAAAGGATGACCACCTTCTTATAAATACTTAAAAGTATAGGCGTGTTTAGCGAAGGTAGAAGTTTCTGTTCCTAAAAAGACTAAGATATGACCAAAAATAGTGGATTGTGTGTTTATTGGTTATGCTCAGAATAGTAGTGCATATCAGTTTCTGACTTATAAATCAGAAATACCTGATATATATGTGAACACTATTATAGAGTCAAGGAATGTTGTGTTTTTTAAACATGTCTTTTCTTATAAGAAAGGACATGAATTAAGTTCATAGAAAAGAACGTATGATTGTACACAAAGTCAAGAGACTAATGTCAATCAAACATAAGAGACTAGTAATGGTCTCGACCAATAGGATTTAATTGATGATGAACCAAGACGAAGTAAGAGAGAAAGAACATCAAAATCCTTTGGTCTAGATTTTCTGACATACCTCTTAGAAAATGAACCTCAAAGCTTTAAGGAAGCAATACAGGTCCTGAAGCACCTTTGTGGAAAGAGGTTGTTAATAATGAAATTGAATCCATTATGCAAAATCATACTTGGGAATTGGTGGATCTTTCACTTGGTTTTAAACCTCTTGGATATAAGTGGCTATTCAAGAGAAAAATGAAAGCAGATGGTTCAATAGACAAGTATAAAGCAAGACTTGTAGTAAAAGGTTACAGACAAAAAGAAGGTCTGGACTATTTTGACACATGTTCTCTTATGACAAGAATAACATTCATCTGCATGCTTATTGCCATAGCAACATTGTATAATTCAGAGATACATCAAATGGATGTTAAGATAGCTTTCTTAAACGGTGATCTAAATGAAGAGATCTATATGGAGCAACCCAAAGGGGTTGTAGTGCTAGGGCAAGAAAAGAAAATTTGTCGGCTTGGAAAATCTCTTTATGGATTAAAACAAGCACCTAAGCAATGGCATGAAAAATTTGATCATGCGATGCTTACTAATGGGTTTAAGATAAACGAATATGACAAGTGCGTCTATGTTAAAAACACTGACAAAGGTTATGTCATCGTTTGTTTTTATGTGGATGACATGCTTATCATTGGAAGCAGTCAAAACATGATCAAATCAACTAAGCCAATGCTGAACAAAAGATTTGATATGAAAGATATAGGGGTCGCAGATGTAATATTAGGAATACAAATTACTAAAACATCTGACGGATATGCATTATCTCAATTACATTATATTGAGAAAATTCTTGGTAAATTTATCAAGGATGATATGAATGTAGCTAGAATACCTGTAGACATTAGTCTTTATTTATCGAAAAATAAAGGTGATGCGGTGTCTCAGTTAAAATACTCCCAAATCATTGGAAGCCTAATGTACCTAATGAATTGTACTCATCCTGATATAGCTTATCTTTGTCAAGAATTGAGCAGGTACACTAGTAACCCCGGAGAAGACCATTGGAAAGCGATCATTCAGGTTCTTAGATATCTAAGATTTACCCGTGATCATGGTTTGAACTTTACTCTATATCCTGCAGTACTAGAAGGTTATTGCGATGCCAATTAGATATTGGATACTAAAGATTCAAAACCCACTAGTGGATATGTCTTTACTCTGGAAGGTGCTGCTGTTTCTTGGAAATCCATGAAACAAACATGCATCTCACGATCCACAATGGAATCTGAGTTCATTGCTTTAGACAAAGCAGGAGAAGAAGCAGAATGGTTTTGTCATTTCTTAGAAGTCATTCCAATGTGGCCAAAACTTGTGCCAGCTATTTGCATTTATTGTGATAGTCAATCTGCAATAAGCAGGGCATAGAATCATATGTATAATGGTAAGTCACGACATATTTGTCGTTGACATAATCCCGTAAGGCAATTGCTCCCAAATGGAATAATCTTAATAGATTATATAAAATCTAAAGAGAATATTGCGGATCTGTTAACAAAAGGTTTGACAAAAGAGCAAGTGTATCGTTCATTAAGGGGGATGAGATTAAAGCCTATTACATAAGAGTTATCATAATGGTAACCCTACTTATATGACTGGAGATCCAAAGAACTAAGTTCAAAGGGACAACTAAGTTATGTGTGGCTCACCAGAAATCATCAAGGGATTAAAATTTCCTACCCATTCCTATGGTAAGACTAATATCTGCAACATGTGTTGTATGTAGGGGGTTTAAGGATAAGCTTTGCTTTTAATGATTACTTATATCTTGATTTAGGCATAAAATCAAGACGAGTATAAGAGATACTCACAATAAGAATCACCTATATGAGTGTCGAATTGGGGCCAGTTCTATAAGAATGACGAGGCTAAATTCTCTAGAAGCATTCATGAACAACCAAGAGCGTTCAAGGCCAAAATGAACACAACCCTGAGAACCACGATGTGTTAGAAGATATTTTGTGTGAAATTTATTGTCTTGGCTTACACAAATGGCTGAACAATTCAAGGCATCGCGTCCATTGGTTAGCTAGTAAGTTCGATAGGTTATCACTAGGGAAGGTTGAAGGCCGAAAACGACCTATCTTGATGCAAGATATTTTCGATTTATACTCTTTCAACAAATTTTGCATATTGTTTCATTTCCATTGTCATCAAATTCCATTCATGTGGGGGATTGTTAGAAATGGTTTTGGAAAATATGATTTTTCCTTAACTGTGGTCTATTTTTTAGGTGGGACTCATACGCCAAAATTGACAGGTCTAAGTGGTAACGCGTTCTACGCCGCGTTGTGATTCACGTAGTATATTTGGTTGCTTAAAACCATTATCGGGTGAATGGGAAATTTAAGCCAAAGTGAGCTCCATGGAAATGGAGTTTTTGGTGGAAATTCCTCAAGGTTTGAATAAAGGCTTGTCCCACATTGGTTTGTTGGGAAGAATTTTGTGGGTTTATAAGGCATTGGTTTGTAACTTGGAGAGAGCCCCAAGGGGCACCCTAAGTTTGTAGAAGGGAGAGGTTATAGGCAAATTGGGCTACACCCATTGAACCCAAAAATAAACACATACGCGTGTGCTGTAGTCGCAATCCGTCTAGTCGGTTGGGTTGGCGTAGGCTTAGGCGCGAGTGCGTGGTGTGAGGTTGGGTTGGGCTTGTCCGGCCCAGTACTTATCTTTTGGGGCCAAAAACATTTGAATTTTATTTTTCTAAAATTAAATTCTAATTTTTTGAAATTTGAATTTTGAAAAGTAAATTCAAAAATCTGTCTGGTTTTTGGTTTCAAAATTCGGTTGGAAACTCTTCAAATTTTCTATACGGGTTTATATCTATTCAAATTTAAATCTGTTCAAATGTGAACCCAAACAGTTCCGTATCTGTTCAAATTCAAACCCAACAGGTTCAATACTAGTTCAAACAGGTATGCTACCTGTTTAATTCAAACTGAAAGGGTACCACTGCATCTATAAATAGGCAGGCCGTCATTTGGTTTTTTCACTCCAATTTTCGTTCCTAATTCAGTCAATACTTTCTGCATTTTGTTGCATACAATTTTCTTATGGAAAGAGTGTAAACACTTACTGTGTTCGTTATATAAATATTGTGTAGTGCTGCTACTATTTACTATTGATCATTTTATCCTGGGAGATAGACGTCCACAATCTGAAAGCGCCGTAGAGAGGACGAATCTGTCTTAACGACACAATGTTAAACACTGGACTTGACCGAAAATTTGTTCAAGAAATTAATTTGGTAAGTAATTAATTTACTTTCTGTTTTATTATTTTTCTATTTTAGATTTTGATTTTATTTTTGTAACAAAATAAAAATCTATTATTTATTTATTTATTTTATATTCTAGTTTGATTTTTGTAATCAAACAGTCTCTTTCTTTTCCTTTATTTCTTCTGTATTCCGTTTGTTGTTAAGTACACAAACAGAATTAATTTTTTAAATACAGTGAAGATTGTCTAACGAAAACTGATGCAATTAGGTTAGGGGTGAGTAACAGATATACTAATCCACCCAAACCGATCGAACCGAACTAATCCGCCGCATTTTAGACGGATGCGTAATGATGAGCGGACAGTTGCGAATTGTTTTTTTCCAATCCACCTAGTTTTGAGGTTCCTTTGGCTGCAATCGAACCACCAAACCGCGAGCACCCCTAGTAATTTGTAAGACTTTGTGTTTTCAATTTGTTTAGATATTCTGTTTGTGTTTTCAATTATTTTTTTTTTATAAATATTCTATTGAATATATTCTATTGAAAAAGAGTTTTCAACTTAAATATATTTTGGGAATTAAAAAAAATAAATGTATTATTTATCTATATTTTTTGGTTTATAAATCTAACTCTAAAAATAATAAATGAAAAAAGATTATATATGCTGGTTGGTTTTTGTTTTAAAAAACAGATATAGATATAACAATATAAAGGCATACAATCACTACTACTGCTCGGTTCATAGTTTTGGTAGTTTGAATTGTTTTTATATTTTAAGAATTATAGATTATAATACTTTATGTGGATGAGGCATGCTGTAATTGTAATATGTGGATGAAGCATGTTGTGATTGTAATATTCTAAAGTTTCAAACTTTCTTTCTTTGGACGAGACATGTAGTGATTGAAATACTTTTTTAAGTTATTGACTATAATACTTTTTTTTTTTTTTTTTTTTTTTTTTTGAGGAAGTAGACAAGTTGAATTATGTTGAAAATTTATAAAATTTTAAACTGCCAAACCGATTCATATCAATTCGCCAACCCGCTCAATCCACATTTGCTGGATTGGCGAACGGATGCGAATTGGTTTTCTTCAATCTGCCAATCTGACGGATAGATGACGGATTGGAGATTTCGTGGCCGCAACAGACCTCCCTGCCCCCTCCTAAATTAGGCCTATAAGAACCAAATTGACACATGAGCGTCATGATATATTAATTGATACATGCTAGCATTTTATTCATCAATATATTAATTGATATTATTCGATATGAATTAATATTTAATTGTATCACCAATATTAACATGCATCTCAAAATTATTATTTAAAATTAGGATCCAGATTGGACCCGTGGGCCGCACCACGGGTTCAATTTTGATGATTCAAATGTGTAGCACTCGTTGAATATTTTATCTTTGTAAAAAATTACGTTGATCTGATATCGATAGCCACTTGATTAGAACATATTTTTATCAACAATTTATTTTTAAAATCATATTTACTATTGACAAAAATATGATCTAATTAAGTGCCTATCTATATCTGATCAACGTAATTTTTTGCAGGGATAAAATACACAACGAGTCTTACACATTGAACAGTTCAAATTATTAAAATTAAACTCATTATAAATTCTACGAGTTCAACAATATGTTTCAATCCGATTTCAAATTGAAAAACTAGCCTGATCCTTAAAATTAATACCGGAACTAAAACCGGAACTAGTAATTTTGAAGTTCCAGAAAATGGCCCATTAAAAATTGAAAATCACTGTCATAAACTAAAATTAGTAATTCTGAAGTTTGAGAGGATGGCCCACTAAAAATTGAAAAGTACCGTGGCACATATCTTCCTCATAGTGTGAAATTCTTGTAGTGCGTGAAATTCCTTCTCACATTTTATTCTTTTTTCTTTTCTTTCTATAGATCACTACCTAAATCTAAAGTGATAGCCCAAACAAAACTGTAATTAACGTTGTCAATAAGTGGTAACGTGTCGAGTTTTACTGAATTCGAACCTGACTCATTTACTTTTTGAACTCATTTATTAAGTTCAAGATCGACTTGATAACTAATTAGACTCGAGTTCAGTTTGTTAATATTAATAACACTCGAGTTTGACTTGGCTTGATAAATTTTTTTCTTATTTATATTATTTATATATTTATATATTATTTAATATATAAATAATATATTTATTATATAATTTAAATAAAGATAAGTTCACATTGATGGGCCGAACTTATTCGAGTTTGAACTCGGCTTATTTATTAAACGAGTCAAGCTGAGTTGAGCCGAGCTGAGCCGAATCAGTTCACAAGCAGCTCATTTCGTTTGCAGTCTCAACTGTAATCAACCTTGTCAATGTCCTATTTTCTTTCACTCTTGCTGTTGATTAATTAGATTCTTTTACAATTCACTTTATGCACTAAAGTAATATATCTTGCTTAATTTTTGAAATTTGCCTTCTCTTTTATCCTCCTCAATCTACTAACTATTTCACATCCTTTTTGTGTGCACAAAGATTTTTCCCATTGATTTGAGTGATTCCTTGCTTCAATGATATCAAAGTCCTTTCTTTTAGGCAAATGTTAGTACTTGTTAAGATGTAATAAATAATTATAAATGTTATAATTTAGTGAGTTTTACCAACAATATTTAAACAATAACATTGAAAGTAATAATAAGAAAAAATTAAGTGAAAAGTCCATTTTAAAGAGAGTTTAAGGTATTAGATCTAAGGTAAAATCTTATTATTGGCTAGAAAAATCGCCGAAAAAGTCGCTGTGGCTATTGGCCGACAACTGACAGTAACAAGTGGTGGCGGTGAGGTAGAGAAATGTGTGATATTCAACAAATAGGTAGTTTAATGAATTTTAAGAAATAAGAAAATAGGCTTGGTGAATTTCAACAGATAGACAAATTGGCGAATTTCAAGAAATTGACAGATAAGTTGATTTCAACAGATAATTGTTTTTTCAAACAAATTGTGTCCTTTTGGGCTAAAGAGATTGATGGAGATCCATCAATACATACACAGACATATAGAGAGAGAGAGATAGACCCGATCTCATTGGTAAGAGTTTCGACAACCATGTCATGATTAAATCAACATAAAAAAATGGCCTGATCTAAAGGCATCAGTGAAGATCTGAGTTGAAAATGGCTAGATCTGAAAGTCATCAATGATGGCAACAAAAGAAGAAGACAATGCTAAGAAGTGTGCGGGGTTGACAGCGATGGATGAAGGTGGTTGAGTATAGATTAGCGACAGTAGAGTATAGATCGACAATAATGGAGGTGATTGGTGAACGATGATGGTGGTGGTGGTGGCCAAACAATGACTGCGGCAGTAGTGAGTGGACGGTATGGCGATGTGGTGGTGGTGTTGCAACGATGGCGGTAAACAACAATGGTAGTGTGGCGACGGTGGTTGTGAAGCTCTCTAGAAAAATGGTAGAGAGAGAGAGAGAGAATAAGAAGATAAAAAATTTTTCTAGAAAAATGGAAGAAAAAGAGAGAAGATAATAAAAGAAAGAAATTTAATGAGGGAATAAATTTAATGGCAATATAGATATTGTAGGACTTATGGGTGCATTCCAAAAGTCAATAGGACGTATTAATATTTAAGTTTACTTAATATGACTAATTGATAATTAATCCTTTATTTAGCCAAACAGAACAAAGCTAGAAAAACTACTACTAGTAAGTAGCAGCAGCCAAAGCAATCAAATGATCCAGTGATGGGGGCACCTCCTCCATCCAAACCTGTTGCTGTTGAAGACTGCGAGACAGTCTAGCAAGAGAGTGAGCCACCGACTTTCCTTTTTTTTTTTGATCGGCAAAACGAAATACTTTATTGATGCTAAAACCAATAAAAAGAAGGATACAACAAAAAAGAGAAAACTTGCAGCTAGTTGGTGAGAAACCAACAAAGAAACAAAAGAGAGCAACAGATCAAAACAGACCAAAATAGCAACTGCCAGAACATAAATCTATAGCAGGAGGAGGAGAAGCCAGCAACACAATTGCAGCATGAAGAGGAGCTTCAACAGATCATGCTCCAAAGAAAACCCAGATCATGCTCCAACCTCGTGAAGAAGCTCAAACATCCCGAACACCGATTGAAAGGTGACTTGAATACCCAGAACAACCAAACCCATCTAATGATTTGTATGCCCATCTCGATTTGTCTCCAATTGAAGGTTAAGACTGACAAGAAGGAAGGTCCTTAGTGGTTGCTTTCAACCATAGTGCAGCTCGACTTTGATAGATTCACTCATATCACAAACAGCAGATCGGATCAACAACCAGATTTCAAACCGAACCCACCACACACGGCCAAGGCGATTCGGTGCAGCTCCACCCCAATTAAAAGCGGCATAACCAAAGCCTAACACCCATTTGATTCAGGTCACAAGCTGAAGGGATAAGACCCTTCTATACTGGCTCCCCATACAAGCTAGCACCCTTAAATATGTTGACTCACCCATTTGATATTTGAAACAATCTCATGAATGGAGTAAGTACAGCCCAGCCCATAGTACTTCACCCATATGGCCACTCTAACTTTTATAAGCTCACACAACTCATCAAGATCAGGCTGAGCATTATTAAAGGTGCACTCATTTCTATATCTCCATAGAGACCAAATTACAGAGATGAAGATAGCTCTCCAAACTAGCTTTGCCTTTTTCCTAGACTGCCACCCTAACCACCAATGCATGAGGTCCTCAAACGAACCTGGAATTACCCACTGGATACCCCACCAGACCATGATTTTAGACCAAACATTCCACGAGAAGGGGCAGAATAAAAGAAGATGATTAGCGGTTTCCTCCTCAGCTTTACACAGTGTACAAACAGACCCTGCTAGGACTCCAATTCTGCTAAGAAATGAAGAGGTTTTCAGCCTACCCTTCCAAGCAAGCCAGGTAATGAATTGAGCCTTAGGAGGTGCAAAATTCTTCCACACTAGATCTGTTAAACTATGCACAGGGCCAGGACTTTGCACATACCAATCGGAGGTATCGCCAACTTGAAAAACTCCCGATCACGAGCCTTCCAACAAATGGAGTCCTTTTGATTACTATGCAGGCAAGGCCCCGAACCCAACATATTTTGCAGTCGAAGCACCTCATCCACCTCCCAGCGGAGGAGGGGCCTTCTAAAGTTAAAGCACCAGTTGTTGGTGTTGTCCCGACAATCAATTTGCAACTTCAAAGTGATCTCCTTGTCTACAGTCAGTTGGTATAGCCTAGGGAATTGAGATTTAAGGCTTAGGGGTCCCCTCCAGTTATCGTCCCAAAATTTCACCCTATTCCCATCGCCGATCTTAATCTCCACATTTTCAACAAAAAAGTTATATAGCCTAGGATTAGCATGTACCACTGCCAGAATGTCTCTCCAGATAATAGAGGCAGATCCAACTCCATTCAATGAAGGGTACCAGCCTCCTCCAGATACACCATATTTGGCACAGATCACTGATTTCCACAAGGCCTCATCTTCCAAGGCATATCTCCACCACCACTTAAGTAGCAAACATTCATTAGTCAGTAAGAGGTTTCGGATTCCAAGGCCTCCTTGATTCCTAGGCAGCTGCACCTCCTTCCATCTTACCAAATGAATTTTCCTATGAGATCCATCTCCACCCCACAAAAACCTAGCTTGGATCTTATCAATTTCTTTAGCCACACCCACCGGAATCTTAAATAGAGACATGTAGAATATGGGTAGGGTAGATAAAACAGACTTGATAAGAGTGACTCTCCCGGCATAAGAAAGAAGCCTACGCTTCCAACCAGATAATTTCTTTTTAATCCTATCCACCACAGGTTGCCAAACTTGCTTCCTACCGGGGTTGGAGCCAAGAGGCAACCCAAGATACTTTATAGGAAGTTTAGACTTAGACAATTCAGATGAGTGCAAATTCATCCACCAATCCACTTCAACTCCCACACCACAAATTAGGCTTTTATGAAAATTTATCTTCAACCCCGAGACCACTTCAAAGCATCTCGGGATCGTTTCCGCGACCACAATCTCATTTCAATCGGCCTCACAAAAATAATAGTGTCATCTGAATTGAAGATGAGATATATTAACCCCTCTCCCGCCCACCACCACGCCTTTAATAATCCTCAATTCCTTTGCTCTTGACAACAAAATGTTCAGCCCCTCAGCAACAATATTGAACAGAAAAGGTGAAAGAGGGTCGCCTTGTCTAAGCCCTTTTTGTGGACAAAATTCAGCAGATGGTGAGCCATTGACCAAAACAGAGATGCGAGTAGATCCTATACATTCTTTCATCCAACGAATCCATCTTGAACCAAACCCAAAGCTAGATAGCATTTGCAACAAATAATTCCAATTTACCGTATCATACGCTTTCTGGAAATCCAGTTTAAGGATGAGACCCTTTTGCTTTGATTTTTTCCACCAATCCACCACCTCATTTGCTATAAGCACTCCATCCAAAATATTTCTACCCCCCACAAAAGCAGACTGAACCTTGTCGATCACACTAGGCAGAACTTGCTTGAGTCTATTAGCCAAAACTATAGCCAGCACTTTGTAAGGGGAGTTTATCAAACTAATAGGTCGATAATCAGTAAGGGAAATAGGGTTTTCCTTCTTTGGGATGAGAGTGACAAAGGAGCAATTTGCCCCATTTCCCAACTTACTATTACTGTAGAACTCCTTCATGAATTTCATGATGTCCTCTTGCAAAAGTTTCCAACATTTTTGAATAAATAGCATATTAAACCCGTCCGGGCCCGGGGCTTTATTACCATCACAAGCTTTAATGGCAGCCCAAACTTCTTCTACTGAAAACTCTCTTTCCAAAATGGCAGTTGCCTGATTAGCTTCAATCTTCTTGAATTCTCCACCAATTCTTGGCCTATATCTCCACTGTTCGGTAAATAAATTCTGGAAATGGTGGCACACTGCTTGTTTAATTGTACTTGGTTCTTCAACCTCAACCCCGTTGACCTCCAAGGAAGCAATCAAGTTTCTATTCTGTCTCTTTGTAGCCATAATGTGAAAAAATCTGGTATTACGGTCACCTTTAAGGGCCCAATCCAACCTAGATTTTTGAACCCACAACCACTCTTTCCACAGGTACAAACAAATTGTAAAAAAACAATTAATTATTTGTGAGTGTCTTGGTGCTGCAAATAACTAAGAACTATTTTTTGTGACATTCCTGTATCATAACAATCCACAAATTCATTGTTTTGCATCTAATTCATTCACATTGAAATTTAATTTAAATAAATTTAAACAATACCCATTCACCCAGTCATTGACATCCAAACCAAATATAAATAAAAATAAATATAATCAATACACATGCATTCATCATTTATTCATATTGAGTTTAGTGATTAAAATATTATTTTTTTGTCAAGATTATTTAATAAAAATAAGCAAATAGTTTAGATTGAAAACAAATTAAAATATTAAGGCTTAAATTAAAAGAATTAAAAATTAAAAATTTATTTTATTATACGAGTCAAGCCTTAGAGTTTTTTTCTTTTACCCATTAAAATTTCATGAGCACCCATTCAGCGTAATGAGGACCACATCCTCATCATCAACAAACGATGAAGCCATGCTCAACTGATCCACAAGACTTTTGATGTGACTTAAATAAACCTCCATTGAATCAGAACTCTTTGATATAATTTAATTTGTTCTTGAGCTGACGAATGTGTGACCTAGACAACGAGGTAAATCGCTTATCTAGTGATAGCCAAACCTCAAAGCTCGTTGGAAGATGAATCACAGTTGCGAAGATTGCTGGAGAAAGAGTAGCAGTTATACAACTCAGAAGATGTGCATCGATCATACACCATTGTATGAATTCTGAATTTGAAATCTCTGATCCAGAAGAATTTTGAATCATTGCTGGAGGACATTGATATGATCCATTGACAACCTTCAGGAGATCAGTAGCTTGAAGCATATTTTGCATCTGATGTTTCCAGATGAGAAAGTTTGTACTATCCAATTTGATAGTCACAAGTGAGCTTAGATTAGAGATTAACATTTCAAGATTGGGAGGGATGGTTGAAGAAGAAGAAGAAGACTCCATTGAAACTGCTTGATGAAGATCAAAGTTCTTTGAATGAAATGAAGATTAAATTGGTGCGAATGCTCATTGGAGCTCGAAGCTCCGATACCATGATGAATAATCCAAATCTTTCTTCCAATCCAATAATGTTTTTGTGCTTCCTGAAATGAAATACAGAGCATATAATGTAATAAATTAAATAGCAATTAAAAAACTAACCTCAAAATCAAAACCATAATCATTCATTTTCTTTAGCAATATTTCTGCCAAAAGTTCTCTCCAGTTTCTTACACCCTTCCCATACCATTACATGGTTGACTGAAATAACTGCTATTCGTTGGGAAAAAAAAAAAGAGTCAATTTTCTTTAGGCTGTATCTGAATAGTGAATTCTTTACTCAAATTTATGATTCAAACACAAGAATGGGCATTTTTATACAAATTATAAAGTTTGAGTCAATCTAAATATTTTAACAAATACATGTTCATGTGTGCTAAATATGACTTGAGATTTGCTAAATTTAAATACTTAATATTGATTTTTTTTTGTTAATAAATATATTTTTTTCAATGTACCATTTACTTTCAAAATACAATTTTGGATTAATGTCTAAGACCATGCATATCACAGGTTTTATACTATTATCTGTTAATATGAATCCAATATTTTTTTGTCTAGAAAAAAATAAATAAAATCCAATGAAAATTTGTTTAAAATTAATGACTAGTACCCTAGTTGTTAGAAATTTCTGCCGCCTGCAAAGCAGTTATACCACTAGGGCCACCATAAGCCGGAGCTCTAAAAGGTTTCAAGATTTCGGACACCACTACATGGCATCCTTTCTCTGCAGCGATGTAAAGTGGAGTTTCACCTGCACTGTTGGCTTCATATTTACAATCACCATCTTCTTCTATCAACAATTTCAGCCCACTTTTTAGACCAATAATCATCCGATAAGCAATTACTTATTACTCAACTACTCGTAAAATTAACTTTTTGGTTACAAAATAATAAATGAGAAATGAGATGGAACAAAAAGTACATCTGGTGATTGAGAGCTTTGATACCAAAAATTCTCTATGATTTCATATTTGAATGAGAACTTGATTAAGAATATAATCAAGAGCCTAATATATCTCTAGCAGAGTATTTTGAGAAACAATACAGATTCACTCTAAAAATTTGATATATTGCAATGCATATATATTGACAATCAGACATTATTACAATAGCAATGGAACCATATGCTCACATAGGCTTGATTTACATCACTATCGACACAGATTGGGTGCCCTCAAACTCAAGCCGACAATCTCATACTTGAAATTAATATCAAAATACATTATTGATCAAGAATGCATTCCTTGATGTTATTCATCAGATATGAACATTGAACACTAGATAGGAGGACTGTAACACATGTAGTTTTTATAGAGATGACAGTTCTATTGCTATGTTGAATCTCTTTTTAATTAAGTTGTTAAAAATCCCGAAGAACAGGCAACTAGTAACGCAAACTGCAATTGCTAGGGCTCGTGAATGTTCTAATACAGCATATGTGCCTGTAATGAATGCCAGCACCATTGCTACAGTCGCAACCACTACGAGATTAGCAGCGGAATTATAGTGCTTCAAAAGCTTATCACGATCCTTATATGGAGCCCCCAAAAAATAGATTACAATAGTAGAAGTGGATAATATCATGGCAATGGTATTTGTTACCGCAAAAGCTTTGAAAGCTGTTTTTCTTGTTAGAATTGCCATTCCTTGATTTGGGCCCCGGTTTCCATCGTAGCCACCAGGCATGGTGAAACCAGCTGCAAAAGTTACAGTTGCTATAAGTGCAGCCACTATCAAAATGGGTGTCCTCTGTTTTCTTGATGTCTGTGGGTGTAAACCTTTTACGCTAATCATTAGCTTTCATTTTCTTTGTTAAATTCTCATTATCGTCGCTAATTATATTTCGCCAACCTAGCGAATGAGAAGGGTTACCTGGGTTACTAATGTTACGTTTTCATAATGTGTTGTTACATCAAGGGGAGTTTGATTTTCCTTGTTAAAGGCTATCCTATCTGCTCTTTTATCGTATATGAGTCGGTTTAAATGCAACGCAGTAGCAGCAAGGTGGAGAGGGGTGTTCCCATCAATATCTTTATGATTTATAAGGCTACTGAGCTGGGAATTTTCTAAGATGAATTTGACCGCTTTTTTGTTCTCATTCTGCACTACAACATGATGAATATTTTGGCCTTTATCATTAATTATCTCCCAACAATCGGGACATTGTGATCGAAGCTCTTTCATTACACCAACATGTCCTTGACTAGCTGCTACATGAAGAGCTGTCTTCTTACCATCTTTGTCTGCAATCACATATGCAATGGATTTATCCACATCTAGTAGCTGTTTAGCCCTTTCTACATGACCAAATCGGGCCACATAATGAAGTGGTGTCCAACCATACATATCTGGTTCCTTGGCCAAATCTTTGTTCCAGTCCAATAGTGTTTTGGTGCTTTCTGAAATTAAATACAAACATATAATATCTTAAATTGGAAAGAAAATAATAACAAACAATGTAACAATGAAAATGGTTTTTTTTTTTTTTCTTTTTTCTTTTTTACTTTTAGGAATATTTGTACAAGAAATTTTCTATGCATTTTCTTACCCTTCCTTCCCTGCTTCATAGATCTAAGATATGATGGATTATTTTTATTTTTTTTTTGTTATTGTGTTTTATGCCTACATGTAGTAGTAAAATTTCACAAGGGAATTACTTTGATGAAAATTGTTTATTCCTTACTGAAACAACAATTTTATTTTCCATTGTACTCAATTATTGGCAACATTTTTAAAATTGTCACTAAAAGCTCTATTTTTACTTTTCGAAACAACTTTTTGTTGAAAATAATAAACTTTGTTTTTATTATTAGGAGTTATATTTCCTATATTTAGTTCTGCTAATTATGGAGGAATAAGGATATGCATGTAATGATGCATAATGGTGTGTTAAGAGCATTATTAGTATGTTAATGTGTTAGTGATTACAAAGCATAATAGAGTTAGCGGGCCTTAATGTGAGTGTGTGAGTTACATGTTAGGATCTTATATATAGTCATGCAATTTATGTAATGAGGATAAAAATTAGTAGGAGAATATAATGAGAATGCAATGAGAATAACATGAGTGAAATACAAGAGTTGCATCTTTTCCTTCTCTAATTCGCTTCCAAATTTGTGAGTGATTGTTGCGTGGCCAATTTATTTCTAACAAAGTGGCATTAGAGCCACTATGATCCTGGAAGTCTTTTCTTTTTTCATCAGCAAAGATTAAACTTTATTGATAAGAATCAAGGAAAGTTCCTTACATCAAACATCGATAAAGCAACAAACAAGGAAATAAACACAAGGGAGGTGCTATAAACATCAAAGCAAACCCAATCATCCCAACTAGGTTGGCAAAAAGGGGCAAGCCAAATCATTTGCATCACCATCCCCACAAATAGAGGTTGAAGAGGCATCAACTAGAACAAACATCCCAAGGGCCAACAGCAGCAGGCCAAAGCAAACCCAAAACAATAAGGACAACAGCAGTCCAGCAGCAACCCATAAAGATAATGACCATTACATCTTATTGCATCAAGCTCGAAACTGAGTCATTAACAGAATAGTTTACCTCCTTACAGTTGTATTTAATCGAAAGAGCCACATTAACCTTAATCAACTCACTAATATTGTCCCATTTGGGGTGGATTTCATTGAACGTACATTCATTCCTTACTTTCCACAAAGTCCAGAACACTGCAAATGGAAGATCATTCCACATTTTCTTATCCATCTTCTTGAAGATGGAGCTGTAGCCCATCCACCAACGAAGCAGCTTGGAAGTCTTGATAGATCATTGTAGTATATGATCATGGAAGAATCACCAAATATGTATTTTGGTGTGAGAAAATGATGTTCTCAAATTACAAGAGAATGAAGATTGTTCTCTTTTCATATTTCAAAGCATGTGACTTGTTCAATGTGGTTGAAGAAAAGCTAAGTAACAGGTTGCTTAAAAGAATTCGAGAGAAGAAACAATCGGAGCACTGAAGAAGGCCATACATTCAGAGGTATGGACGTATATTGGATATTCAAGAACACCATCATGTTTGGAAGTTGATTGATAGTATTGTCTCCAAACATGAAGGTAAATTGTTACCCATTGAGTATTGGGTACAATACTTTGAAGAAGATGAGTTCGACAAAGAAGAGTGAGATGGAAAAACTCCAAAGAAGATTCCTTTGGGAAGGCAGTGAGATAAAAACGGCAGCCATCTTGCCAACTGAAAATCAATTACAAATAGGAAAGAGTTTGGAGGTTTAGGCGTTCATTCACTTAAGCTAAAAAATTCTGCTATCTTAGCCAAATGGTGGTGGTGTTATGGTACAGAAAAAATGCCCTTTGGCAAAAAGAATGCCCTTTGGCGAAAAGTAGTGGTTGAAATATATGAAACAAGGCCTAGCAGTTGGCTGCCGTTTGATCTTCATAGATTACGAATTTTCAAAGGTTGGAGAAGCATTCTTGAAGTGGGCAGCAGTGGTGATGTGTTCAGTGAATTATTGACCAACAATCTTGTGCTAAAATTAGGATTAGGTTGTGATATTCTTTTTTGGACTGATCTATCGATTGGAGTTGAGTCTCTAGCAACTACTTTCCCTCGGCTTTTCTCCCTCTCCACTCAGAAAAATAAGTCAATTGCAGAACTGTCCTCTTTCAATAGTGTTGGTTTAGCTTGTAAAATTCAATTTCGGCGACATCTGTGACCATGGGAACTTGTAAAGCTGTAGGAACTCATTTCCACTACTTCAAAAGGCTGTATCGCATCAAGAGATCTTCTCATTAGGAGATCAATTCTCCCTATTGTGAGGTGTCTTGTATTTACTATACCCCTAGCCGAGGGTGGGAGGCGGGCCCCCTGCAACGCCCTGAAAGTGCGTTGCAATCCTGGATTGCACTGAAATTGATATTTATGTACCTGTAGTGTTAGTTTTGGCCCATTAGTTTTTTACCCTATAAATTGTATCAATTAATACGTTTTAGGGTTAGAGAAAAATAGAGAGAGCTGCAGAGTGATTTGTAATACTTATTGCATATAGTGGATTTTGATTGTTTATCTATTGTGGACGTAGGCATCTCACCGAACCACGCATATCTTGTGTTTGTGTGTGATTGTTCTTCTCCTTGTTATTTATTGTGTGATTGAAACCAGATCGTTGCATAACAATCCCTATGGGAGCTGATTGCTTTTGTGCTTTACGTGGCTGCAATATTGAATCATCGGATCACATTAGGGCCGGTTCTGATTTTTTCAGGGTCCAAAGTAAACATTAAATATGGGGTCTTTCATACATATTTAAAAAAATGATACTCGCATAAAGTCCACTAAATTTTGGAGTACCAAAAAAGTGAACAAAAAATAATGAAGTATCACTTGAATGTCACCCTTCTTGCATTTTTAACTGCAAAATTACCAAACAAGCTTTTATATTCCAACTTATCAACTAAATCTTTTTCAGTAATATTTTTCAACATTTGATTATACTAACCATCTTCTATTATTTATTTATTTATTTTAAATATACTGTCATGAAAGCTTTATTGAAAAATATTTTGTTTTACAAGTTTTTAAAAAGATTGCCAGGCAAGGCAATGAAATGTGTGTTATTGGGTTGGGCCTCAAATTATTTATACTTATTTTTACAGGTTTTTATAATATACATTAGGACCTTAATTTTTGGGCCTTTTTGAATTCAATTTGGGCCTTGTATTAAACAAAAATTTGAACTTCCAAAATTCAAGTCGTTTTTTTATTTTTATTTTTGTTTTTATGAATTTCTATTTTAGATTGGGTCTTTTATTCATTTAGTACTTTGAATTGATTTGGGCCTTTTTCTTAAAGGACTAGTATAAGACTAAATAATTGTGAGACCCGATTTTCAACCTTTTTTTGGGGGTCCAAAGAGGCTACTTTGTGGGCTTGCCCCCAAAATGGGGCCTAGATCACATCCTCCTTCTTTGCCACAGATCATGGCTTGTTTGGTTGCATATCCTCAATTGGTGGGGGTTTTGAATGGGTTTGTTCTATTTTCTCATTTTTTCAATGGTGGTTTTGTTAGGTTGTCGTAATTGACAATTCCGTTTGACAAAATTTCTTTTAATTGTAATTTTATTCGCTTTCTTATTTTAGTCAAGCTGTGAGTGTTTAGATATGAATCTAACCCGAATTGTGCCTATGTAGAGGAGTTTGTGCTGACATTTCGTATCTTGAGCATTCTACATTTCTTATTTGCCATTTCGCTGACTAGGTAGAGGGATCAGCGGTGAAGTGGATCATCTAGTACCTCTACATGCAAATTGAACTTGTGGGAAAGATGTTTAATCGCTTGAGCAGTGGATGTTGCGCTCGAGCGGTTGGCCTATTTGATTTGCACCACCTTTACTCACATCGTTCGAGCAGTCAAGTGGTGGCTCAAGCAGTCTTTGCAACTCTATTTAGTATAAAATGCGCCGTTTGCTCATTTTAGGGTTTAACCCATCTAGATTTTCAATGAGGTGTAAATTACAAAGTGTTCTATATTGGATGTGGTTTATATGAGTTCCTTGATATATAGAAGGTGATCAATTGATCAACAAACTACATATTGTTAAACATCAAGGGTGGTTTTTGTTCGTTTATTCACAAAAAGAGAGAGGTGTTTATCGGTGAATTCCAGGAAAGTTGGGCTTGAAGCTTTGGTGGATTTCGGAGTGGCTCTTAAATGCGATTCGATATCGACATTATGGATTCAACGTTGGGCAAAACATTCTGAGGTGAAGACGGTGGTGGAAGAGGCACATCGAGTTTGGTTCAATTCGGGCGTGATTCACTAGGTAATTGATGATACTCATGTGTAATTCCTTTTTATCTTTTTAGTAGATTGTTTTGTGGCTTTGGCTTGTGGGGGTTTTTTTTTTTAATTTTTAATTTTTAATTTTTTTACAATTGGAGGTGCTCAAATTGTGATTTTTTTCACGTTAAATCGTTGTGCCGATTTAACGTTGATTGTTTGATTGGGATTGATATTCACTATTTAAAATTGAAACATAATTACGAATTAATATCTTGAGGGTTTTTAAGATTTTTCAAACTCAATTCAAAGTATAAAAGCTTTAAAAAGACCATTTGGGATGCTTTTTTTGCTTGCACCTATTGGAACATATGGCTTTGTCGGAACAATGCTATCTTCAACCAATGTGTGCATAGCTGGGTTCAAACAACAGAAGTCATCAAAATTCAAATGGCACTTTGGTCTAGGACTTCATTTGGCTATGTCAGCTTCTCGATTTTATCCTTCACTTACATAAAGTGAGACTAATCAAGTGAAAAAAAGAAAAAGAAAAAAAGGCTGCCCAGACATAATCCCAAATGATTCGACCATTTCCTTCACCCTTTTGAGTGCTATTTCTTCTCTTTTTATTCTGGTGTTCTGGTTAGTGCCTTACCATCTTCACACCTAGTGTTCTCTTTGGGTTAGTTTGTGTCTAAACTTTTTTAGTATGCCAACCTAGTTGGGATGCTTGGTTTAGTCCTACTTCACCTCTTCCTAAAGTCCTTCAATTTTATTGATGTAATGTCTAACTCTTTGGTGTTATCAATAAAATTATTTTTTGCCTATCAGAAAAACAAAAAAACAAAAACAAAAATAAGAAGAAGAGTGTGATGTTGAAGTTGTTAGAATAGGAATTAAGTTAGAATAGAAAATACGTGATCGTGTGATTGTGTTTCCTTATATTATACTCAGTATTATCAATATAAAAGGGAATGAAGTCTGACTCATTCCCTAACCTTTTGTCTTCTTTGAACTTTCATGGTATCAGAGCCTCAACCCTAGCCCATCCCTCCTTACCTCTATCGACAATCCAGTCGTGAGTTCAGGAGACCCGATATGCCATCGACCCTCGATAGCCACCGACCCTTTGACAACCTAAACCACACCTCCTTGACCTTGCCGGGCCTTGGCGATTCACCACTCTCTAGCCTATTAGAAGCAGGCTTCTCTAAGTTGCTATGGACCTATCGGCAATCTCTCTGACTATCTAGGGGCCTGTCGGCAATCCCTTTGGCCTTCGTGGCCCTTGCCGACAGCGTCTCTGGTATGCGTGACTCTAGTCGGCATCTCTAAGTCTTCGCCTGCCTTCGTCTTCGTCTGTCTTGGTTGGATAGTCAACATCCTTAACTTCTTTCTCTTTTAATTCTCTTTTAAAACACAACCAGAGGAAAAAAAAAATTAAAAAAAAATAATCTGGTGATGTAAAAAAAAAAAAAAAGGCTTCTTAAATTCTGTATGCTTTTCTAGTTCTTTTTGTCCTGGTTCCTCCACTCTCATCTTTTGGGTTTGTGATTGGCTTTGTGATTGAGGACTAGTGAGTAGAGTCTCCATGGCAGATTTGACTAGTGAGTCTATTACCTCTCAGCCATCTCAGGTAGTGAGTTCGGTTATCCTTTCTCCTATGACTGATAACCTCAACCACGCCTTAAAATCACCACCTCTCTATTTAATGGTCAGAATTTCCTCGCGTGGTCATAGAGTTTGACTATTTTTCTGAAGAGCAGAGGGAAGATAGGATATGTGGACTGACCCTCATTATGACCAGTGGGAGATCACCAATTCTCTAATTATGAGTTGGTTGATCCATTCTATAGTTGCGGAGATTAGAGAGGGCTACTTGTCTATGGACACTGCCAAGGATATTTGGGAGGCCGTAGCTACTACTTATTCTAGGAAAAGAAACTTCTCATAGGCTTTCGAGTTACATCACTCCATTGACAGGTCGGTGCAAGGTGAGATGACTATCCTCTAGTATTTTTCCTTCCTTAGCAATGGATGGAAGTGCCTTGATCATCTTCAGGATTACAAGCCTGTATGTCCCACCGATTCTGCTGGTTACCGGACATTTGTAGCGCAAGAGTGGGTCTTCAAGTTCTTAGAAGGCCTGAATCTAGAGTATGATCCTATCCGGAGCCGAGTCTTTAGCATGGATGTGCTTTCCTCTCTCTAGGAAGCCTTTGCTTTTGTGCAAAATAAGGAAAGTCGTCATTCTGCTATGCTTCCTCCTGTCACTAGTGATCGCTCTGCCTTGGTTTCTGCCCCTCCTCGAGATGGTGTGCCTCGTGGTTCTCGTCTCTCCTCTGAGAAGGATCAGCTTTACTGTGACTACTGCCGTAGACCTCGCCACACTAGAGAAACTTGTTGGAAGCTACATGGCACCTACGGTGGCCAGGAGACAAATCTGGTACTCATGGGGTCGATGCAGTCGAGAGGCCGAGGGGCCAATGCACGGGCGCATCTTTTCAACACGGTTAAGCCACCACCTTCATCTCTAATTGTCTCACCGGCTGCTGATGTTTCAGGGTTATCTTCCTTGGATTTTGAGATTGCTCTTCGCCACTTACTAGACCGTCGAGCCTCTCATTCTGCTACAGTTGCACCCTCTTCTTCCTTTGCCAATTCAGGTAACTTGGCTTCATCCCCATGTGCATTGCTATCTCATGCATCTATACCATGGATTATTGATTCTGGTGCTTCCTTTGGCTCCTTTAATTTATTTTCAGAGTATAACCCCACCTCAGGTCAAGAAAAAGTGTGTATTGCTGATGGTACCATTTCGTCTGTGTTAGGGAAAGGTCTAATTCATGCCACATCTTCCTTTCCTTTGTCTTACATCCTCTATGTTCCCAATTTCGTGTTAATCTTTTATCTTTGAGTCATATTACCCGTGACTTAAATTGTAGCGTGACGTTTTTTCCTGATCATTGTCTTTTTCAGGACCTTATCACAGGGAAGAGGATTGGCAGTGGTAGAGAGGAACATGGGCTCTACATTTTGGATCAGACAAACAAGTTGGCTCATACATCTATTCAGTTACCATCCACCAAGGAAAACATTTCGCTGTGGCACCGTCGCTTGGGCCACCCCTCATTTTTATTACTTAAGCATTTATTTCCTTTTGTTTTTGAGAAAAATAATGTGTCAGATTTTCAATATGAGTCTTGTCAACTTGGAAAACAACGCAGGGCCTCTTTTGCTCCTTCATTTAATAAAAGTTCAGTTCCCTTTTCTTTCATTCATTCTGATGTATGGGGTCCTTCCCCATTTTGTGACTTTAATCTGTCACAAATGGTTTGTTACATTTATAGATGATTGTTCCAGGGCTACTTGGGTCTATTTGATGAAAGATAAAAGTGAGGTGTTTTTCTCTTCAAAACTTCCATAAAATGATTTGTACTCAGTTTGGGGCAGTTGTACAAATTCTACATTCTGACAATGGAGGGGAATATATTGACTCTAGTCTTGCCACTTACTTTGCCACTCATGGCATTATTTACCAGACTTACATTAGTTGTTTAAAATTAATGACTAGTACCATGGTTGTTAGAAATTCTTGCGTACAAGCGGTTATACCACGAGGGCTACCATAAGCGAGCTACGAAAGGTTTCAAGATTTCGGACACCACTGCATGGCATCCTTTCTCTACAGCGATGTAAAGTGGAGTTTCATCTGCACTGTTGGTTTCATATTTAAACGCTTCATATTTAAATTCACCATCTTCTTCTATCAACAGTTTGACCAAACTTAGCCCACGTTTTAGACCCATTTTCTAGAGTCAATGATGTGTAAGTGGTATGATTGGTTGATGATTAGGGAAAGTATGAGAGAGAGTGTTGCCTTAGATATCCAAATTGGTTGCCACATCATTGGACTTGAAAAGTGAGTCTAATTTTTGGACTTGAATAGCAATGATCACTTTGACTATAAGCTACACCAGCAAATATTATGTAGACAACAATTGAAATTAGGAGTAAAACACAATACAGGGCACTATTATTCCATTAACTTACAAAAAAATTGTAAGACAACCCACTAAATCTAATCCCTTTCATAAGTGAACCAATAATCATCCGATAAGCAATTACTTATTACTTAACTAATCGTAAAATTAACTTTTTGCGTACAAAATAATAAATGAGAAATGAGATGAAACAAAAAGTACATATGGTGATTGAGAGCTTTGATACCAAAAATTCTCTATGATTTCGAAGTTTGAGTAAGAACTTGATTAAAAATATAATGAAGAGCCTAATATATCTCTAGCAGAGTATTTTGAGAAACAATCCAGATTCACTCGAAAAATTTGATATATTGCAATGCATATATGTTAACAATCAGACATTATTACAATAGCAATGGAACCATATGCTCGCATAGGCTTGATTTATGTCACTATCGATATAGATTGGGTAATCTCACACTTGAAATTAATATCAAAATACATTATTGATCAAGAATGCATTCCTTGATGTTATTCATTAGATATGAACATTGAACACTAGATAAGAGGACTGTAACACATGTAGTTTTTATAGAGGTGACCGTTCTATTGCCATGTTGAATCTTTCTTTGAATAAGTTGTTAAAAATCAGGAAGAACAGCAATCGATAGCATAAGCGCAATTGCTAGGGCTCGTGAATGTTCTATCTGACATATGTGCACGCAATGAATGCTAGCACCATTACTCTGACAACCATTACGAGATTAGCGGTGAAATTATATTGTTTCAAAAGCTTATCACAATCCTTAAATGGAGCCCCCAAAAAATAGATTACAACAACAGAAGTGGATAATATCATGCAATGGTATTTGTTACTGTAAAAGCTTTGAAAATTTGTTTCTCTTGTTAGAGTTGCCATGCCTTGATTTAGGCACTGTTTCCATCGAAGCCACCAGGCATGGTGAAACCAGCTGCAAAAGTCACAATTGCTATAAGTGCAGCCACTATCAAATGGGTGTCCCATATTTTCTTGATGAATGTGGGTGTAGACGTTTTACGCTCATCATTAGCTTTCATTTTCTTTGTGAAATTCTCATTATAAATCGCTAATTATATTTTGCCAACCTAGTAGCGACCACGTTTTTTTTTATTCTGACCTCTTGAGAGCCTGCATGCAATAATCATTCTTCAATCAGTTTGGAAAACATTAATGAATTAATAAAACAATAGGGTGGCCTTTGTTAGCTTCCAGCCCACACTTCACATGGTGTGGGTGGCACCATGTGCTAAAGAAGGATGGTGGGGGCAACACTAACTCACTAAAGGAAGATAGTGAGGGTGGCACTACCTTGGCCAATTATGGCTGCCACTTTACCTACTCCTCCTCTCTTGGTTATAAATTGAGATGAGTGAGAAGGGGTTGATGACACAATGCCGTGAGCACACTGAGAATAAACAGAGGAGAGTATAATCTGTGAGTGAGAGAGTTCTATAGAGAGTTGTGAGGTGTGAGTTCTGTAATCTCCCTCCAAGATAATTCTATAGTGGATACTCCGTAGACGTAGGCAATTGCCGAACCATGTAAATATTCTTGTGTTATTGTGTGAAATTGATTTCTGGTGTCCCATAGTCCTAACAAGTGGTATTAGAGCCAAATTGGTCGCGTTTCAGAACAAAAATATAGTGTTTTTCGAAACTGCCTAGAAATCAAATTGCTCGAAATTAGGTTTTGAGCATACTAGGAGCAAGGTCTCCTAGAGAGGAGTCGGCGCAAAGAAAAGGCCCAGAAGACCCTGGACGTGCCACCTGTATTTGGCGCGTAAGTCCCATGCGCATATACGCTTCTCCACGCGCCGTCAACAGCCCGGCGCGTCATCCCAGTCTCTCACACGCGTTTCACGCGTGGCGCAAGGTGGAAGACGAGCCACATCAGCGCCACGCAATGCCACATCACCGCCACGTGGTACGCTCGTCACGCCACGTCGGTCGATTATTTGTTGGCCAAGCCGAAACCACAATCGTTGTCTTAAGCCGTTGACTGAGTCGCCAAGCCAAGCTGGAGCCGAGCTTCTAAGCTGAGAGGAGCTACTTTGACCGTGCTGTTGACTGTATTGACTAAGCGGCTTGACCGAGCTGTTGACTGGAGGAATTATTCGGTGCTTCCCAGGCCCACTAGATTCCGCAGATCTGAACCGTCCAAACTGTTTTGGCCTAATCTGAGCCATTCTGAGTCCGTTTTTGACGATCCAATAGTGGTTTTCAACTATTTGGAGTATTCCGGACACATCCGTACGATCATATTTTTCATTTGGAGTTTTTAGTAAAAGGAAAGAATACGATGGAGGAATCCACATCAACTTCAAGATCTATGTTCAAGTTGACTCCTTCCAATTATGCAATTTGGAAGTCACGGATGGAAGACATCTTGTTTTACAAAGACTTGTTTGACCCTATTTTTATAAAGGGGGTTAAACCTCAAAGAGTGAAAGATGATGACTGGATGAAGATAAACCGCAAGACTATCGGTTGTATCAGACAATGGATAGACCACGGTGTGTACCATCATGTCGTAGGAGGCGGATGCCTATTCTCTATGGACAATTTTAGAAGACATGTACCGGTCAAAAGCGCTGGAACAAAGCCTTGATGATGAGAAGGCTTGTCAATTTGAAGTTGAAGAATGGAATGTCTGGCGAGCACACTAGTGAATTCAAAAATCGGTGAATCGACTTGCAACCGTCAAGATGCGCTTAGGCGATGAAATGCAAGCCGTACTACTACTCGATTCTTTATCGGACGGTGGGGACATTGGTGGTCTCTCTCGGCAACTCTGCGCGAAGGAAGGTGACCATGAGCATGGTCATAGATGCCATGTACAATGAAGAGACAAGAAGGAAAGACATGGGAAATGTCAGTCCTATGCTCTTGTCACAGAAGATAGAAGCGAGAAAGAGGTAAAGGAAGAGGTAAAGGAAGAAGCAAGAGTAGAGGCAAATGGAACAAGGAGTAAATCGGTGACAACAAAAGTCGAGGTAGCTCAACTTCACTTGCTTTCACTTTGTGGCCAAGAGGGTCACATAAAGAGAAATTGCCAGGAAGAAAGGCCAAAGCGAGAAGTCAAAAGGAGGCGAGAACACATGACCACAACAAGCGATGAAATACTTCTTGCGGTTGGTGAAGAGGAAGATTGCCTTCCGTGGTGACCACTACCTGAGAATGGGTGATAGATCTTTGAATCCTATCACGCCACTTCCATAGAGAACTCTTGACAGCCAATATTTGGAGATTTTGGCACTGTTTGAATGGGGAATTCTAGCTATTCGAAGATTGTGGGTATTTGAGACATTAGTATTCAGACTAATGTTAGGAACAAACTGGTTCTCAAAGATGTGAGGCATGTTCTAGATTTGTGCTTCAATCTTATCTCTGGAAGCGCCCTGGACCTACAGGGCTATACAAGTACATTCGGAAATGGCCGTTGGATGCTGACAGGAGGAGCTTTGACAATCGCCAAAGGAGAGATGTCTGCAACACTGTATAAGACTCAAACGAAGATCTGTTTGGAAAGTCTTAATCTGAGAAGATAAAGTCACGGACTTATAGCACGAAGATTGGCTTACATGAATGAGAAGGATTGCATCTATTGGCAAAGCAATCGAGAATACCCTTATCAAAGGGAGTGCCTTGAAGCCATGTGATCATTGCCTTTATGGAAAGCAACATCAGTATCATTAGGTTCAATGAGCAAGGGAAAAGAAGTGCTCAATATGGTATACTCGGATGTTTGTGGCCCAATCGAAGTCGAGTCATATGGCGGCCGCAAGTATTTTCTGACTTTCATTGATGATGCATCAAGGAAGTTGTGGGTGTATTTCCTGAAGACCAAAGATGAGGTATTTCAGCAGTTTCAGGAGTTCCATGCAATGGTGGAAAGAGAGACTGGGAAGAAGTTGAAGTGTCTTTGCACAGACAATGGAAGCGAGTACACTTCAAATGCTTTTGCAGCATATTGTGCCAGCAGAGGTATTCGGCACGAGACAACAGTTCCCGGCACCCCACAACACAATGGTGTGGCACAAAGGATGATCCGTACTATTAATGAAAGAGTCAGATGTATGCTCAAAATGGAAAAGTTGCCAAAGTCATTAAAAATTTGAAGCAACCGTCTGACTGTTATCTCATCAGCAGTCGCCTTTAGTCCGTTGAATTTTGCGATACCTGAGGAAGTCTTGTCCAGAAGAAAGGTCTCATATTCTCACTTGAGAGTCTTCGAGTGTAAGGCCTTTGTACACATCTCAAGGAAAAGCAGGCGAAGCTTGATGACAAGTCCACTCCATGCATATTTGTGGGCTATTCGGATCGACATTTGGGTGCAAGGTGTGGGACCCAGTGAAGAAGAAGATGTTCAAGAGCAGAGATGTTGTGTTCCGAGAAGACCAGACAGTAACAGATTTTGAGAAATCTTCAAAATCTGGAGATGTCATCACTCCAGACTTGTTTCCATCTCCCAAGCCATCACAAAATGCTAGATGTGATGATGTGCAACAAGAAGTGCCAGAGTTGCAGGATCCTATGCCAGAAATTGAGGATCAGGAGGAAAGAGATGAAGACCCGAATGAAGAGGGTGTTGAGTAGGGTAAGCAACCCCGTTAACCAGAGGCAACTAGGCCTCAGTGGTGGAGATCTGAAAGAGCTTTCGTGCCATCAACCAAATATCCTGCTTCTCAGTATATTCTGATTGCTGATGAGGGGGAGCCCGAGAGTTTTTTGGAAGCCAAGAGTCATACAGAGAAAGACTGTTGGATGCAAGCCATGAAGGAGGAGATGAGTTCTTTGCAGAAGAACCACACTTATGAGCTTGTTCCACTTCCAAGAGGTAGGAGTGCATTGAAGAACAAATGGGTGTATAAATTGAAGAAAGATGGAAACGGTAAACTATTGCAGCATAAAGCTCGTTTGGTGGTCAAAGGCTTTGGGCAGAAGAAATGAATTGATTTTGATGAAATCTTCTCCTCAGTTGTGAAGATGACTTCCATTCGAGTAGCTCGGGAATTAGCAGCTCGCTTGAATCTGGAAGTAGAACAAATGGATGTCAAGACTGCCTTTCTCCATGGTGATTTGGAAGGAAGAGTTCTACATGGAGCAACCAGAAGGATTTGAAGTTAAAGGAAAACAGAATCTAGTTTGCAAACTGAAGAAGAGTCTCTACGGCCTGAGACAGGCGCTGAGACAATCGTACAAGAAGTTTGATTCATTTATGGTGGACCACGAGTACACAAGAACGGTGGCAGACCAATGTGTATATTTCCGAAGGTTTTCGGATGGACACTTCATTATTCTACTATTGTATGTTGACGATATCTTGATCATTAGGCGGTACTACTATGATTAACAAGTTGAAAAAGGACTTGTCGCAGTATTTTGACATGAAGAATTTAGGCCCAGCACAGTAGATTTTGGGCATGAAGATTGTTCGTGACAGAAAAGCCAAGAAGATATGGGCATCACGGAGAAATATGTTGAACGGGTGATTGAAAGGTTTAACATGAAAGATGCCAAGCCAGTCAGCACACCACTGGCCAACCATTTAAATGTGACAAAGCGTTCGTATCCCATGACCAGCTTTGAAAGGAAAAAAATGGAGGCAATCTCTTATTCTTATGTAGTAGGAAGTTTGATTTATGCAATGGTGTGTACCAAACCAGATATAGCTCACGCAGTTGGCGTTGTGAGCAGATTCCTTGCCAATCCAGGAAAGGAGCATTGGGAGGTGGTGAAATGGATTCTTCGGTACTTGAAGGGAACTTCAAAGATGTGTTTATGTTTCGGGGGAGCTGAACCAATTTTGGTGGGTTTTACAGATACCGATATGGCAGGTGATCTTGATGGTAGTGGTCAAATGGATTCTTCGGTACTTGAAGGGAACTTCAAAGATGTGTTTATGTTTCGAGGGAGCTGAACCAATTTTGGAGGGTTTCTGAGATCGATATGGCGGTGATCTTGATGGTAGAAAGTCTACATCGAGTTCTGTTCACCTTTGTAGAGGCTGTTTCATGGCGGTCAAACTACAAAAGTGTGTTGCTTTATCTACAATGATGAGTACATTGCTTTGCCGAGATCTTTGGAATGGAAATGTTGTGGTTAAGCGATTTCTCCAAATTGGGTCTCTGACGGAAGAGTACAAGGTACATTGTGATAGTCAGAGTGTAATTGATCTGAGCAAGAATTCCATGTACCATTCATGTACAAAAACATTGATGTTCGGTATCATTGGATATGAGAAGTGATGGAAAAGCAGCTGATGAAGCTAGTGAAGATTCACACGGACAAGAATCCTTTTGACATAATGACCAAGGGTGTCACCAAAAACAAACTGGAAGTTTGCAAGAATTTGAATGGGATGGACTTCAAGTGAGAAGTTAGTTATCCATATGGGCAAGGAGGGGGAGAATTGTTAGCTTCCAGCCCACACTCCACATGGTGTGGGTGGCACCGTGTGCTAAAGAAGGGTGGTAGGGGCAACACCAACTCACTAATAGAAGATAGTGAAGGTGGCACCACCTTGGCCAATTATGGCTGTCATTTCACCTACTCCTCATCTCTTGGTTATAAATTGAGATGTGTGAGGAGGGTTGATGACACAATGATGAGCACATTGAGAATACAAAGAGGAGAGTATAATCTGTGGTAGTGAGTTCTATAGAGAGTTGTGAGGTGTGAGTTACGTAATCTCCTCTCAGGGATAATTCTATAGTGGATATCTCTCAAGTGGGCGTAGGCAATTGCGAACCACGTAAATATTCTTGTGTTATTGTGTGGAATTGATTTTACGGTGTCTCATAGTACTACTTGACCTTGTGCAGATTCTGCCATCGCTTGGATTGAGGAGGGTTACCTGGGTTGCTAATGTTACGTTTTCATAGTGTGTTGTTACATCAAGGGGAGTTTGATTTTCCTTGTTAAAGGCCATCCTATCTGCTCTTTTATCGTATATGAGTCGGTTTTCATACAACGCAGTAGCAGCAAGGTGGAGAGGGGTGTTCCCATCAATATCTTTATTTGTTATAAGGCTAATATTGGAAGCATTTTCTAAGATGAATTTGACTACCTTTTTGTTCTCATTCTACAGTGCAACATGAAGAATATTTTGGCCTTTATCACTAACCATCTCCCAACAATCGGGACATCGTGATCGAAGCTCTTTCATTACGCCGACATGTCCTTGACTAGCTGCTACATGGAGAGCTGTCCTCTTATCATCTTTGCCTGCAATCACATAAGCAATGGATTTATCCACGTTTAGTAGCTATTTAGCCCTTTCTACATGACCAAATCGGACAACATAATGAAGTGGTGTCCAACTATACATATCTGGTTCCTTGACCAAATCTTTGTTCCAATCCAATAGTGTTTTGGTGCTTTATGAAATTAAATACAAGCATACAATATCTTAAATTGGAAATAAAATAATAACAATGTAACAATTAAAATGCTTTTTTTCTTTTTTCTTTTTTACTTTCAGGAATATTTGTACAAGAAATTTTCTATGCAGTTTCTTACCTTTTTTTCCCTGCTTCATATATCTAAGATATGATGGATTATTATTATTATTTTTTGTTATTGTGTTTTATGCCTACATGTAGTAGTAAAATTTCACAAGGGAATTCTTGTGAAAATTGTTTATTCCTAGAGACAACAATTTTCTTTTCCATTGTACTCAATTATTGGCAACAGTTTTTAAATTTAGTCACTAAAAGCTCTGTTTTTACTTTTTGAAACAACTTTTTTTTTTGAAAATAATAAACTTTGTTTTTATTATTAGGAGTTATATTTCTTATATTTAGTTCTGCTAATTAGGATGAATAATGATATGCATGTACTGATGCATACTGGTGTGTTAAGAGCATTAGTAGTATGTTAATGTGTTAGTGGTTATGAAGCATAATAGAGTTAAGCGGGCCTTAATGTGAGTGTGTGAGTTACATGTTAGGATCGATATATAGTCATGTAATTTATGTAATGAGGATAAGAATGAGTAGGAGAATATAATCGAATGCAATGAGAATAACATGAGTGAAATACAAGAGTTGCATCTTTTCCTTCTCTAATTAAGCTTCCAAATTTGTGAGTGATTGTTGTGTGGCCAATTTGTTTCTAACATAGTGGTATTAGAGCTACTACGATCTGGAAGTCTTTTTTTTTTTTGATCGTAAAGATTAAACTTTATTGATAAGAATCAAGGAAAGCTCCTTACATCAAACATATATCTGACAACAAATAAGGAAATAAACACAAAGGAGGTGCTATAAGCATCAAAGCAAACCCAATCATCCCAACTAGGTTGGCAAAAGGCAAGCCAAATCATTTGCATCACCATCCCCACAAATAGAGGTTGAAGGCGCATCAACCAAAACAAACATCCTAAGGGCCAACATCAATGAGGCCAAAGCAAACCCAAAACAATAAGAACACAACATCGGTAGCAACCCATAAAGCTAATGACCATTACATCTTATAGCATCAAGCTCGAAACCAAGTCATTCTGAGAATAGCTTACCTTCTTACAGTTGTATTTAATTGAAAGAGCCACATTAACCTTAATCAACTCACTAATATTGTCTCATTTGGGGTGGATTTCATTGAACGTACATTCATTCCTTACTTTTCACAAGTCCATAACACTGCAAATGGAAGAGCATTCCACATTTTCCAATCCATCTTCTTGAAGATGGAACTATAGCCCATCCACCAATGAAGCAACCTAGAAGTCTTGATAGATCATTGTAGTATATGATCATGGAAGAATCACCAAATATGTATTTTTGGTGTGAGAAAATGATGTTCTCAAATTACAAGAGAATGAAGATTGTTTCTCTTCATATTTCAAAGCATGTGACTTGTTGATGTGGTTGAAGAAAAGCTAAGCAACAAGTTGCCTAATGTTGTGTTTGGTTGGGGGATTTGAGGATGTATTTGGAAAAGGAAATGGAAAAAGTAGGTGATATGTGAATAAATTATATCTACATTTTACCTAGTTTCACACACCTTTTCCTCTTTCAAAATCTTTCCCCAAATCTCCCAACCAAACACAGAGTAAAAGAATTTGAGAGAAGAAATAGGAAAAAGCAATCGGAGTTTTGAGGAAGGCCGTACATTTAGAGGTATGGACGTATATTGGAGATTGAAGAACACCATCATGTTTGGAAGCTGATTGAAAGTATTGTCTCCAAACATGAAGGTAAATTGTTACCCATTGAGTATTGGGTACAATGCTTTGAAGAAAACGAGTTCAACAAAGAAGAGTCTGACGAAAAAAATCCAAAGAAGATTCCTTTGGGAAGGTTGTGAGGATAAGCAGCGACCATCTTGCCAATTGGAAATCAGTTACAAATAGGAAAGAGTTTGGAGGTTTAGGCATTCATTCACTTAAGCTAAAAAATTCTGCTCTTTTTGCCAGATGATGGTGGTGTTATGGTACAAAAAAGAATGCCCTTTGGCGAAAAGTAGTGGTTGAAAAATACGAAACAAGGCCTAGCAGTTGGCTACCATTTGATCTTCATGGATTACGAATTTCCAAAGGTTGGAGAAGCATTCTTAACGTGGGCAGCAGTGTTGATGTGTTTAGTGAATTATTGACCAACAATCTTGTGCTAAAATTAGGATCAGGTTGTGATATTCTTTTTTGGACTGATCTATGGATTGGAGTTGAGCCTCTGTCAACTACTTTCCCTCGGCTTTTCTCTATCTCAACTCAGAAAATAAGTCAATTGCAGAACTGTCCTCTTTCAACAGTGTTGGTTTAGCTTGTAAAATTCAATTTCGACGACATCTATGACCGTGGGAACTTGTAATGCTGTAGGAACTCATCTCCACTACTTCTTTAAGACCAAACCAAAGTGAGTCTCTTTAATGGTCAATCGATAAACATGAGCATTTTGCGGTCAAATCTATCATTTCTCACTACCACTCTATCTCAAATGGGAAAAGCTCTATCAGTATGTGCTTACAGAAATGTTTTGCTCCATCAAATTTATCAGACTAAAAAACCAGCCTAAAACCATTCTTACTTAACAAAGAACCATAAACTAAATTCTTCCGGATGTCTGGTACATGCAGCACGTTGTTGAGGGTCAGTTCTTTCCTTGATGTTATCTTCAAGATCACTTTCCCTTGTCCAGCCACAGCTGAAGTAGATGAATTTCCCATGAAAAGTTGCTCACCTTTTGCAGCCTCATTATATGTAGTAAACATCTTCTTGTCCACACAAATATGACGAGTTGCCCTAGTGTCAACCCACAATTCCTTAGGATTTCCAACCAAATTAGCCTCGAGACACCTAGCGAGAGATTGATGTCATTTACCTGTCAAAGATGTAATCTAATTCTATCACTGCAGCTTGATTGGTGGTCTTCTTGCTTGTACTTCCGCGATTTTTCTTTGGGCGGCGGCAATCAGAGGCTCGATGTCCAGTGTTGCCATAGTTATAGCATTTACCTTTGAACTTTTTATTGCCATTATTGTCACCTTGTTTAGGACCATCTCCAACAAATTTTCTTTTTTTGTTATGTGGTTTGGACACATGTTTAACCACATTAGCCTTGGACTCAATGGAATTTTTACCATTTCACTTTTCAACTTTCAGGTTATCTTCCTCAATTCTCAGTCTTACAATCAATTCATCGATGGTCATTTCTTTGCATTTATGTTTTAAATAATTTTTGAAATCTTTCTAAGCTGGTGGTAATTTTTCCACTAACACAGTGACTTGGAAAGACTCGCTCAGAGACATACCCTCAGCATGAATATCATGCAAAATTAATTGAAAACTTTGAACTTGAGAAATTACTGTTTGGGAGTCTACCATAACAAAGTCCAGAAATTTACCGACAATAAATTTCTTTGTGCCGGCATCCTCTGTCTTGTATTTTTTCTCGAAAGAATCCCACAATTCTTTTGCTGTTTTCAGAGCGCTGTAAACATTATATAACATGTTATCAAGGCCATTGAGGATGTAGTTTTTGTACAGAAAATCAGAATATTTCTAGGCGTCTATAGCGGCAACAACTTGCCGATCACTTTCACCCTCTTTAAGTATTGGAGCCTCTTCACGAAGAAACCGGACAAGATTAAGAGTTGTAAGATAAAATAACATTTTCTGCTATCATCTCTTAAACTCGGTGCCATTAAATTTTTTTGATTTTTCTCCATGATTTATTGGAACTTGAACATGTTTCTGGATATGGACCGGAGTCGGTGTAACAATTGGAGTACCACTTTTAGTTGTAGTAGCCATAATATCTGATTATAAAAATCAGAAAAAATGAAAACCAAATTAATTTTCTAGTTACTCAAACCAGAAAATAAATTATAATACAAAATAATTTTATTTTTCTAGTTACTAAAACCAGGAAAACAAAATACTACACAATAATTTTCTGTAATACTACTACACAAATTAATATTATGAAACAGTAATGATAGAGACCCCCACAAAACACAACCCCCACAACCTTCAAAATGATCTAAACCATTCATGTCACTGTCAAACACAACTCTCAAAAAAATTCAAACACATCAATGGCCAATACATCAATGGGGGTTATGGGAGTCCTCTTTTGTTGGGGTCCCAAACATTTTCCATTATGAAATTGTTAATGGTAAACAATAAATTACTACTATTTGCCAAAGAAAATAAACATTATATATTACTACTATTTACCAGACAGTATATGATTACTATTTGTATTTTCCAACTAGAATATCAATTTGTAAAAAGCACTGAAAATAGATACAATGAAGACACCAAAAATAAAATTTGTCTTAATATTGTTGGATAATCTTTACTGTATTCGAAGAATTAAAGAAATGAAAGAAACTGTTTGATTACAAAAATCAAAACAGTGTATAAAAATAAATAAATAAAAATAAATTTTTATTTTGTTACAAAAACAAAATCAAAATCCGGAATAGGAAAAATAATTAAACAGAAAAGTAATCAAGGTACTTACCTTATTATTTTCTCGAACAAATTACGATCAAGTCGGTGTTTAACATTGTGTCCTTAAAGCGATTAAATCATCTCCACGGTGCTTTCAGTTATGGGCGTCTCTCTCCCAAGATTAAATGATCAATAGTGAATAGTAGCGACTACAAACTATTAAATGCAATGAACACACTTTGTGTTTACACTCATTCTCATAGGAAAATAATGTAACAAAATGCGAAGAACAATAGTAGAATTGAGGCGAAAATTCAATGAAAAAAAACCAAATGAGGGCACCTTATTTATAGATGACTTGGTGGTATTCGGTTTGAATCAACGGTAGCAAACTGTTTGAGCAGATACAATACCTATTAAGCCTTTGTTTGAATAGATACAACTGTTCGGTTTGAATTTTGAATAGATAACTGAATCTATTCGGTTTATATTGGATAGATATGGACTTGTTTGGGTGTAAGAATAATTTGGATGCCATTTCGGAATTGTTTTCAAAATTTAAATTTAAAAAAGGTAAGAATTTAATTTTAGAAAAATAAAAATCCAAAATGTTTTGGCCCAAAAAAATAAGCATTGGGCCGGACAAGCCCAACCGCACACTATGCACCTGCGTCCAAGCCCATGCCTAGCCTAGCCCACCCGACCGACCTGACAGACGGCGGCCCGCGCATGTGTTTATTTTTGGGTCCAACCCACTTTGCCCATAACATCTCCCTTCTACAAACTTGGGGTGCCCCTTAGGGCCTTCCCCAAGTTGCAAACTGAAGCCTTATAAACCCACAATAGTTTTCCCACCAAACCAATGTGGGACAAGCCTTTTAATTCAAACATGTAAGGAATTTCCACCCAAAACTCCATTTCCATGGAGCTCACTTTGGTTTCAATTTCCCATTCACCCGATAATGGTTTTGAGTAACCAAATATACTATGTGAATCACAACCACGGCATAGAGCAGCGTTACCACTTAGACCGCCAACTTTGGCGCATGGGTCCCACCTAAAAATTAGACCAAAGTTAAGGAAAAAACTGGGCTATTTTTGGAAGGATTTTCAAATTATAATTATACCTACACATTCTAATATCATGTTTGGATAGAGTTTTCAAACTATATTTCCACAACAAGCGAAAACTTTGTGTCAAGTCACGATTTTGATTTTTTTTTTTTGAAATTTGGCCTAACGATTATTCCACGGACGTCTCACCGTTGTTCGGCGGTTGGAATAGTGCAAATTATTATTATTCTTTTTTCAATTGACACATGTTAATTTTTATATATTCAAAAAAAAATATTTTCTAAATTTTTAAAATTTTTTTATGAGCTTTAATAGAATTTTGAGTTGTGCGTTTGGTTATGAGTTGTAAGTTTTTGTATCAAACATCATATGTCACATCAAAAATTCCCCACTCAATTCAAAACTCATTCACCAAATAAATTTTTCACTCTCAAATCATAATTCCAAGACTCACAAACTCAAAATACAACTCCTATTCTCAAACCATATTTAGAAAGCTCTACCACAAGCAATCCTAGGATGCGTTTGGTAGGGTTTTGTAAATATGATTTGAAATATGAGTTATATTTTAAGACTATGAGTGAATTATGATTTGATATCATTATGTGGTTATGGTTTTCGAATAGAGTGTTGAATTGAGTTTTGAATTGAGTGTGAAATTGAGTTTTGAAAGTTTGATTTGACATGTGAAGTAAGAAAATTTGTTTGGTTATGCGTTTTGGAAAGAGTTTTCAAAACTTAATTCAAATTATTATAACTCATAACAAAACACACTACTTTCATACTAGTGAAAATTCTGATCAACACTCATAATGAAACTCTTTTTAAAATTCAATTAAAAAAAATTATTATTAATAGAAAATAACATTAATCAATTTTTTAATTGAAAATACTACAAAGGAAATAATTTTTTTTCAAAATAAATATTCAAAAAATTTAAATCATAAATATTTAAATAATTTAAATAATCTAAAAAATTTAATAAGTAAAAAATTAAAATAAATATTCAAAAAATTTAAATCATAAAATTTAAATAATTTAAATATTCAAAAAATTTAAATAATTTAAAATGTTAATATTTTAAATTTAAAAACAACTCTACACTCAAATCGTAATCAAACACATAAAACAAAACTCGATTAAGAAATTATTTTAAAAACTCATAACCAAACATATAACTTGAAACTCCATACTACTTTCACAACTCTACACTCAAATCGTAACCAAATACATAACAAAAAAATTAAAATATTTAAAAATATTTTTATAAAATAGAGTTTGAATTTATTTTTATAAAATATTTTAAAATTCAAAAAATTAAAATCGTAATATTTTGAAATTAAAATATTTTAAAATATTCAAAAAATTAAAAAATTAAAAAAATCGTAACATATTTAAATATTAAAATATTTAAAATCTTAACAAAATTTAAATATTTTAAAAATATTTCAAAAATTAAAATATTATTTTGAATTGAGTTTTGAAAAGAGTTTTGAATTATATGTTTGGTTATGAGTTTGGAAAAGTAATGATTATGTTTTGAATTGAGTTTTGAGAAATGGGTGTGGAATTATGATTTGAAAGCTCCAAACAAACAACACACTCAAATCAATGGGTAGAATTATATTTTGAGAGGCTTACTAAACGGATAATTTTTCCAAAACCATTTCTAACAGTGTTCTCTTTGGATTAGATTGTATCTGAACTTTTTGAGTATGCCAACCTAGTTGGGATGCTTAGTTTAATCTACTCTACCTCTTCCTAAAGTCCTTCAATTTTATTGATGTAATGTCTAACTCTTTGGTGTTATCAATACAATTGTTTTTCCTATCAAAAGAAGAAGAAGAAGAAGAAGAAGAAGAAGAAGAAGAAGAGTGTGATGTTGAAGTTGCATCAATGGAAGTTAGAGGAGATGATCATTTGGTTGAAGTTGAACAATTTGAGACCAAAATTGTTGAAGGAAATTTTGAAAAGGAAGACAAAAGGGAAGAGAGTTATGTAGTTGAAGAAATCATCGAAGATGAAGTTCACAAAATAAATAAGGTGGAGGACCAAAATGAAGCTTGTGGAAAAGTTGAAGATGATGAAATAGAGGTTGTGAATATTGGACAAATTGAAGTGAAAATGTGAAAGAAGCGGTTCATGATGTGAATGTTGATAAGTTCAAAATTTTAGGTAATATTTTTGTTGAAAAATTCATGAATCTTCCTTTAATATTGGGTGTAGAGAATTGTCTAAGTGATATAGGTTGGATAAACATGGAGAAATTTTTTGAACCTTATAAGAAAAAAACGAATGTTAAATTTAAGAGGCATAAACAGTTCAAGAATGGATGGAAGAGGAATGACCATATGAAAGGAAAATTTGAAAATGTTTATTTGAAGAATATGTATGAGCTTGTGAGGAAGAAATGTGAAGGTGTTTTCAAAAGGATCAAAATTAAAGTTTATGCATCCATGGAGCGACCAAGAAATTGTTGCTAATGAAGGAGGATTTCAAGATAGAAAACTTACGTCAAAGCCCCTTAATAATGAAGCATTTGCAACACAAGGACATCAGCATAAAAACAAGTTTAAGGGGGGTGTTGAAAATAATAAACTTTGTTTTTATTATATTAGGAGTTATATTTCCTACATTTAGTTATGTTAATTATGGAGAAATAATGATATGCATGTAATGATGCATAATGGTGTGTTAAGAGCATTAGCAGTATGTTAATGTGTTAGCGGCTACAAAAAATAGTAAAGTTAGTGGATCTTAATGTGAGGAGTCTAGATCGTTGGCCACAACTGCCGCCCTGCGGCACCCCAAAACGATGTCGTTTTGGGGAAATTCAATTAAAAAAAAAAAGTGAGCGAAACCAGAGGGAAGGGGAAGAAGAGAGAGAGGAAGGGAGAAGAAGAGGGGAGAAGAAGGGAGTCCAGTGTCGGTACTCAACTCGTCGTTCTACGAGGACGAGTCGTCCTCTCCATCGCCTGTCATGAAACGTAGCATGATCAGTAGATCCATTCAATGTAAGACCAGCAGATCCAATGACATTTTCTTCAAGAAATGCGAATTCTGAATCGGAAAACCATTTCTACAGAGGCGTAGGTGCATCATCGCAATGGAAATCGCCTTAATAGCGGAAGAGTTTCTTCGATTCAGAGGACTTCTTCCCCGAAACAAAGCAGTCGGTATCAATGTACGGAGAGATTGAGAAGAGACTGAAGATGAGAGGCATCGACGAGCCATCCAAGGATCTCGAGACCTTGAGGCAAATCCTCGAGGCGCTACAACTCAAAGGACTTCTACATTATGAAGCCTTCACACCAAATCAACCACAGCTGCATGCCGTGAGCCAACCCGCCAGCTGGCGGTGGCGCCCTCTTCTTTCTTCCCCCCTCTTCTTCTCCCTTCTTCTCCCTTCCTCTCTCTTCTTCCCCTCCCCTCTGGTTTCTGTTCAGCCTTTTTTTTTTTAAATTGAAATTTCCGCCAAAACGACGTTGTTTTGGGGGTGCCGCAGGGAGGGTGGCAGGCTTGTGCGGCTAAGGATCCGGACTCTTAATGTGAGTGTGTGAGTTACATGTTAGGATCTTATATAGTCATGCAATTTATGGAGGATAAGAAGGAGTAGGAGAATATAATAATAATGCAATGAGAATAACATGAGTGAAATACAAGAGCTGTACTTTTTCCTTCTCTAATTTGCTTTCAAATTTGTGTGAGTGATTGTTGTGTGGCCAATTTATTTCTAACACTTTTTGGATACTATCCTCGTGACAACAGAAATTGATACTTCTGTAACAAAATTTTCACTTTTGGGACAAAAATTTGGTCCCTCTTATACGTTGTAGTGACCACCTCCATCACATCATCACTACCACCACAGCAGTCTACACTAGCCCAGTACCACCGCCGCCACCACCTCGACCATCTACCACCACCACCATTGTCATGGCCACCAAGGTGGCGGGACGATGAACAAATCTCAATATCAATTTTAAAATTTTTATTTTATTTTATATATTTAACTTTCATTTTCTTATATATTTGTAAAATTAATAGTACTAGCTTACCTTCATTGTTAGAAATTCTTTGGCGTGCAAAATTGTTCTACCAAGGACCACCATAAGCGGTCTTTGTGCAAGTTTTCAAGATTTGTGACACCACTTGATGGTGTCTTCCTTCGACAATGTAAAGTGGAGTTTCACTTGCATTGTTGGCCATATATGTGTACTCTGGATCTTCTTACATCAACAATCGATTGAATTTGGTTTTGGTACTATCTGAAAATATTTTGAACGGTGTAATTTGATCCGATGAAGTATAACCTCCTGACATCATGCAAGGCGGTGTCACCATCCTCATTTTGACTCTCAACATCTTTTTGGTCATAGTGGAGCCACTTTCGACTCTACTTGCCCTCTGCGTCGGTTTCTTTGCACATTCGATGAGTGCATTGGTAGTCCTATTGTCCTTCCCTTCTTTGCAAGATGAAGAGGCATGCCACCTTTCACATTTATGCGACATAACTGATGAATTCATCTTTAGTATCTCTTTACACATTTTGTTTGACCAAATAGTCTTTGCAATGTGGTGGGCGGTGTTCTTGTTTGGGGTCAATTGAAGGTTAAGATGTTCTTTATTTAGCTTCGGTATGTTGATGTTGCCCTCCATTGCGATTATACAACTTAGAATCCATGTGATCCGAATGATATTCTTGTGTTATTTGGTGGTCTTCTTTTGCTTCATTTAAATTTTAATCTGATCAAGTTTAAAAACAAAAACAAAAAACAAAAAACAAAAAAGCTTGTAAGCATTTGCCTAAAATACAAAAATGTGAAAGCAAACGAATATGAAGATCAGCGATGTGCTCTTGTGAAGAAGAAATTCAAAAGCATTTTTAAGAATGACAAGCGAACACATTCATGATATTCCAAAAGCAGTTATTGCATTCTAGAGGATTGGAAATTGAAAGACTTCAAGTTTGAGATGATGAAAGGCATTGACCAACATCTCTGAGTTAAAAAACAATTTTAACAATCCAAGAAAATAAAAATTACAAACTAAGAGAGGGTGTTGGAGAAATCGCAAATTCTCAAATATGTTAGAATTTTGATATTTGTTAACTGTTAGCTCCAGCCACTACCCACATGGTAAGGAGCCCATTATCCACATGGTGTGGGTGGCACCATGTGCTAAAGAAAGGTGGTGGGGGCAACACCAACTCACTAAAGGAAGATAGTGAGGGTGGCACCACCTTGGCCAATTATGTTCCTTCACCCACTCCTCTTCTTTTGGTTATAAATGGAGATGAGTGAGGAGGGGTTGAATACACAGGACACAAGACAGTGAGCAGAACACTAAGAGTGTGTAAGTGAGAGTGCTATAGAGAGAGAGAGTGAGGTGTGAGTGGTGTAAACTCCCTCTGAGAAATTCTATAATGATATATCTCCGTGGATGTAGGCAATTGCCAAACCACGTAAATCTCTTGTGTTATTTTGTGTGATTAATTTCTAGTGTCTCATAGTCCTAACAAGTAGTACCATAGCCTCGTCGGTTGCGTTTCAGAAAAATAGAGTGCAATTTTTCGAAATTGCCCAAAAATCAAGTTGCTCAAAATTCACCTTTGAGTATACCAGGAGCAAGGTCTCGTCGACAGGAGTCCAGAACTCCAAAGTAGAGCCCGGAAGAGCCTCTGCATGCACTCCAGCGCCTCTTGAAGAAGGCGAGTGAAGTCCAGTTGCTATCACGCGCTCCACGCGCCGATCAGACAGACAGAGCGTCATCCCAGCACGTAGCTGCCACGTAGAGCCACGTCATCTGACACGTCAATGACCACGCCAACCAGACTACCACGTTATCTAACATGTTAGAAGCCACGTCAGTAAAGCTAGTGCCGCATGGCTGCCCACGTCAGCACCCCCGTTGACTAGTCAACCCATAGGCGAGTTATCGGCTTCAGCTAAGATACACCGCGGTCTGGCCCAAACTATTTTGGCTTGATCTGTCCCATTCTTTGCCCGTTTTGGACGATCAAATAGTGCTTTCCAACTATTTGGAGTATTCCGGAGACATCTGTATGATCAGATTTTTCATTTAAAGTTTTCTGTAAAAAGAAAGAATACGATGGAGGAATCCACATCAACTTCAGAATCTAGATTCACGTTTACTCCTTCCAATTACGCAATTTGGAAGTCACGGATGGAAGACATCTTGTTTTATAAAGACCTATTTGACCCTATTTTTTGTAAAGGGTTAAACTTGAAGGAGTGAAAGATAATATTTGGATAAAAATGAGCGCAAGACTATCGGTTGTATCGGACAATAGATAGACCACGGTGTGTACCATCATGTCACGAGGGACGGATGCCTATTCTCTATAGACAATGTTAGAAGACATGTACCGGTCAAAGACTGCTCGGAACAAAGCCTTGGTGATGAGAAGGCTTGTCAATTTGAAGTTGAAGAATGGAATGTTTGTCGCCGAGCATACCAGTGAATTCAAAAATCTGGTGAATCAGCTTGTAATCGTCAAGATGCACTTAGACGATGAAATGCAAGCCGTACTCTTTCGATTCTTTACCGGGCAATTTGGAAGACATTGGTGGTCTCTCTTAGTAACTCTGCACCATAAGGAAGTGACCATGAGCATAGTCCTGAGCGCCATGTACAATGAAGAGATAAGGCGGAAAGACATGGGAAGTGTCAGTCTCATGCTCTTGTCACGAAGATAGAAAGAAAAGGTAAAGGAAGAGGTAGAGGAAGAAGCAAGAGTAGAGGTAGCTGGAACAACAGGAGTATATTTAGTCGCAACAAAGTTTGAGGTAACTCAACCATCACTCGTTTTCATTTGGCCAGAGGGTCACATAAAGAGCGCCCAAGCCGAGAAGAGAAAGGCCATGCGATGAAGTCAAAAGGAGGCGTGAACATGACCACAATAATTGATGAAATACTTCTTATAGTTGGTGAAGGAGGATTGCCTTCACGTGGTGACCACAACTACATAGAATGGGTGATAGACACGGTTGCATCCTATCATGCCACTTCCTGAAGATTCAGATTCATTTCGTATTGGAGATTTTAGCCTTTTCGAATGAGAATTCTAGCTATTCGAAGATTATGGGTATTGGCGACATTAGCATTAGGACTAATGTTGGGAACAAGTGGTTCTCAAAGATGTGAGGCATGTTCGATTTGCGCCTCAATCTTATCTCGAAGTGCCTGGATCGTGAGGGCTATACAAATACATTTGGAAATGGCCATTGAAAGTGAGAGGAGCTTTGACACTCGCAGAGGAGAGATGTCTTCAACACTGTATAAAACTCAAAAGAAAAACTAACTAGAAAATCTTAATGCAGCAGAAGACAAGGAGACACCGAACTTATGGCACAGAAGAATGGCTCACATGAGTGAGAAGGAATTGCATCTGTTGGCAAAGCAATCGAATACCCTTATCCAAAAGGTGCCTTGAAGTAGTGTGATCATTGCCTTTATGGCAAACAACATCGAGTATCATTTAGTTCAACGAGAAAGAGGAAAATAGAAGTGCTCAATATGGTATACTCAGACGTTTGTGGCCCTATCGAAGTGGAGTCACATGGGGAACCAAGTATTTTCTGACTTTCATTAATGATACATCAAGGAAGTAGTGGATGTATTGCTTGAAGATAAAGGATGAAGTATTTCATCACTTTCAGGAGTTCCATGCAATCGTGGAAAGAGGCAGGAAGAAGTTGAAGTGTCTTCTCATAGACAATGGAGCAGTACACTTCTAATGCTTTTGCGACATCTTGTGCCCGGAGTATCTCGCACGAGACAACGATTCTCGGCACCCCACAACACAATGGTGTGGCGAAAGGATGAACGCACTATTATTGAAAGAGTCGGATGTATGCTCAAAATGGCAAAGTTACCAAAAGACATTACGAAATTTGCCGATCTGACTGTTATCTCATCAGCAATGCGCCTTGATCTGTTGAATTTTGCGATACGAGGAAATGCGGTCTAGAAGAAAGGCATCATATTCTCACTTGAGAGTCTTGGTGTAAGGCCTTTGCACACATCTCAAGGAAAAGCAGTGAAGCTTGATGACAAGTCCACTCCATGCATATTTGTTGGCTATTGAGATCGGCATTTGGGTACAAGGTGTGGGACCCGGTGAACAAGAAGATATTGAGGCGAGATGTTGTGTTCGGGAAGACCCGACGATGTGATTTTGAGAAATTTGCAAAGTCTAGAATATCATCACTCGACTTGTTTCCATCTCCAGAGCCATCACAAAATGCTAGATGTGATGATGTGCAACAAAGTGCGAGTTGTAGGATCTTATGCTAGAAATTGAGGATCGGGAGGAAAGAGATGAAGCCGGATGAAGAGGGTGTTGGCGGAGGAGCAACCCCTTAACGAGAGGCAAGCTGGGCCTCGATTCTGAAGATCTGGAAGAGCTTACGTGCCATCAACCAAATATCCGCTTCTCGGTATATTACGATTCTTGATGAGGGGAAGAGTTTTCGGAAGCAAGAGTCATCTGAGAAAATTTGTTGGATACAAGCCATGAAGGAGGAGATGAGTTCTTTGCGGAAGAACACCACTTATGAGCTTGTTCCACTTCAAGAGCGGGAGAGCCTTGAAAAACAAATGGGTGTATAAGTTGAAGAAAGATAGCAGCGATAAACTATTGCGACATAAAGCTTGTTTGGTGGTCAAAGGCTTTGGACGAAGAAGGAATTGATTTTGATGAGATCGTCTCATGATTGTGAAGATGACTTCCATTCGGTGGCTCTGGGATTAGCGACTCACTTGGAATGGAAGTAGAAAGATGGATGTCAAGGCGCCTTTCTCTATGGTGATTTGGAGGAAGAGATCTATATAGAGCAACGGAAGGATTTGAAGTTAAAGGAAAAAAGAATCTAGTCGCAAAGCGAAGAAGAGTCTCTACAACTTTGAAAGCAGTAGCGGAACAATGGTACAAAGTTTGATTCATTTATGGTGGATCATGAGTACACAAACGATGGCGGAACCGGTGTGTATATTTCGAAGGTTTGGATGGAAAACTTCATTATTCTCTTGTTGTGCATCGACGATATCTTTGATCATCAGACATGATACTACTATGATTAACAAGTTGAAAAAGGACTTGTCGAAGTATTTTGACATGAAGAATTTAGGCCCAGCACAGCAAATTTTGGGCATGAAGATTGTTCGTGATAGAAAATCCAAGAAGATATGGGCATCACATAGAAATATGTTGAATGGATGATTGAAAGGTTCAACATGAAAGATGCCAAGCCAGTCAGCACACCACTGGCCAACCATTTAAATGTGACAAAGCGTTCGTGTCCCATGACTAGCTCTGAAAGGAAAGAAATGGAGGCAATCCCTTATTCTTCCACAGTAGAAAGTTTGATGTATGCAATGGTGTGTACGGCGGATATAGCTCACGATTGGCGTTATGTGATTCCTTGCCAATCGAGAAAGGAGCATTGGGAGGTGCTCAAATGGATTCTTCTGTACTTGAAGGCAACTTCAAAGATGTGGTTATGTTTTGGAAGAGTTGAACCAATTTTCGAGGGTTTCTGAATCTGCGATATGGTAGGTGATCTTGATGGTAGAAAGTATACATCAAAATTTACATTTCACTTTTGCAGAGGATGTCTCATGGCGTCAAACTACAAAAGTGTGTTGCTCTATCTATGAGGCATAGTACATTCTTTGCGAATCTTTGGAAAGAAAATGTTGTGGTTATAGCGGTTTCTCCAAGAATTGGGTCTCTGAGGAAGAATACAAGGTACATTGTGATATTGAGTCGATTGATCTGAGCAAAATTCCATGTTCCATTCCGTACAAAGCACATTGATGTCGGTATCATTGGATCACGAAGTGATGGAAGCGACTAATGAAACTAGTGAAGATTTACAGACAAGAATCCTTGACATGATGACCAAGGGTGTCACGAGACAAAGCTGGAAGTTTGCAAGAATCTGACGAAATGGACTTCAAGTGAAGTCGGTTATCTATGTGGGTGTGGAGGGAGAATTGTTAACTCGGCCACTACCCACATAGTAAGGATCCCACTATCGACATGGTGTGGGTGGCACCATGTGCTAAAAGAAAGGTGGTGGGGGCAACACCAACTCACTAAAGGAAGATAGTGAGGTGGCACCACCTTGGCCAATTATGGCTGTTGCTTCACCCTCCTCTTCTCTTGGTTATAAATTGAGATGAGTGAGGAGGGTTGAATACACAAGGCAGGGCGGTGGCGAGAACACTAAGAGTGTGTAAGTGAGAGTGCTATAGAGAGAGTGAGGTCTGCAGTGGTGTAAACTCCTCAGGAAAATTCTATAGTGATATATCTCCATGGACATAGGCAATTGCCAAACCACGTAAATCTCTTGTGCTATTGTGTGTGTGATTGATTTACGGTGTCTCATAGTCTAACATTAACTCTTCTAATTCTAAGAACTAGAAGTTTTTGATGACTCTAACTACTGCGCATCTCCTTGAAATTCTTGTTGAAGAATGTCCCAATCCTCCTTTGCTTTTCTTTGCTTTCATGATTTTTGGAAAGATTAGTCTGAGGCACCTTGTTGGATTTTGAAGAGCTGCAGCATCCTTTTGTTGATTCTTCTTCAATTGGATCTTCCGAGATTGGTCATGGTAGGTTTTACTTTTGGCTCATTGTACCCATTCTCTACTATATCCCACAGATCCATAAACAAAAATAGAGTTTTCATCTTCACACACCAAAAATCGTAGTTGTCACCATTAAACATTGGAATTGTGGCCATGGAGTCAAACTTCGCAATTTTTCTTTCGTCACCTTGCGCTTGATCTTAATTCCACAAGCCAACAATCCCAAATCAGCTGCAAAACTGGGGAATGATGAGCTCTCTATGCAGATTTGAAATTTTCTCTCATTGGATTCCAGCATTACTTCAGGTGCTAATTTATACATGATTTTTCACAGCTTGCCTTAAAAGTTTACAAAACATCAAACTAAACTAGAGTTTACATAACAACCAGACATATCTATGGTTGAATCTGTTGACAAAGCTTAGACTATGAGCTGAAGTTTAAGTTTCTACAAAACTTTACTCCTAACCATGCTTTTAAATAACATATCCGGATATGATATCACTGGCTGCTCTAGAAATTTTGGTCACGTATTCAATAACTTAAATTATAATTTATATAAATTAAAACAAACTAAACCAAATCAAACCTTAAGTCCTATAAAATGAAGTCGGTTATAAATGAAAACAAATTCTTCTATATTTATTATTTAATCTTCAAAATCTTTTAATTAAATTTCTCACATCACAAACAAAAGAGAATTAAAAATTAAATATATAGAGCTCTCTCATTGTTTTCAACGAGTCATACATGTCATACCTAGTTTTGAGTAAGCTCGAAGGTAGTTTTTCTCAAATTTAGTGGTCTGACTCAACATAAGCTATATTTACTGAAAGAAATGTCTTTCAAGTATTATTATTATTATTATTACTATTATTATTATTATTATTTTTTTTTTTTTTTCAGTTTTGATATGAGGGCAGTTTTTTGGTCTTTGTATATATTAAGAAAAATACTCAGAAATGAATTGAACAGATTACGTGCAGTGTGGATTTGACTCATACCCACCTAACTTTAAATTTATACATTTTACTTTCTATATAGGTAATTTTTCTAATTAGAGTATTACACTCAGAATTAAAATAGATTGTAGTAAGATGATGATATTCAAGATTTATGGATTGGATATACAAAATCTGTAAATTTGGGCGTTCTATACAAATAAAAGGGAGACAGGGTATTCAATTGAATACCTTGCCTTTGCCGTGTCGCCACTTCTAAGACTTAATTTGATTAGATAGACAATTTAGGAAAGTGAAAGAAAAAGAAAAAAATATTTTTTTTTTTATGTTTGTTTAAATAGAGTCCTACAACCTCCTATTCTTTGACCTCTTGATCTCTCGTGTTGTGGCTACTTTACGTTAGTTGGTTTAGTGTTTTAATTTGGCATATCGCCTTCTATTTGCCTTGTGTTTGTAAAGGTCGCGCTTGCTTTGCTTGCTTATAGATGCCAGTCTATTTGGGATGTATGTTGCAAGGATTGATGCATTCTCCCCCCCCCCCCCCCCCCCCCCCCCCTTTTTGCCTGTTATTGGTGTATCTTTCTTTTCCTTGTTATATTCGATTGATATATCAATATACCCCTTTTTTGTCGATCAAAAAAAAAAAAAAAAAAAAAGTAATGAAAATTAAAGTTTTCAATACAACTCAAATTAGCTTGTAAGTTGACTAACAATTTCTACTTAAAATATACGAAATTTATTTTTTTCACAAATCTTGACAGGTTTGTTTTGTTTTGACCATGTTTCTCTCCACAACTTCTTGTTATCAGTGATTATATTTTTCCCATCATTTTCTTCTGAATATTTTATCTATTCAAATGCATTCAAGAAAATAAATTTTCATTTCCTTTTTCTTTTCCTTTCTTTCATTTCACTTTCTATCATTTTTTATTTTCTATGATGGGTTTCTTTCTAAACAAAGCGAAACTCTTGATATAGTCATATATCGGTTGAAATAAGACAATACAACACGTTTATTAGTGAATAGCAGTATCAAAAGTCTAAATTTACATTACATATGAATCAATATGATGAATAATGAACTTATATTATCATCATGCTTGTAACACCTTTCATGGTAGCTCCACTCAAGCTAGCATTTAATCAAAATGACAAAAATTATTATACAAATGATTCATTTACACAATTTCCCCTCTCCCTCTATCACCAAATGATATGACAAGTAAAATTTAAAAAGTTGACTCACATTTTAATATTTCCTCAAAACTCTCATTACATGCATTTTGTTTTGCCACCTCATTGAAGAATTGTGAGGAGAAAAAATTGTGTGAATGTAACACTGCAGAAATTATTAATCACCAATACATTACCAACTCACTTAATAATTGTTGTTAGAAATAAATAATATTATTATTTGTATACTCAATATTTCTCAATGGCAAATTTTTCTTCATAAATGGATAAATAAATTTAAACATTTTAATTATTAAGTAGACAACAAGATTCAAATATATAATTTTGATAGGGATGGATCAACAATAAGTAATTAAAGAGAGTTTTTACCCAAAGACATGTAGCCTTTAAACATATTTCTCTAACATCCTACTTCTAAACATATTTAGGTCTCGTTTGGCAACTCATTTTTTAGTCTAAAGTCAAAAATACTAAAAAAAATTAAAAAGTCCAACAATCTATACCAAAAGTTAAAAGATTCTATTTTCTTTTTACTTTTTGCATATTTTTGCAAAAAATAAAAAATCATTCTAAACTTATAATAATTTTTTACCTCATATTTTAACCCAAAAACTAAAAAGTTAGTAAAATAGCTTGTTTCCAAAAATAAGGCCTTATTACATACAAGTCCTTTCTTGAAGTCTAGTAGTAAAACACAATAATTTTTAAATTTTGTTTTTAAAAGGCTGATAAATCCCTCTTCAACTACTTATATTCCACTAATCAATTTATTTATTTATTTTTATTTTTATGTTCAAATTATGAGTGATATAATTGCAAATACCCCTAATAAAATATTTATATTAGCAGTGTGAATGCTTCGTGATGTGAACATTCACCCATCATCAAGCTTATTCACCTTTGTAAAATATGAATGTTCATATTACTAAATTGCTAAGCATTCAAAAATATATTTATGATAAAATTGTCTAGTAAAATACCTTAAATCTGAGAATTAGGATTTGGTGGATCAACTATCAAATAATAGGATTTATTGTAATACAATAATATGCTATCGACTAATTGGAATAAAGTATTTCAAAAGAGATTTCCTAATAAATCCTCCTTCTTAAAACATGATTTTGATGAAATTATGTTAGAAAAGAAAAAATTGTTAATAATTTCTGTAATTTTTTTAAATTCGTGTTTTTAGAAAAATCGTACAAATAATTTCATTAAAAAATTAGGATAAATTAGAGACGATAATCCTGTACTTTAGTTTTTGTGTCATTTTAGTCATTATAATTTCAATTAGCTCGGTTTTGACAATGAATTTATGATTTTGTCTCAATTTGGTCAAATTGATTACAATTCAATTTTTGTTTGTTGTTTTTTTTTTGAAAAATAAGCACATAAGTGTCATATATTTATATTTTTTAAGGGCAAAATTATAAACTCAATTAAGTTAGTTAACCTCAATTAATTTAGTAATAATTTTTCTTAAAAAACATAACCATATTCTCCAATTGGACCAAATTGAAACAAAATCTAAAATTACGGATCAAAATTGGGCAGTTGAAAATGTAGAAATCAAAATAATATAAAGGGGTCAATTATATGAATTCTTGGTGTAATTTCCCCAAAAAATTATGTATTCAAATCATAATTTTACATATTACAAAAATTTGGAAAATTAGTTCATAATTACATGAATTTAATAAATGTGATTTAAATCACATGCACTTATTTGTCTGATGAAAAAACTCCGACTGAAGAATGACGAGAATCTTTAGCCAGAAAACGTGGAAATAGATTAGTACTTACACTTTTTTATTTGATTAATTTAAGTTAAGGTTAATTATGTGTGCCATTAAGTCTTATAAGTGTTTGTATAGATCGGTTAAAAAAAACAAAAGTGTTTGTATGGATCAAAAATTATAATAGTTGGACTTAAAATTTTATGTGATGATTTTATGAATGCAATAAGCTAAAAACTAACAATTAGTGACAATTTTCATCTGTTGCTAAAAATAAAAATTTGTAGCGTTTTCTTACGTGATGAATATTTCAAACTATCACTAACAACTAACAATTAGTCACACTTCTT